>OX421499.1:32284689-32717189 GCA_949126835.1 Anisus vortex
GCATGTTTTACATGTTTCATGGAACAGGGGCTCCCAAACAAAAGGGGCTCCCACACATCACACAAATATTTTTTTTAGTCTTTTCTTTTGGCAAATATTAGAATAGTGTTGTTGTAGAAGCGCACGACAAAAGACCGTAGCAGGCATGTAACAGTCATAAAGAGACTAAACTAACAAATACCGCATGTGAATAAGAAATCGCATTTGATTGTTAACTGACACACATGTAGGCTATCCACGAGGGGCCCTTAGATAAGTATGGCCGTTGGGAACAGGGCCCTCACAATCCCAAATACAACCAAGGAGTCCAATATTTTCTGACACGGTATATGGCAACCCAATTCACAACACATTCCAAATTCTATTCATTCGTACCAAGAATACTTGGGTAAAACACAATTCAAAATTGTGTGTATAAACTGTATATATATATATATATATATATTTCACTTTGACCTGGCACTGCAAGGACCTAGTCATGACTGGCAAATGCACCCGCCTGTATCGGGCACATTAACCCTCATGGCCATACAAGTACATGAGTTCGACACGGAGCGCCGTGACCTTTCTTCCTTCCAAATTGAAGTTTGGCGGGAACTAAGCTTATTTCTCCGTGACACGGGCTATAAAAAGAAATTTCGGGGACAACGACAGAGACTCCAACTCCCATTTTCTCCCCCATAAACTGTTATAATGCACACGAGAGATGTATGTATAACTAATGTACATTTTTAAAAATGTATTTTAAGCAAGGCTATTGTCCAGGACTCTTTCAAGACGATGTCCATTATTGCATGCGCTCTTTGTTCTATTACTCCTGGCTGGCAGTTCAACAGATCCTCTCACCTTTTCTCGCGACATTTCAGCCCCGCCAGCGGGCACACCACGTCGTATCGACGGAAAAATAAAACACGTGAAAACCACGTTTTTCCCCCGTCGATACGACGTGGTGTGCCTGGGAGGTTTGGGGCTTTGCATATTTGCAATTGCCTAGCAATTCCCGCTGTAGACTATGTTATGCCATGGACCACAATAAAATTGGGTGAACTCTTTAACAGTCGGGGCCTAATAAATGAAAAGTAGGTTTAAGTTTTCAGTCAAAATCCGTAACATGGCCGTGTCACAGTTGGGTGGAACTATTCGTGTTTAGTTTTTTTCAAAAACAGACCGCGGCTTACTTTTTTTTTCTTCTCTCTCTCTCTAGTTGTTTTTTTGTTTTTACCCAATCAGTCCCTCAAACTACTTTTTTTTAAAACTTTAAACCAACACCTTCCCAAACAAAAAAATTCTACATTACATAAACGGGGATAAACAGTCATCTTCCAAAGAAAACAAAGAAAATCAAAATGTTTTAAACAGTCTGTCAGTCGAATAGCACCCTCCACCCCAAAAAAACAACAACAACAAAAAAACAACCAACAACAAAACAACAACAACCACTTTTCGAAAGCTGTAAAGAAGTGGACAAACCCACCCATTTCCTTTTTCTACGCGTAGGCAGGATTGCAAAGCGGGGCGAGGGGGGGGGGGTGTAAAATTATGCAATTTAGGGAAGGGGATAGGAGCTAAATGTGTGAAATGAAAAGGGGGGTGGGGGTGTAAAATATAAAAAGGGGGGGGGGCAAATAGTGCACAGCGGTGGCTGAGGGCTGATTCTCAACAGGTGCACACGGGTACCCCCACAACCATGAACTATTGAAAAAAAAAACGAATAGCGTAGGCTAGACTATCTAATTGTCAATAGTTGAAACGTAAAAATTAATTTAAAAATAATTACTAATGGAAAAAAAATATATAAATCTAGTATAAAAATATATTGTTAAAAATTATCGGTCTTAGAACCCCCGGTGGCTTCGCTTGTTCTGTGGATTAGCACTTGTATATCGTTTAATTCCTTAACCCCCCCCCCCCCCCCCCACGCACTCTTATCTCAGTGTATTACAGTTAATAGAGATGTCGGGCACTCCTCCCTTTCCCCCCTCTCCTTAAGAAGAAAAAAAAATCATGACACCAAGGACGAGTGACACCGCCATTTTTTTTCCTCTTTCCGAATCACTGACCTATAAAAACTATTCTTCTTCCTAGTATTCGTCTCGTCACGTAATCCGTTGAACATGAAGTGTCCGGGAGGTGGGGGGGGGGGGGGGGGGGGGGGTCGTACTACCTTCAAGAAAATTGACACGATTCAAACATTATTTTAAAAAAATTAATAATGTGGTTAAGATTTTGTTAGGGGGGGGGGCACGATGGTCGTGCAACAACGCGTTCGGCTGGCGTACCGGAGGTCCCGGGTTCGAATCCTGGTGCAGGCTAGGATTTTCTTCCCGGGTCTGGAGGGTGTCCCTGAGTCTACCCAGCTCTGATTGGTACCTGACCTTAATCGAGGTAAAGTAAAGGCGGCTGTGCATAGTGCATAGCCCCACAATCACCTAGTATGCCGTGGCCACAGAAACTGGTGAACGCTGCTTCACCGGACCTATGGAATCATGGATCAATTCGGACCAACGGGATACTGTAATTTTACTTATTTAAGATGTTGTTGGCAGTGCAGGCAGTGACACTCAAGATTACTGACTTAATTCTACGCTGTTGATGAACTTGATGGAGTTATCTCAGTCTTTCCTTTGTTTTTTCTTTGACTACGGAATCCTAAACACTAAAACATTTTTTTCTGCAAACCCCAAACAAATTTAAACAAAACCGTCTTGGAGAAAACATACACCGGTTATATAAGGCCTACCAAAGTAGTAAGTGAAGCTACCAAATCGAACCTTCGAAAAAAATAAATAAGACAAAAAGTCAAAACCTAGAACTTCGAATCATGCCAGGAGCAATGAAAAACTACTCCAATCAATGTAATGGAGGACATAACCTCCGCAAGTTTAATGAATAATGGACGAAAAACAACAACAACCAAAAATTCTAACACCTTTCTCTTTGGCTAGTGGCTGTGTGCCTTGCATACCACTACAACTTCCACTGCAATCTATTCCAAGATGGCAATGAGCATGCTAAATTTAATAGCATTGATACAAGCGCTTTATAAAAAAAACATTAGTATTATAACAATTTAATAATAAGCTAAAAACATTAGGTTATATCACCTTTTAAAATTCAAGCTGCACAAAAACTCATTCAACAAATGTAATACAAGGAAGACGTTTTACCCAAAGAAGCCAAACGTTTAAAATCGGAAAAAGAGTCTATACCTTACAACACAATATTTCACTTGAAGCTACACATCATGGCCACATTCCTCCCTGAGTCAAAAGCCCAATTTCAAAAAAACGAGAGACAACTTAAAGCAACATAGGATAAAAATCAGATTACTTACTTACTTATGCCTAATACCCATCTCATGGCATTGGCCGCCAACAAGAGCCCTCCAGCCATCCCGTTCCTGAGCGAGTCTTTCCAACTGTCCTCAAGATTGACCTAGTTCTCATGACATCGGCATCCAAATCACTGAGGGCGACCTCTTTTACTCTTCCCTTGAGGGTTCCATAATACGGACTGTCTGGTGGTGTTAGAAGCCGGTTTTCTGAGCGTGTGCCACAACCATCTCCATCGTTGTTGCTTGATTTCCAGATCGGTTGCCTGTTGACCTATGGGGACTCCAGAGCTCATCGTTACTGATCATGTCCGGCAAGCGTATCTGCAAAATCCTCTTGAGACATGTATTAATGAAAGTCTGGATCTTCTTGACGTTAGTAGTTGTGGCCCTTCACGTTTCAGCACCATTTAGTATGACGGACTTCACATGGATTTTTTAGATTTTATTTATTCTAGACATCGGATTACTCATTTAAAATACAATACGAAGAGAACAAAACATATTAGTGAACAAAACACAAAAAACAACAACTCTTGGATTAGAATCTACACAGAGCTCATGAGAAGAATTAATATAAATTGGGATGAGCAAGCATACTCATAGAGTTGTCCAACGGAGAAAACCCTTGACTAAACCAATGCCACAGGCAGCCTCTCAGAACAATATTTGAGCAAAGAAATAGCGCAAGCAGTAAATATCCAGGCAAGCCACACCCACGCAAAAAAACAACAACAACAAACACCTCCAAATTTTCTTCCTCACTGATGACGTAAATAGTTAAACAGTCACTAAAAATACAAACGTCCCGATCAACCTCTCACTCAATACATAACTAACCAAACTAAGGACAATAACAAATGAAGTGATTTTTCTTCAAGGGCTACCCGGGAACACACAAGTGGATGGAAACTACACAGCTGACAACCTGGCATACATAAGCAGACAGATGTATCTCAACACCCAGATGAAATCAAAGCAATAAATAAAAGAAACACAAACCAAATATGGTCTGTTTTAGCGACATCTGCAGAACATCTTTAGAAAATGAAACCCTTGTAGGCATCTGCAGAACATCTTTAGAAAATGAAACCCTTGTAGGCATCTGCAGAACATCTTTAGAAAATGAAACCCTTGTAGGCATCTGCAGAACATCTTTAGAAAATGAAACCCTTTTAGGCATCTGCAGAACATCTTTAGAAAATGAAACCCTTGTAGGCATCTGCAGAACATCTTTAGAAAATGAAACCCTTGTCGGCCTACTTCAAACCTGCCCCCTGTACTATTACTACTCTGCCTGGTGCAATAAATGGCCCTAAGAAATTTCCACCAAAGACAAGCTTTATGGGAATTGGTGCACCTCAAGGTCACTCCACGGTTCATCACAAGAATTGGAGAACGCTGACGAAGAATATTTAGCCAAAATGTATATATTTTAGAATTCTCCTGAAGCCTTTGATGTTTCATTACATGCGCACTGTAACAATTACATAGGGCAGTGCTGACAGCAGACGTAGGGAGGCACACAGCTTGAAGCCTGTTTATGTCACTGCTACATGAGCCAAATTGACCGTAACTCGACGTGTTTAACAGAAACCGAGTAAAACAAATCTCACCTCTGACCTTCGGTAGTAAGCTAACCGAGGGCTTTATCTGTTAGATACCGTGTCACTCTTTGAGGGATTTAAATTCCATTTCCAGACAAACAAACACATTGAGCTTTGTATAAAAGTAAAGTATCCCGTCAGAACCAAGTAATCCAGAGGGCCGGTGAAACAGCCTTAACCAGTTTCATGTCAACATTGTAATAGGGGATGCCCAACTGTCTTTGCTTCACCCCGACTAAAGTCAGGTACCCATCAGATCTAGGTAGACTAGATGAGGGTCGGCAACCTTTTGCTAACAGTGCGCCAAACTAAGATCTCTAGATCATCCAGGGTGCCAATAGCCTAAAAGTCAACCTGCTCTATTATATTTTTAAAACATTATTTTTATAGGACAATTAATTTAACTCCGTAGCAAGACCAAGGCCAAAAGCAAGGGATATTATTTATAGAGAAAATCGCTAAAGAGTTTTATATTGAATACAAAATCAACGTGTTTGTGATTATCATCCTTTTTATTTGCATTTTTAGGCCTATCAAGTAAAATATTTTATTACTAAACTTTCACATTTATGGTAAGTATTGTCTGAAGCCTGAACAATATCATTTATTAGTCAAGATGAGGATCTAAGATCTAACACCTGCTAATAATATATTGATTATACATTTTATTTGGATCTCTTACTGATAAGTCCTTTAATGAAATTTAATGTGTTTCAATAATATAATTCAACGTTTGCCACATTACAAAATATAGTTGAGATGAATAGATACTTAGTAATCATACAAACTGGGTAGTTAATGTAATGTTTGAAAATATACATATAAATTCTTAGGTCTTATAATATTTATATAATTTTCAAATACATTTTGATTATTTCAAAGTTTTAAATTGTAAGCCATTTATTCTTTTATATAAGAAAGAAAAAAGCATATTAGAAAAATTAGCTGAAATTCAACGGGTTAATTATCTCCCTTTAATTAAAAAACGATTCCACATTTGATTCAATTGTGATGCCAGAAAAGTTATGTTTGTTCATAAAACAAATATTACTTATTATTTCTGTATATATAACTCCAACATTAGGGTATTCATTACAAGATTTAATTATTAGAGGATTAAAATAATTTACGTTGACAGTTGTAAATAAACATTTTCTGAATTGTTTGTCCATTTAAGGAGTTAATATTTTAAACATTAATAATTGAAAAAAATACTTAATAAAATAAGTCTCTTATATTTATTAAATTCATAATACAAATAAATTTGTTTTATAATTACCGGTACTTCATATTAATGCCTCATTAAACAAAAAAACTCCTTTAAATGTAATTAGTCTGCATCAAAAAATGAGCAGTCAAGTTTAGGTGACCTCTTTGTATGCTTAAAACAGATTTCAATTATAAAATCTGTTCACAATAGTAAGTTGAACCCTAAATACCGAAAAGAAAAGTTCTCACTCCAGTTTTTAATGTAATAGTCTATTTTCTTTCTCTCTTAACAAAACACATTGTCGACATTCGTTTCTCCATCATTTTGACGGGCATAATCCCTAGTAAAATAATAAAATATGTTCACAAGTAAGTGTAAGTTGAATGTCTAGCAGTTGAGAATAGCAGATGACTTTCCTAAGCAGCTTCCTTCCAGATTTGTTCAGCAAATGGACACATTGGGATGCCCATTTTTTAAATTCAACTTGCTGCATTTTAAAATCATCGCCAATATCCCTTTACTTAAAAAGCCATCTACATCTAAGAAGGTTGTAATAATATCAAATCAGTTAGGCTTGATGTGGTATGAAAAAAAAACGAGTCTGTCAATTTGAAAGTCTTGGCTTTGATTAGAAAACTCTGCTTTGATGTACTTCTGAAAAATCCCAACTATCTATATGCCTTAATATAGGTACTGGTATTTGTAGTTAAATGTTTTAAAATTAATTTCACGGCAAGGTACGACCAGTTTCAATGCAAATCCATTCCAGTGGTCCTCGTAAAAGCAAGTTCAACTCGCTGAAATGTGTCACTATGTCATTCAGAAACATCGGCTACAACAGTCAGTTTTCCTCATTCAGAACCGGAAAATATTTTTTAATCAATATAAAAAAACACAGCTTAAAGGTATCGCGTGTGCCATTGAAAATCGCTCTGCATGCCAAGTTTGGCGCGCAGTTCCTTAGGTTGCCGATCCCTGGACCAGGACACCCTCCAAACCCTAGAACCAATCCTAGCCTTTCCCAGGATTTGAACCCAGGACCTTCGGTTAGCCATTGTGGCTCGGCTATCGTGTTCGAGCATATATATTTGATAAGTACTATGCAATAAATGATAGTTCGAGCATATATATTTGATAAGTACTATGCAATAAATGATAGTTCGAGCATATATATTTGATAAGTACTATGCAATAAATGATAGTTCGAGCATATATATTTGATAAGTACTATGCAATAAATGATAGTTCGAGCATATATATTTGATAAGTACTATGCAATAAATGATAGTTCGAGCATATATATTTGATAAGTACTATGCAATAAATGATAGTTCGAGCTTATATATTTGATAAGTACTATGCAATAAATGATAGTTCGAGCATATATATTTGATAAGTACTATGCAATAAATGATAGTTTGAGCATATATATTTGATAAGTACTATGCAATAAATGATAGTTCGAGCATATATATTTGATAAGTACTATGTAATAAATGATAGTTCGAGCATATATATTTGATAAGTACTATGCAATAAATGATAGTTCGAGCTTATATATTTGATAAGTACTATGCAATAAATGATAGTTCGAGCATATATATTTGATAAGTACTATGCAATAAATGATAGTTCGAGCATATATATTTGATAAGTACTATGCAATAAATGATAGTTCGAGCATATATATTTGATAAGTACTATGCAATAAATGATAGTTCGAGCATATATATTTGATAAGTACTATGCAATAAATGATAGTTCGAGCATATATATTTGATAAGTACTATGCAATAAATGATAGTTCGAGCATATATACTTGATAAGTACTATGCAATAAATGATAGTTCGAGCATATATATTTGATAAGTACTATGCAATAAATGATAGTTCGAGCATATATATTTGATAAGTACTATGCAATAAATGATAGTTCGAGCATATATATTTGATAAGTACTATGCAATAAATGATAGTTCGAGCATATATATTTGATAAGTACTATGCAATAAATGATAGTTCGAGCATATATATTTGATAAGTACTATGCAATAAATGATAGTTCGAGCATATATATTTGATAAGTACTATGCAATAAATGATAGTTCAAGCATATATATTTGATAAGTACTATGCAATAACTGATAGTTTGAGCATATATATTTGATAAGTACTATGCAATAAATGATAGTTCGAGCATATATATTTGATAAGTACTATGCAATAAATGATAGTTCGAGCATATATATTTGATAAGTACTATGCAATAAATGATAGTTCGAGCATATATATTTGATAAGTACTATGCAATAAATGATAGTTCGAGCATATATATTTGATAAGTACTATGCAATAAATGATAGTTCGAGCATATATATTTGATAAGTACTATGCAATAAATGATAGTTCGAGCATATATATTTGATAAGTACTATGCAATAAATGATAGTTCGAGCTTATATATTTGATAAGTACTATGCAATAAATGATAGTTCGAGCATATATATTTGATAAGTACTATGCAATAAATGATAGTTCGGGCTTATATATTTGATAAGTACTATGCAATAAATGATAGTTCGGGCTTATATATTTGATAAGTACTATGCAATAAATGATAGTTAGATCTATAAAAGGTATTGATTTAAAGTTTTTAAAGTCACAATTTAAAAAAAATATAAAAATTTGTGAATTCTATTTCACTATTTAAAATAAAAAGCTTACAATTACAAGTGCTATTAAAATTTTTTTAAAAAGAAACAACAAAATTCTGTCCGAATTAACTTTCATGTCAATTTATTTGTCCTAGATCTAAGATAATAAACAAAATAATTGTGCACCAATATTTCAATCTAGGTTATGTAAAAAAAAGATCAAGGTAAAGTCATTGTTGCTGGTGCTAAGGTAAACACAGCTGAAGGTTAGGTAAACATTGATCTGGATTAGGTTAACACAAGTTAACACTTAACACATATTTCTTTCTGAAAAAAAAAAAACATGTACAAGGTCTACACCAAATATAATAGAGCCCAGACCCTCCAGAAAGCTCAGGGTGCTAAGTGAGCTGCCATTTTCTCTGTCCTTGTGCCAAGAGTCAGATATTGGAACAGTATAATGAACTGTAGCTTTGACTTTTCACAAAAGTATATCACCTGACTCCTCCCCACACAACAGAAAGTTGTATTTCTTTGTTACTAATGTACATAGTTGCATAGTTTCAAGAGGTCAGTCTGTTGGTTCCTTTGATGAAATGGGGGATTGAAAGGAAACCTTTTTAGTTTCCTTTTCTCGAACGGCAGTCTCTGAAGCAGTGTTTTTCACACCAGACTGACCGTGTGATGCCGATGAATGAACCGAGGGACGAACTAGGCTAGGCAGGCTGCCCACGCTCTTAGTTAAGGTCCCAGGAGCAATTGCAGTCTCTCTGTCACCCACTGGCTTCTGAGCTCGACCCATCACGCTGGGGGCGGCAGTCTCTGTGTCACCCGCGTGGTTCTGAGCTGGGCCCATAGCGCTGGGGGCTCCAGTATCTTTGTTACCCGCAGGCTTCTGAGCTCGACCCATTGTGCTGAGGGCCCACTTGCGGTTGTCAATTTCCTTCTGGATCTGTGTGAACTGATTGACAAGGGTGGTGAACTCTGAGCCAATGGCATGGTAGGCCTGAAGAGAGTAGCTGGTAGCTGCCAACTGAGATTCACTTTGCTTTATGGCTTTATCAAGATGGCCACTAACAGTAAGAGAAACAAAATTGTTATAATTAATTATCGGTTAGTTCGTTGCTCATTATTTATGTAGATTTTATATTTAATATCACATGCAAAAGTTATAAGCTTAAGGGCAGGGTAGCAAGTAGAAAGGGATTTTTTAAAACTTCTTATCCAATATGTATAATATTTATAGTAGTAAGGACTAAACTTAAAAAAATGAAAAGAAAATTACATAATTTTCTGATGTATACTAAAAGCTTTTTTCTCAAACAGATGAGATTTAGAAGCTGATGTCACTTTCCTATGTTGCCGGAAATAAAAACATCTCAAATGGCAAATGGAATTTTTCTCCGAAAAACGAGCACATTATAAATGCAAATTTTGAACTAATTACTTAAAAGTTTTCTTTGATATTTTGTATACATGATTTTATTAACATTCAGATAATGAATACACTATTTACTATCAAAATCAAATGTTAACTCAATTTTGATAAAATGCTCTTCACTTGGTATTTAAATTATATGATATTGAATTAGATCTAATGCTTCCTAGGACTAGGACTTAGTTTTTAAATAACTTGCCATTTTAGGCAATAATTTAACTTGATGGGTTAAAACAGGAATATTGAATTAAGTTATCCAGTTGGTACCAAACATGCATAGCAGTAATTAAATATTGTAAGTGAAATCAGACCTATTTAGTTACATGCTACATATGAAAATTCTACTAAGGTTTTACCTGGGGCCAAGATAAATTTGGGTTACCTGATTTGTTTTAAAGCTTTCACTGTTTCACTAGTATAAGTGTCACAGAGCACCTGAACTTGCGTCAACCTGCGATGTAATAGAACCAGCTGAATCAAATCATTTAAACACTTAGGCATAAACATTAACTTGCATTCAAGAACAATGAGGTTATAAGATAAATGTAATATTCCCAGCTTGATTTATAAACTTTTTTTGGCACTTACTTACTTACTTACTGTAAATCATTAAACAAAATTCCCAAACTTTACTAAAATTCAAAAAACAATTTTTTACCGGTATATATACAATATGATAATGTCCAGTAGCATATCCAAATACAATAATTTGTTTGTAAACATTTTAAATTAATACATTTCAAGCTGCTTTGTCAAAATTGGTGAAACTCAAAAATGTTGACAAACCTTGGTAAAGTTTCTCAAATTCTCTGAACCCGTATGAACCATTGCTGGTATGTAGGCCTATGTATGTAGGCCTATCCCTTACAGATCAAGTCAGGTAATGGGGGTTAAAGTAAGCAGCAATGAACATTTTCTGTTGTCATAACATACAAGGAGATTGTTAGGCCAGCACTATGTAAAGCTGACTTTACTTTATTCAACTAATGCCATGCACACATCATAATTTGGTAGATTCAGAAATACCCTATGGACACAGGAAAATACCTGGCCATTAACCAGGGTATGAACCTGATGATGGTGATCAAGACATGCAGCTGCTCAATCACCATTTCCTGTGTCATAAGATAAAAATATCAAGTACAACTCACTTGACTTTTAATCTCAGAGCATCGCAGCGAGTCACTAACCACTCCACAGTGACATCGTCGGCCTGTGCTTGACAGGTCAGCTTATAGTCATTGACTATTGATTCAATCACTGACAGGCAGTCCAACAGTTTCTAATAAGATTGATACCAAAAAGAGAAAAAATGTTTAATCAGTAAAAAAATAACTGCACTGTGTGTGTTAGACGATGTGCTCTTGCAAACCGACACAAGCACATAGCTAGTGTAGATATTTTCCCTCACTTTCTAGGCAGTGGCTGTTAGAATGCTGCACCCTTGCATTCCGATATAGAGCCCTTAAGCATGAAATATTGCAACATTTCAGGGTTCTTACTCTAAATCATTTTACAATTACCAAACTTTTCATAAATATTACAAAAAAACAATTTTCACTGCTACAAGTAAAAATCTTAATGTCTGGTAGATAAATACCATATTTAGTCAAATACATGCAAAACTTATACATCAATTATTATATAACTAGGTCTAATTATTATAAATTTGACAATTTATCGGCCGGCACCGAAGCTCGATAAGATAATAGGCCAACTGTGCTATATTGATTCTATTGCTTGCAATTTTTAAATAAATGGTGTCTAGTCTAGTATTTTTAGTATCTAGGTTGGGTCGTTTAGTAGCGTAAAAAATTAGTTAAATTAAACTAGTTTACAATTAAGTTTTTAAAAATCTTCATTCAACTCAACTGTTTATTTACAAATAACACAGTGAGAGGGATTTGTTGTAACACATACTTCGGTGCCAACCGCAACCACTCGCAAAGCGAAGAGATTGGAAAGGGTGTGTATTCTGCTATTGCTAACTATGGATAACTCTCTCAAAACATCATGAGCATTTTTAACTAAGCTGGGACAGAGAGGGGGGGGGGGGGGGAATGTTGGATACAAAAAGACAAAGGAATCTTTTCTTTTCCAAACTTGTGCCCTAAAAATGTCATACTTTTTAAAAAACAAAAATAAAACTTTTTAGATTTTTTGAGGGTCTGGAAAACAAAGTCTGATTTTCCAGACTTCCAGACTTGCATATAAATCCCTTCTGTAACCATTAAATGCAAAAAAAAAGAAAAAGGATTATCTTGAATCAGATATAAAAAATGCACTGTGCGAAAACGATACACCATTTAGTCAAAACCCTGATATGAGTAAGCAGAGTGAGAATCAATGAAGACAGCCATCGGGTAAGACAGTTCAAATATTGAAATGACAAAGAAAAAATACAGATTAAAAACCATTAACCGGATACAGCACACAATTGTGAGAATGTCCTACTTGGCGAGTATGTCCAAAAAAAAAACCTTATAAGTTGTCCTATCTGGCTAATATGTTAAAAAAAAAAAGCTCTCAAAGTTGCCTTACCTGATAGTATGTCCAGAAATGTTGCTCTCTGGCTGATCTGTCTTTCTTCAAAGCCTCCCTTTCCTGCTGTAGATTAGTTATTTTTTGTTCCACAAGATCTGGCAATGTTGCCGCTTTGGCAGCAGTATGAATTTTTGAAGCTGAAATCAAACAAAATTTTCCTTTTGTTCATCACATTTTCAATTTCAATCTCTTTAGAAGTGGCAAATTTATTGAAATATTTTTATTATGAGATTTTTTTTTTTAAAGATATTTATTTCTGTAGAAAATTTATTTTTTCCACTTTTTTCTTAAAATAATAATAACAAGGTAATTATTTTATTAGGAGATATTACTTCCTTAAAGAGATTATTTACTATTTAGTTAATATACCGTATGTTATATTTATTTTTAGAAAGCCGTTAAATGTGTTTTCAAGTCTGGTTATTAAACAACAGCTTTATTTCCTGATAATCATGAAAATCAATTGATTCAATAGTAATGGAATGAAGAAAAAAACAACAACATACATTTCACTGGTTCAAAGAAGTTGTAAATATCATCACATTTTTGCTGGAGCCTCTCTTCTAGCAATGGCACAATGATCTTTTGAAGTTCACCCAAAAGCTGATTTCAAATGATATTTAACAATAAGAACAAGGAAAGCAACTTATGTACATAAAACAGTAATTACACACTGGTTAAGCATTCTCATAGTTGCTATTAAAAATAAACTCAAACAAATGTCATAGTTTGTACTAAATAAATTTTAAAAAAAAAGTCATAAATTGTACTAAACAAAATGTAAGAAATGTCATAATTTGTAGCAAACAAAATTTAAGAAATGCCGTAATTTTTAATGAATAAAATTTGAGCAAGGTTACGATTTATACTATAAAATGTTTTTAATCAATTAAATATATATAGCTGTAAAAATTTGACAAGTGGATAAATCTTTATAAATAATTTTAATATTTTTGGTTACATTCTAAAACTAAAGTGGTAGATTTTTTTTTTAGTTTTCCTTCTTAAGAGCCTTTGAGAACACAAAAACATACTCGGACTTACATGTTTTGCAGGATTGTGCTGATCAATATCCTTCTGGGACAGACCAAAAAGAGTTGACTGGCTATTGACACTTGGGTGGAAGTGCAAGTAGTCACCAATCTCATTGTAGGCCAATACTTTAGTCAGGCACAACTGAATCTGTAACAAACACAAGTGACATTAACTACTCAAAACTCAAAGAATGGTTCCTTTCCTATTTATTTCACACAGTGAGCCAGAAATCTAAAATATCATTTTAGATATTTACTTCTGAATTTTAAAAAAATCCTAATGCTAATAAAATGGGCCGTATTGCTGCTGAGAGTTAACACCCTTGCCCCTTATACAAGTCAATCTTTTATGACTGACTTGTAATTTACAATTAATAATTAATAATAAATAATTATTCCCAACCTTTTTACAAAAGTCAAGTTATTTGAAAGGTGTGGCCACTGAGTTACTTCATGAACATGTGTAGAATTTTATTGAAAAAAACTAGCACGCGTAATTTTTGCTTATAGACCTAATGCTCTAGGTGTGGAGCCAAAAAAACAACAAACAACTTCCCTATTAAGACGACATATAAATAGATAGATAAGTATTTTATGGCCATAAATAGATACATAAATTTTTATGCATATATAAAAAACAACATTTTTAAAGTTTAATAATCCTATAAATGCATTAAAGTACATCGTTTTAAATTATTATTATTTATTATTAGTTTCATTTATTCTACAACAAAAAAAATAAATGTTTTCCTCAATTATTTCCTCGCGCCAAAACGGCTGCACCCAAAACGGCACGTACCAAATATAAACACTCTTCCATAGACCTTTCAATATAATAATCTATGAAATAAGGAAAGGTAATTTTATTTTTTAAGTATCAGTGCATTCAACCTGTTTTTCTTCTGGAGTTAAGGTTCCTTCCTGTTTTCTGATGTCGTAACTTGTCAACAGTTCATAAAGCTCAAAGTAAACAATGTGGTTCAACAGCCACTTGTGTTGAGATTGTGCCAAATCGTGCTGTACCTGTTGACCAAATACATTATACCCCATGAGCCAAACTTTTACAAAGTATACTGTGGATCCCATACCTAAACATTATGTCCTGATGCCCCCAATCTTTACTACACAAAAGCCTTAAATCTAATTCTTGCAAATTATACCTTTAAACAATGCACAAAAGAGAACAACAATGGTTTGTATACATTTTAATTTAGTTTATATAAATAAATTATTGCTGTAAGTTATTTTTAATTCTGTTTATTTAATCCTGCTAGAATAAAAAGTGGAAGGTTGGCTATGATGGACAGGTCACCTAGAAAGAATGCCAAATAACAGAGGTGTGAAGGTGACACATTATCAACAAGCTAGGAGAAAAAGACCAAAGGGCAGGTCCAGACCAAGACAATGTGGAAACATGATAGCTTGGAAAAAAAATCAGATAGTAGAAGGAGGCGGTAAATCATGTCAAATTCCTTCCTTGTGTGCTGAAGTGCCTCAGGGATAGATGGATTTCCTGCCTGATTAAGATAGAATCTGGTATTAAGATATATTAATTGTAAACCGTAAACAGACAAGTGAAAAAAAAAATTGTAACTGCAATAAGACAAAAAAAAATTATCGTTTTTACATAAGAATATCCATCGACTCAATATCTCAATACACACACGTGATAAGCTGAAAACTCTTTGAAAACCCCTGGCTTTGAAAACAACGAAAAAAAATTTTAAATGCCAAGAAGAATTTCCTGAATGAAATAAATCCTAAATTCTAATACCTTTAAAGTACCTTACCAATGTTGAATACCCTATTTAGAGAATATTTTGTATTATTAGAGTATGAATACATTAAACATGACATATATTATTATCTTGTTACCGTATCTAGCTTTGACTTCATTTTCATGCTACTTCCATCAGGTGCAAGCCTGTCTTTCAGATTTGTGAGACTACAAAACTGTGGATAATTTTTCAGCTCATCTTCTGTCATTTGTAGTGGCAAAGAATCTAGAATAGAAAATAATTGAAAATATTATATTACAGAATGGCCTAAAAGAAAGGAAATCTTTTTCTTTTAAATAGGTAGGCTATATATGAGTATAGGGGCTACATTATTATTATATAAATATATATAGCCTATTTCAAATCTCTAGTCTAGGACTTAGACTAATCTATGTCGACTATGTAGGCTACCAATAAATATCTATATATAATTATAATTTCAAATTGTAGGCTATATAGCCTATATATATATATCATACTGTTACTCTACTGTTACTTTCAAACAGAACTTAAAAACTCATTATTTCAATATTTACCTTAGATAACATTTAACATGCTTTAGAAACTTACTGTCTTATTTATGGGTTCGGTCGGTTAATACTACATTTATTTGTTTTGTCTTTTTTAATCATCAATTTAGCTCTGTCACCTGGCCTAGGGTAATATCCGTATTCTTAGTTGTATGTTAAACGCACTCTGAGCTTACATTATGTTTGTTGGCAGCCTATACAAATATTATTATTATTATCATTATAGGAATTGATTTATAAGTAAACGTAATTTAATAAGATTAATTTATAACTTTTTTATATAATAGACCTTTACTTAATACTAAATATGCTCATATACTATTACTATGAGTCATATTCACTCATAGCAATATAGAATATAGTCATATGGGCCTAGCCTTTTTTTTTACGTAAGGTTTAAAGGTGCCTCCTCCTAACAGCCTAGTTACTAGTAAAAATACAAGCTAATTTGCTTTTACAGTACAGAAGTGTACAAACAGACAATTAAACTGCATGACATGTAGATAGAGTTTAAGTTTAATACTATACTATACTCTATAGTCAATAGTACTATAGTATAGTCAATATCAATAGGTCAAAAGGCCAATTAGAATTATTTGGCCTAGGCCTACTTTTTATTATTATTAAGCTAAGCTTATATTATAATAAGGGAAGCGTTATTCGAAGAACTGTTCATATAACGCCGAGCCTTATCGGAAGAACCAAATCTTCGAATAACGCCGAGCGCTATCGGAAGACCCAAATTTTCAAAAAACGCCGAGTGTTAACGGCAGACCCAAATTTTCGAACAATTGTGAGAGTTAGGCTATATGCCTACTTATGACTTATCATTAGGCCTATACTTATTATCTTATAGTTATAGTAGCCTATATGCCTACTAATCTATAGATAGGCCTAAACTTACCTAAAGTCTATTATTAAGGATCATATTCCTAGCTAGAAGGAGGTATTTATTGATACAAATAAAGCCCTAACCTAACAGGGCCTAACTAACCGTCTAACCCTATTTGAATTTGACTTGAAGTAGGCCTTTCGACCCTAACAATATCCTACTAATACTAACATCTAGGCTAAATAGGCCTAACCTTTTTGTTTGAATTAATTATCTTATCTTATACATTACAGACGCTCCTTCTATAAAGAAGATTATTGCGTCCTACGCTCATCCGTGGCCCGCGGTAGGCTATTAGATAAGATTACTTTATTGATCCAAATAAATGGAAATTTAGGCTACTTGATTTCATAATTTCTGTCTTTCAGCACACTTAAAACAATATTAAATAACCATTTGTACTCAAGCACAATTGTCTTTTGAAATAGACATTTGCGCACACTTTAGAACTATTATTATTATCACTAGGCCTGTGAGTGTGACTAGGCCTATCATACCATCATTTATCGTAAGAAAAAGTATCATTTGATTTAGGCTTAGGTCGAGTCACCTAGGCCTATTGTATTTTCTGGCTGACAATGACTAAAGGTTACTTACAACCAAAATATTCATGTATTTACCGTATATACGTATCCCGTTGTACTCAAATTGAATAATAATAATAATAAATAAATTAAAAAAAAAAAAAAAAGTGGAGTTGGCTGGGGTCAAACCTGTGACACCCCGGTTGCCAGCTGAGAGTACTAACCATTAGGCCACGAAATCTTGTTCAACTTTAACAATAAACAGTATATATAGGCCAATAGGGAAAGACAGCCGATTATGAAGACCTGTGCGAATCTTCGAATAACGCCGAGCGTTATCTGCAGCTAGAAATCTTCATATAACGCTAAGCGTTATATGAAGAACTGTGCGAATAATCACTCCGTTATAATAAAATTATATAGGCCTAGGCCTAAATGGCAAATGGCTTAAAATTAGTTATTTATACTATAATAGTAATAGTTAATAGGCCTAGTTAATAGGCCCCTATAATTTATTAATAATAATATAGTATTTAATAAAATATATATAGTCTATAGGGTATAGAACTTAGACTATAGGCCTATATGATGCCTATATCCTATATATAATAATATTACTAATATAAATAGACCCTAATCAACCTAATGCCATAGGCAGTATGTCATAGCCCATACTGCCAATAGTCAATAGTGAATAGTTACAATAGCATAGCCTTAGGCCTTAGGCTCATAGCCTCATAGCCATAGCTAGTTACGTCTAGTAACTTACCTAGTCTAGCTATTGTCTATATCTATATACTATATAATATAGTTATAATATATAGTATATTATATACTATATAAGACTATATAGAGTCTAGAATCTAGAAAGAATATAATATAATATTATAATAATAATAGTAATAGTAATAGGCGGCTTGGCTTAGAAATATTCATTAATATTTCATTATTTTAAATAGTGTTATGTTATAGTTATAGTATTATAGTATAGACTATAGTGTCTATAGTATATATAGACACTATCATTCACTATGTGACCAAGTGTCACTTGAAGTTGAAGTGTCAAAGTCAGTGAAATTTAATAAGTGTGATCGTGAACTTCGTTACTATACTGTGAAATATTTGAATCTAATTTAGTTTTTAAATATGATATATAATATAGCCTCTAATAGTGTAAAAATACTAAAACCGTAGTTGAAAGCCATGTTGAATGTTGTTGTTGTTTTACCGCCAGTGTTTCCATTCACGCTTTTTTTTTTTAAATACCCAGAATGTCTGCGAAACATAACCGAGAAACATAGTCTAGTACTAGTAGGAAAATATCTCAAACACCTATATAAATATAGCTCAGTGATCTCAAAACAGAAAAGCACATAATAATTGATAATGCTTACAAGGCGTAACACGGATTACTCATCACTCGTGTTGATTATTACCGAAATTTTAAACTCTGACAGAAAAAAACAATAACAATTCCACTTAGTTATGGGCAAAATAGAATGGGCCATGTGGGCAAACGAACAAGCCGTTGTCAGTTGTTTCGGTGAGTTGGATTATTCATTATGGGGAGTAGCTGAGCAGCGGTCTCACTGCACTGACTGCACTGTCAGTGACTGTCACCCTCCTACCTAGTGAGTGTCACTACTCACTACTAGATAGATCTAGTAAGTTACTACTGCTAAGACGACTAAGTACTACTAGAGGGTCTAGTAACTAGTGTCACTGTGACTGTCACAGTCACAGTACACTCAGGACTCAGTACCCAGTCTCTAAGTCTGAGTCAGTGCCGCGGCTGAGTCTCACTAATCACTAGGCCTATGTGATGTCTATACTAAATACTATGTACTATGATAACTATGTCATTGTCACTCAAGTCAAGTCACCGACTCTCACTCAGTGACTGTCACAATTGACTAGTGTCACTCACTCAGTAACTCACTGTCACTGTGACACTTAGCGTAAGGACTTTAGGTTAGGCTTTAGGCAGGACACTCTCACTTTGGCTGGACGCTGGTTTAATTTATTTTAATTTTACAATTTTCGGAATGACAATTTGACACATTTTTACAGAATTACAGATAATTTATATAGCTTAATCATCATAATTAATAACATTTGCCAATTTATAATCTTCTTAGGCTGCAGCTATTCGGACCCGGGTCCCTACTTTAGAATTAAATAGCTACTCGGACCTATTTTAAATCAAAATTTCTTAGCACTTTAGAACCCATTTTAAAAAAAGACAGGAAAATTATATATTAAAACACAAAAACAAAATATATTGTATTCAGTGGGCTGTCTGAGATGAAAAAGAAAAATATAAATAATTCAAATCTAATACATTAAAATTATTATACATACAAAAAAATAGCAGAGAGATTTTTAAATATATACTTGTCTTCGTGATGTGTCACTTGATGCCACTACATCATCTTCTAACCTTGAAAGATATTCTCATTTCTGTCAAAAGTTTAGCCTAATCGATGCTTACCTAGAAGATTTCAAAACTAATTAATCAGCTGAGCTTAAATGTCGGACCAAATTAATCCACAGGGTCAGTGGGGCAGCATTCACCAGTTTCTGCAGCCATGGCATACTAGGGGATTGTGTGGCCAGCACAGTGCCCAGCTGCCTTACTTTACCCCAACCAACGTCAGGTACCCATCAGAACTCCCGACCCGTAAACAAATCATAGCATTCAATGTAATTAGAACTCATGACCTTTGGTATGCCAGCCAAACGCTCAGCCACTAAGCCACATTGAGCCTAAAGTTTGAAGACATAATTGAGTGTGTCTTTCCAAATTTAGACATTGACTTTTGTATATTCTTAATAACATTAATGTTCTTGAATAACTCAGCTGAGAGCTCGTTTTCTCATTTGAAGTATTTTAAGAATCCTCTAATCCTATTAGAATAACTCTTTTTGCTTTATCTCTGTTATTAAGTATAGATTAGTATTGAAGCAGATGTGAAAATACGATTAGTTTATAAGATCTGATTTAGGACATTGCAATACATTGAATACAGGACAAAAAGAAGTGAAAGTGTACACAAATGTTTCCTCTTACTGTAATTTTTTTTCCTGAATACAATTTTATGTTATGTATGGTTTTATTTACCTTATTTCTTTAAATTTCAAATAAATTACTAGAAAAGAATCCTGTCTCGATGCATGTGAAAACTTGTCACTGACATATTGTCAATTATTTGTATGATGAATGCTTTTTATTCTTCTTTCTTTTCCATAGTGACAATACTAGGTGGAATTTTAGCTGTCAGTGGACAATTCAGATTATGGGGTATTGGAGTCTATGCTATGTATCCTTTTTTAAACACAGTAAATGTCTTAAAAACAAACAAATATTTTGCATCTAATTAAGCTCAAATGTTGACCATCAATTGCAAATTAAATACTGTTTAGCCTTGCATTAAATAAGTTTATTTATGATTATGAAAAAAAAAAAGTTGCATTTACAATTAAAGTTTTAATATTCATTGTTCATTTTAATAGGTCGTTTTGTTTTCCATCAAGATTCCTTAAAATCTCGGTAAAGATTTACTTACTCAACACTTTTTTTAAAATCTTCTTTGGCTTGAATTTTTAGTTAATTTAATTCAAAGTTCACTTTATTTAATTGATCTGCTGGTAATTCTATTCTAATGTACAGTACTGGCCTAGTGGTTAGATCACCGGACTGTCAACCAAAAACCATCTGACAGGTCGCGGGTTCTAGCCCGGCCGCCGACGGATCCCTGTCGCCCTGCAGGAGTTTTGGGCCTGTAAACATATTTGCGCCAGCAGGCAGCAGTGTGTTTACAGAGCGCACTGAGCATGCTGAAATAGCATGGATAGAAGCGCTATATAACCAATTTAATTTAATTTTATCTAATGATGTTTCATACTTAATTTTCAGTAGTATTGACTTGATCTATCCACATGATAAAGTTACTACATATTACTTTAATATTGCCATCTAGTGCTCTTGTATTTACTTCCCTTGTTGTATGCTGTGACAAAAAAAACAGATTAAATTGACTTTTATTTACTCTGGGCTGTTTTAATTATAGCAATTAATCTATGTTTAAACAAAATTGTTAAATATGGTACTTCAGAAGAATATTGTTAATTTTTTACTTGGTGATTAAAGCAAGATACTAATCCTTAACATTTTTCAAGTGTGAAAGGAATAATTACATTGTTTTTGGAATATCCACGAGGTAAACGGGAGCAAGGTAGAGAACATCCAAGACGGTAAGACAGTATTGCCTATTAATGCCTTTTTTAAAAAGTAAGGTTTGATTATCAATGTTTCTTTTATGAATCCAGACAGTAAAATCTTGTAGAACTGAATGACTTATAAAATTCTTTTTACAGGTTTCAGAATCCCTTGTCTACTATTGTCAGTAAAGGGAGGCTATTGACGAGAAATTACTTTGTTAGATTTGTATTCTATTTGTGGTAAGTGTAAACACTATAATACTAAATGTTCTAGAAAAGGTTTGTCTTTCTCACTGGTATTTTTAATTTAATTGTTTTTTCTTTAAAAACAAAAATTACATTTTATTGTCAATTTGTAAATTAATTGTATTTTGACTGTCTGCATTTCTTCTATTGAGCCTATTATATACAGGGCTCTCACACAACCAGGAAAACCAGGATTTAGTCAGGAATTTAAATATGATAATATATTATCATTCTCATATTTTCTTTAGTTTACATTGATTAAACATGCATAATTTTGATAAACTGGCTTGACAATAATTGTGTGACAATTTTTCATCTATTTTATTCTTGAGCATTCTAATAACTTGTAGTTACCATATATTTAAACAACTTGTCAGAATTCAGTCTTAAACAAACAGTAGGTCATGGATATAAATAAAGCTATTGTAAATAAGTATTTTTTTGTAAATTGTAAGATATATGCTCAATATAAATAACAATGATAATATTATTCATCATTATATAGTGTATAACTTAAAAATTAATAACGTTGATGAAATGTTACTCTAAACTCCACACCAGATATGTAGAAAATAAATAAATACTTAGTGCATCAAAAGTTTAACACATTGCCCTCAGCATGTTGCATGAGTATGGAAAAAACAATGAATTCAACTACCGGTACTTTAAGCTTGTATGCAACCAAGCTGGCTGGTCTATATTTCCTTACTGAGACTTTTTTTTTAAAATGGTATTGAAAAAACTGATTAGGCAATTCAGTAAATGTAGTTAAAGACTATTTTAGCAAACACATTTTAATTGCACTTTACTACACACTTTGTTTCAGTCTCAGTGTGCCTTGTTGTTTTATGCTGCCAACTATTCTAGGTGCTCTGTGCTATATGATAACAAGTTTGATTTACCTTCTGGTAAGTCAATCAGAACACTTTTAGTAACATAAGATGTTTGAAAAGACAGTTTTCTTATGCTCTTAAGCTCTAAAGGGTGTAGGCCTACATACATAGTGTTTTCCCTTTAAAGCATCTCTTAAAACTGAACACAAACATACCATATTTTTAACAAAGGGAAAGTAATCTCTAAATCACTTAGAATGTCTTACTTCCACTGTACAACTTGTAAAGTAACAAATTAATGTAGGCCTACACTTTTTTTAATGTGCACATTCGCTTTTATTTTTAAAAGTAAATTTAAATCAATTTAAGTAATTTTCCGTTTGTTATGTATCAATCATGTAGGTGGAATGGCTCGTCAAACGTAATAAAGATAAGATTATTTTATTAAGAAACCCCCAAAAGACTATAATCTAAATTTATACTCTTTAACTAAAATTAGCATATAACACAATACAAAACAAAAATACTCAAAAGTCAAGAGTTTAAGATTACCAAATTACTTTTGATTTAATTCATAAATAGAACAATTACGATATAGAATAACAAAGTACCAAATAAAATAAAATACAAATCCCAAACTATAAAATACAATATGCAAGCAAATTCCAATACAAATAAAGTCTACTACTTACAAAGAAAAACACTATAAACAAGGAAAGTGTAAGGCACACACAGAATCTCATACAAGCGACCGGTCGACTCAAGTTCCTACAGAAGACTGCCCACAACACACTCAGTAAGTTAAAGAAAAACTATCTTTTGCTCAAGGGAGCACACAAAAACATGGGTATTGGATCATACAATACACCAAAAGAGAATAAATAACAATAAAAAAAACTTGCCTAGGTGTGCGGTCAAGCATGACCAACACAGGTGACAGAAAGGGAGACAAAACCATACTGGGTGTAGGGGAGATAAAAAGAAATCAGCGCACACCAGTAAACACAGGGGAAAACAAAAATGACAAAAATTAGAGAACGTAACAAAGATTAAATTCATATCTTTAAAAAAAATATAAGATATTATTGAATGAAAAATAGTTACCAACATTGGATAAAAAATTGTATTGTTCAAATTGTTGCTTTGTATAATATAAATACTTATACAGAAAAAGAGTGCAAAGCTGATATAAAAAATATAAACTTTTAGGCAGCCATTAAAGCTGAAGAGTGGCAGCCAATTGTAGTGAATAAAGAAGAAACAGGACCAAAAGTAATTGAACAGCCAAGGAGACCTCCACCCAGAAGACCAGATGCTGCACCGAGACCACCAGAGAATGAGAGTAATCAAGTATAAATGGAATTGTGGACTCATACATTTACTTTATGACAATTCATGAGTGTTTTTTTTTGGGTATGTATATAACTGCAAAGTATACCTTTGCAATCATGTTTGACTGTATTGATATTTCTAATGTTGTAATCAGACCTAATTAATCAGGCCAACACTTTGGGTCAACCCATCATAAAAGCTATGTCTCTGACTAAAACTGAAGACTGTGACTATGTCTCGGCTCTTCTGCTTTCCGTCTAAGGGCTGGTACACAACAATGTAACACTTGAACATATTTACAATGATTAAAGTAATGAAGAAGAAGTGTTAACTGAGTGGTGGATTATCAATTACTCCTGTAACTCTCTTCAAAACAAGCAACAATAAATACACCTCTGCATGACTTATATAGGTTTTAATGCAAAAGGTGTCAGAATGGATTTTCCCAAACACCTCAGAAGGTGGAAAAAATGCTTGCTAGAATTATTTAGAGGCTATGAGAACATATATTTGTCTACATAAAAATTTTCTAAGCCATAATAAAATATTAAATAGAATTTAAATGAAATAGAAAAAAACAATTCTAAATGCACAATATTCACTGTGCTACAAAAGAATCTTAAAACAAAAATGCTTTGCCTTTAGTTTTTTTTTTTTATGTAATCAAAGCACAATACTATTTATTTGGAAGAAATCTCATCTTGTATGAACTTATCTTATGAATGGTTGTTGCTTAATCAAATTTAATTCTTGTTATGATTATTTTATTACCCTGTGACTGACATAAGTGTTCAAGTGATTGTTGTATTGATCTGAGTTGATCATAGTATTTTTGTGAAACAGACCCAACTAATCAGGTTGGAAAGTTAATTTGAGAATACACCTATGTAAAAAACAAACAAAAAGGAAACATAATCTAAATTTTATTTCAAGACTTTCTTTAACTATAAATAAATAAAAAATGGTGCCTTAGTTTGATGACCCAAGGCAAGATTTTTCTTTTTTGTAATTGCAAATATTTTTTTCAATATAGAACCACATTTTTATGTACAAATATTTATAATGCAAAGAAATCTTTGAAGCACAAAATTGTATTTAAAGTATTTAAGTATTTTTTTATAAATTAGTTTTGATCATCCAGTCTGAACTATTGCAATGTGTGTCAAGTGTTCTAAGAATAGGTCAATACTAGGTAATTGATAATAAGATAATTGTTACTTTCATTTTTTGAGTGGATTGGAAGAAAAGGACTTTTTATTTTGAGTGGATGGGAACAAAAGGACTTTTTATTTTGAGTGGATTGGAACAAAAGGACTTTTTATTTTGAGTGGATTGGAATAAAAGGACTTTTTATTTTGAGTGGATTGGAACAAAAGGACTTTTAATTTTTAGTGGATTGGAATAAAAGGAAAAAGCTGTGATATATTTTAAAAATAATTGTTATAATTATGACTGATTTAGTTATAATAATAATTACCTTATTATGCA
The DNA here is from genome assembly GCA_949126835.1 of Anisus vortex. Lineage (NCBI taxonomy): Eukaryota > Metazoa > Mollusca > Gastropoda > Planorbidae > Anisus > Anisus vortex. The sequence continues at coordinate 32,310,352 of OX421499.1, forward strand.
TATATTATTATTTTATAATAGTTTACAATGCATTTTTTTACTTGACACAGATCAATGTACATTATACTTCTTTATTTACTCCCTAAGACATTTTCACTGATTGTTGATTTTTATGTTATAATTGCACTATATATTACTTGAGTAAAAGTTTTAAATTCACATAAAAAAAAATATATTTTTGCCTTTGATTCTGTTTGCTTGTTAAGTTTATTTTGTGTGTGTTTTTGATGAGGCGATGTTGTCTGAACAAACCATGAAAACCAGTAACTTAACATCATTTAAAAAAATTAAAAAACTAACCCATAAAAACCAAGTTTTTATTATACTCCTTTTCTTTGTAAACTAAGTTTACCATCATGTAATTAAATAATTGATTGACTACTGGAAATGAATAGCACAACAGTTAAAGACGAATTAAAACGTATAACATTAAATTAAACATCGGTAATGTCTGCAAATACATATCTAATTATAACAATTCCGCATTTTAAAAAAAGTTGGACCAGCATTTTCAACGTAAACCAAAAACAAACCGTTAAATTTTCAAAAAAATAATAATTATAGTATAATTAAGTTTTTTTAACTGAAAATTTGATAGAATGTATTGTTAGTCGCCTCAAGTCTGCTGCCCAAGTTTCAGCTCGATTGGACGGCGGGAAGTGTTCGAAAAATCGATGCAAAGTTTTGCAAAAAGACAGACAGTACGAGCTAAGAGAAAGTGAGTAAAAATGCAAGACTAGACTCGGACCACGGATGAGCGTAGGACGCAATAATATTCTTTATAATATAGAAGGAGCTTCTGTAATGTATAAGATAAGAAGATAAAAAAATTATGTTAGTGTAACCCGTAGGGTTTCGATCCTAAGTGCAACGGCTGGATATGGTTTTTAAATTATTTTTACCGTACCTTTATTTGTAAGTTGGCAGCAGTGTTGGGTTGTTTTAAGTTTAAATTCTAGTTTGTTTTAGCCTCGTTTTCGATTATTTACTGTTGTATAAAATGGAGATGAATTTTGTATTTTAGTAGAGAGAGAGAGGCTGATGACTGATTCACTGTGGGTTGTTGTCCTAATGAGTGTGTCAAAGATAAAGTAACTTGCTTGTTGGAAGGTAGTAAACTTTTTTATTTTATATTCTTACGCTGAGTCATTTATGTATGTTGTTTTTTTTTATACAATATCCTATCATGTCCTATGGCTTGTCTTATCTTATACTATACTCTATACTTATACATTACAGACGCTCCTTCTATAAAGAAGATTATTGCGTCCTACGCTCATCCGTGGTCCGAGTCTAGTCTTGCATTTTTATTAATGTTTTAAATGATGTTAGGTTATCGGTTTTCCTGGTTTGTTCAGGCAACCCATTCCATGCCCGAATGCCACTCGGGAAGAAAGAGTACTTATATGCATTTGTTCTCGCATAAGGGACAAGGAAGGTGTTTTTGTCTTTATGTTTATCTGAGCTTTGCAACAGATTGTTATTGGGGTAATTGTTTACCTGCGTTAGCACCTGCGTTAGCCCACGAGTTTTTTGGTTCTCCGTGAAATATTTTTAAAGATCCATGCCAAATTCAGACAAATCAAGTCATTAAATGTCTCGCAAACGATATTTAGACTTAGAAAAAAATATTTTTATTCGCGATTTTGTACTATCAATATAGCATAAAACAACGTTATTTCGGCCATTGTCGTCAAGGGGTTTCCTTCCCTAACCTATATAAACTAACCGATACTAACCAAGCGCTATTAAAATTTCATTCATTTTAGTAGCGCATGGTTTAGTATCGGTTAGTTTTATAGGTTAGGGTTGGTAACTCTTCTCCTGTGAAGTCACAAGACAAAAATGACAAAATGGCGTTGTTTATGTTAAATTAATAGAAAAAAACTAAAAAATCGCGTTTAAAAATATTGTTTTTATTTTTTCTAAGCCTAAAAATCATTTGCAAGACATTTCATGACTTGATTCGTGCGAATTTGACATGGATAATTCAAAATCGTTGCTTTAACACCCCAAAACTCGTGGGCTAACGCAGGTAAACAATTACCGTTTCGAGGTTTAGTGATTTGACTAATGGTGTTACTCTTGTCAATTGGGAATATTCACTAGTTATAAACCTTGCAGCTCTTTTTTGAATTTGTTCTAATTTTTTAATGTTTTCTTTAGTTGATGGGTCCCATACAGTATACAGATCCTGCATATTCTAGTATAGGCCTAACTAATGTGAGATAGCATTTTAGTTTTATATTCTTATTACATTTGTAAAAGTTCCTTTTTATGAATCCTAATGTTTTGTTTGATTTTTTTATTACTTCATCAATATGAGGGTTCCAAGATAACTTATCATTTATTATAAATTACTCCTAGATACTTAGCATTGCTAGTTTGAGTTAGTTCTTTACCATGAATGAAGTAGTTTGTTATTATTTGTTTCTTTTTCTTGGATACCCTTATTAGTTGGCATTTTTCTGGGTGAAAAGACATACTCCAGTTTGATTCCCATTTTTGTAGTTCATCTAGGTCTTTTTGTAAAAGTTCACTATCTTTTCCTGTCTTTATTATTCTATAAATTATGCAATCATCGGCAAATAATCTTCCTTTTGTGCCTGTGTTGATGCAATTTGGCAGATCATTAATGTAAATTAGAAATAGTAGGGGCCCTAGAACAGTTCCTTGTGGAACTCCTGAGTTTACTGTTATTGGTGATGACTTAGAGCCATTTATTATCACTGTTTGTTCTCTGCCTATAAGAAAGTCCTGAATCCACTGATGTAAGGGACCAGAGATGCCAAAGAATTTAAATTTTTTAAGAAGACTAGAATGATGAACTTTATCAAATGCTTTTGAAAAATCTAGTAATATAGCATCAATTTGGTTGTTATTATCTAATCCCTTAGACAAGTCATCTATTAAGCCTATCAATTGAGTCTCACATGATCTATTTTTCCTGAAGCCATGTTGGTGTGGGCACAGTGCATTTAGTTTGTCTAGATGATTTACTATACTACTATATATTATATGTTCAAGTAATTTACATGTTATGCTCGTTAGAGAAACAGGTCTATAGTTTCCCGGGGTCAGATTTATCTCCTTTTTTGAAAAGGGGGGTTACATTGGCTAATTTCCAATCTTTGGGCACTTTGCCCTGGTTTAGAGAGGCCTGAAAAAGTATTTTAAAGATTGGAGATATTTCATTAGTTAGTTCTTTAGCAGTCTTGCTGGTATTTCATGTTTGTTTCCAATAACACCAATAGTTAACATTAAATCACTAAACCTATAAAAACACCAGAGCAGGGGTCGGCGACCTTTGCTTATTGTGTGCCAAACTGGGATTTCTTAATCATTCAGTGTGAAAGTTAAACTGCTCAACTATATAATTTATTATTTTTTAAGACAATTTATCTAAGGCCGTGCAAGACCAAAAGAAAATGAGCGTTATAGAGAAAATCGTTATTAACCTGTTATTATTATCAAATTAAACATTATTAAACAAATTAACCTGTTATTATCATCTTTTCTTTAAATCCTTTCATAGCTAATACACAATTTCATTACTCAACTTGCACATTAAAAGTTAATGTATCAACATTGGAATTTAGTTGTCAAGATATAATTCTAGTATTTCTTACTTACTTACTTATGCCTGTCGCCCCACCTGGGTCATAGGCCGCCAACAAGAGTCCTCCAGGTATCCCGATCATGGGCCAATTTCTCTATCTGACCCCAGTTAAGCACAAGCTTTTGAACACAGTGCCACAGCTAAGCTATCTGTTTATATTTATTTATACCTTTATTAGACGTTAATTCTACATGGAAGATTATTAAGTCCACTAGGCCCAAAACTCTTGCAGGGCAGCAGGGATAGAACCTTCGACAGTCCGTTGAACCAACCGCAGGACCAGATGGCCTTTCTTTTACTGCTGTGTAGTTAAGCCTCTAAGCAATTTTAGTACTGCAAGCTTTTTGATTGTACTGGAAGGGATGATTTATATACAATGGTATATTACATCTTCAATGGTTTACTTTTAAACTTTCGGTGTCGGCCAGAAGTCAATGTTATAACTTTCGGTATGGTTTGTTTTTTGGATGAAACCAAAAATTTCGCTTTTCGACAACCTCTAGATAATAAGATTGCTTAATTACTTAACACATTTAGATTAGGCACTTTTATATGACATCAATTGCAATCTCTTCCTAATAATTGACACCTAGTAATTATTAGTGTCCGGGTTTGTAATGGACAGTCTGGTATTCCAGCAGACTATCTGGTATAACTATTTTCTATTGTTTTTTTTCTTTGTTAATTTGTTACGAAGTTATGAATTCTAATGACAGTTCTACAGAATTAACTGAGACCTGCCTACTCTCCCGCATTGTGCGGGAGTTCTACGTATTCGAACCCTGTTTTCCGATTTTAGACACACCTTTAAAATTCTTCCGCTTTTTTGTTCAAAGTTTTGTTCGTTTCAGTTTTTCACCACTGAGCTATATTTTCACTTTCGACAAACCTCTTATTTATACGACCGCCAACCTAGACCGCCATCATTCTTATGGTGTGGAAGTAATTTAGTCCAGTTGTGTAAAGTTTTCAATCTGATCATGTCTCAAAAACCTTCACACAAGCGCATTCATGAAACAGATGACGAAGATGCAAGTTCTAGTGGTAGTGCCAAACGACTCAAAAAGACAAAAAAATATTATCAGAAGTGGAAAAGAGAGTATTCATCAGAATATCCTGATCTCAGTGAATTGACAAAGTATGGCCCCACACATGCCTTTTGCCGAGTTTTCAATCTAGCACGGAGGCAAATTCGATTGCGAGCGTCATATTGAGTCAACCTTGCACAAGAACTCAGAAAAATCGGCATGTTCGCAAAAAATATCGTCATTTTTTTGTACAACCTGAGCAATCTACATCATCTCGAACAACCCGAACTGAAGGAGAATCAAAAGGCGGATGCAGACATTCTCATCGGATCTGAAGCAATGGGCATGATTTCTGATCCTAAAAAGAGAGGAGAAAATGTCTGAGTTTTACAGGTCTGTAAGACTTTATTTTTGTAAAGTCTGTGAATACTTGGTGCAAAAGCTGCCCTTGGATGACCAACCGTCATGAAAGAAAGAACATAATAAGTTTTCCCACCTAAATTACTTCTTAGATAGGTTTCCAATGCTGATGGGGATGCTGACAGGGATGTTATCAATGCTGCAGAGTACTGGCTTGGATCTACCAGTAAATGAACGGGTTGATCACAGCTGGACAAAGTTGTCCTCCGAGTATCCCCAACTCTCTAGAGTCATGAAGGGGATACTTGCAATCCCCCACTCATATTTTTTCAATGGTCAGGAAGACTTGCACTGACCAGAGGCAGAGCCTGCACTCAGACACTACAGAAGCACTTTTGGTTGTAAAAACCAAACCACCACAAAGATCTGAGCTGCAACAACTGAAAGGATCATATTATCAAAGTTTAAAGAAATAGGTGTGATCTGATAATCTGTAGTGTGAAATCTTGAAATGGTTGTTAGTAATTCATTTATGTAAATTCATGAACTATGTGTTTCTGTGACATGATGAATAGTTTTAGTTTTCTTGCTTAGCAAAAGTTAGCTACAAAATGTTTTAGTGCGTATTGTCACGTATTGGTGGTTCCAAATATTAAAACACATTACTTATTCCCCCCCCTCTCTTTTTCTCCCTACGCAAGATTTTGTGGGCGGGGCTTAATTTTTCCATTCCCTTGACTTTTAGTACGAAGGCGAAAGACTCTTAGTAATCTTGGGATTCCGTGTTTATGTTGACCTCAAATTCTCGGAGTGGCTGGGAGTGGTTTATTATTCTCATATAGGGGAGTTCCTATCATTTTTATTATGAGTTTTGTAATGATACCATTATTTTCACCCCTCCTAGTAATAGGTCTGTCCCCCGCAGCACTCTAATGGTATTTAATGATTCGTTTGTCTTAAAGGCAGTCAGTTTCGAGATAATTTCTTTTGAGAACGCTTGTGTTTGCACTATTTTATTCTAACTGTACATAATCTTCATATTGTATATATTTGAACATATCACCTGAATTAAATTATCAACAACATTTACACTGAAGCTTCCTAGTCAAGTTACTATTCTATTGTGTTGTTTACAATACTATAATATTTATTTACTACTCCAACGTCAAGGAAAGGAACTGTTCGAATGCAAATCCTGAGTTGGTGCCCAGGACCATAAGGAGAGTTTGTGTAATGCTGAAATATAAATAGTATGGCATCCGTCCATCCTCAAGGGACGATGGCGCAGTCTCCTTTCTTTCTGCCTCTCGCCTTTCTCCTGGCTCGTTTCTCTTCGCTTCTTTCTGTGAGGGTGGCTTCTGCAGCTTGAGTGCCCTCGCGCACCTTGGACCGCCAGATGGTGCGTTCCTCAGCATGGCTCTCCCTCGTGTTGGGCTCAATGCGTGCCAGTAATAGGTCTTTCTTGCAGACGTCTTTGAACCACAGGCAAGGGCGACCCCTCTTTCTTGTACCGGCTGCCAGCTCTCCATACAGTAGGGCTCTTGGGATGCGCTCCGCACCCATCCTGTGGACATGGCCTATCCATCGCAGGCGCCTCTCACTCAGAATTGAGTTTAGGCTCAGCATATGGCTTCTCCTGAGCACCTCCACATTTGTGACTCTTTCCTGCCATTTGATGTGGAGTATCCTGCGCAGGCATTGCAGGTGAAAGCTATTGAGCTGCTTAATTTGCTTAGCGTTTGTAGCCCAGGTCTCGCTTCCATAGAGAAGTGTGCTTAGCACACAGGCCTGGTAGACAGAGATTTTTGTCCTATCAGTGAGTTGAGCATTATCCCATACTCTTTGGTTGAGCCTTGCCATTAAAGATACTGCCTTGCCGATTCTGGTTTGTATTTCTTTTTCCAGGGACAGTGAGCTTGAAATGTTGCTGCCAAGGTATGTGTAGTCCTTGACAACATCCAGAGTGTTTCCCTCAATTGAGATTGCTGGGAGGCATTCTGTACCTTGCCTCATAATGTTGGTCTTTTTTAGGCTTATTGTTAGGCCGAATTCTTTGCACGCCTCCGAGAATCTACTGACCAGTTGCTGGAGTCCTTCCTCTGTATGTGAAACAAGAGCTGCATCGTCAGCGAATAGCAATTCTCTGATTAATACGGTATCCACTTTGCTCTTTGCACGGAGCCGGGCTATGTTATAGAGATTTCCATCGGCCCTAGTATGGATGTTCACGCCCTCGGAGCAGTTCTCAAAAGCATATCGAAGGAGTACTGAGAAGAAGATACCAAAGAGTGTTGGTGCCAGGACGAAGCCCTGTTTAACCCCGCTACTCAATGGGAATGGTTCTGATGTGGCGCCGTCGAAGAGAACTGTGCTGTGCATGTTGTTATGGAAAGCCTCAATAATACTTAGTAGACGGGGCGGACATCCAATCTTTTTCAGTATGCTAAAGAGTCCAGTGCGGCTAACTAGGTCAAATGCCTTAGTCAAGTCAATGTATGCAATGAAGAGGACCTACTGCCGTTCCCGGCATTTTTCTTGTAACTGGCGCAGTGAAAAAACCATATCCATAGTTGACCGGCCAGCCCGAAAGCCGCATTGGGATTCTGGGTAGACGTTTTGTGCCAGAGTTTGCAGGCGTGCCAGAACCACTCTTGCAAAGGCCTTTCCCACAATACTGAGTAGTGATATGCCTCGATAGTTGTTACAATCGCTACGGTCACCCTTATTTTTTGTAGAGGGTTACTATCTTGGCATCCCGCATGTCTTGTGGGATGTGGCCACTTTCCCAACACTCGCAGATGAGTTCGAGCAGAGGCTTTAGTAATACTGGCTTACCGCACTTGAGGACTTCTGCAGGGATGCCATCGTTTCCTGGAGCCTTTCCACTACTGAGGTGATCAATGGCCTTGCTGAGCTCCTCTATCGAGAGCAGGGCATCGAGTTGATCCAGCACTGGTAGTGATGGAACTCTATTTAGAGTCAGAGACAACGTTCTGCGTTGCATAGAGTTCCAGGTAGTGCTCGGTCCAGCGCTGCAACTGCTTGTCTTGTTCAGTTATCACCTCACCTGTCTTCGACTTGAGAGGAGCTGACTTTGAAATTAGGGGTCCAGTGGCCTTTTTTATACCTTCATACATTTTTTTAGCATCTCCTTGATCGGCAGCAGATTGGATACCTATGCACAGATCAACCCAGTATTTGTTGGCGCAGAAGCGTGCGGTCTTCCGGGCTATGTTCCTGGCGTTTCTGAGTTTTTGCAACGCATCAGGTCCTGGGGCAGCTTTGTAGGCCATTAGGGCTTTTCTCTTTGCCTCCGTCACGGGCTCCATTATCTCCCAGTTGGCTTCAAACCAGTCTGCACTTTTTCTTTCCTTCTTCCCAAGGAAGGGCGATGGATGTGTTGTAAATGGTTTCGCGAAGGTGAAGCCATGTGACATCGATATGTTCTGGCACATTTTTTCCTGCATCATGGGCCTTGGAGACGTCTTTCTGCGAGGTAAGGTCTGTGAGGGCTGAAATAAGCTTGTTATTGAGTCGCTCCCCGATCTCTGGGCTATTAGTATGGCATGTGTTTATGCGTGTTTTCCCTTTTCTCTTACAGTGGTGAAGTTTCCTTGGGGTTATTTTTATTTTGCTTGCGACCAGTGAGTGGTCTGGTAGCTACGTGTTTGGGGTACACTGGCCAGTTCTGAGCGCCTGGTGATAGCGAGGGTGTCTCCATGACACTTTGTGGATGTCTTTGCATTTGAAGAAGGTATTAGTTATACACAGGTTATGAGCGCTGCATAGCTCGAGCAGTCGCTGGCTATTGTCATTCATTTTGCCAATTCCGTGTGTACCAATAGTGGTAGACCAGGCTTTGTGATCCGCGCCAACTCTGGCGTTAAAGTCACCAAGGATGTATAGACTCTCATGTTTGGGGATATTTGACTCTACCGAATCCAGCGATTCATAAAAATGGTCTTTTGTTTCTGCTTCTGCTTCAGAGCAGAGAGTTGGGGCGTATAGGCTGAGGATGTGCGCGGTGTTAGTAGTTTGATGCCGAGTATCCTCTCAGTGCCTTGTGCCACTTGCTCAATGTATGTCATTAGTGAGTTTTTAATGGCAAAGCCAACACCATGTTGCCTTGGTCAGTCTGAGGGCAGTCCCTGCCAGAGGAACGTATAGTTCGCCTCACTTATTCTGCCATTGTCAGCCAGCCGTGTCTCCTGCAATGTCGATAATTAGTCTGGAGAGTTCCTTGTCTATGATTGCAGTTTTCCTCAGATCTTCTGTTAAAGGAAGGTCATTGTAGATTCCAGGGCACATGGTACGAATGTTCCAGCTTGCAAGTCAAAGTGCTGGAGACTTCTTGTTTGTTCTTTTTCCTGGTGCTTGGCTTATGGCTCGCTTGTTGAGTTGAGCACTCTGATCCCCATGCACCCAATGGGGCAGGCAAGCCATGGCGGAACATCACCTTATTGGCTGGGGGCTGCCCAGCTTGAGGCGGGCGGTAGATGCTCAGTGAGACGTGGCGATCTCTCCCACCGTCTGGAGCGACCCCTGGCGCCTAGCTCTACGCCAATCGAGCAGTGGCTTATAACCGGTAGACTGCTGCTCCACGTGTTGTGCCTACGCCTTGGAGCGAAGCTAAAGTGACCTCTCCAGGTTGGGGTGAGGGAAGTAAAAAAGGAGGCCACGATAGCCTGGGCGATGCTCAAGAAGGCCAGCTGTTGCCCGTGCAGCAGGCCCTCTCTCTCCACGCTGATGGTGGTTCCAAGGGAACAGCGAGCTGATACAACAAGGGACCATCTGCGTCGCAGGAGTTGCCAGAGAGATAGCGTGTTTGCTATAAAACTGCCTTAGGGACTTCATCTCCTGATTTTCTGTTAGGGTTTACTCCCTTAGCTTCTCCATGAACAGGTGTAGCCGCGAGGCAGCGGAGGTTTGAGGTCAGAGTTTCCCTCTCCTAGATGAGCTACCTATCAAGGTTTACGAGCCCCATCTGCCCGAAGCTGCTGGTTTAAAGGCACCAGCGGCCCGCCTTCGCCCCTTCTCCTGTTAGTTGAAACATGGTCCGCCAGACTTTGTAACCAGTCATTCGAGAAGGCCAGGAGTTGGACTTTGGTTAGCAGAGGCTATTTGAGACGCAAGCCATGAGGATATTTCGAGAGGAGTGGGTGCTTATTTCCCACCCCCATCCCCGGCAGTACTAACCTTGGACCACTGAAATATAAATAATAATAACTAAAGCCACAAAGGGATTGTGGACGTAACAGTATGCCCTCAGTAACTTTTAGTATTAGTGTTATTCTCACTATATTACTAAAATTGCAGATGTTCATTTCTATTCTGCCATACTTCCGAATATGTATATTCAAATTTTGTGTCAGGTGTTGTAATTATTTTGGAAACGTAAATATTGCATTTGGATTGATTTTATTTCATGTGGATTAACTATTATCATATATTATGCTACAAACTTGTGTTTCTTTGTAACTATGATAAAATAGTTTGTGTATAATTATAATTATTATTATGTATTTTTGTTACGCTGCTCTAAATCTTCCTCATCAGTTGGAAAATCTCCCACATAACTAGCCTCTATCTTCCTCATGGGTCCAGTGGGGGGGGGGGGGGGGAGGGGAAGGCAAGTCTGTTAACTCTAGTTCATAATATAAAAAATTTATTCCAGGCCATTTTCTTATTTATGATGACTTAGCTTTGTATGCTCTTTTGACATTTTTGTGTGTAGATGCTGTGTTATTTATTCAACTAGTCGCCTACTTTGTACATGTGACAGACAAGCATGCTGCCATTAGGCTGTTAGCTAACATGTCCAATTTATATACTTATATGATTTAGACAAAAAATTGGCCCAGACATTATAGTTTATTTATGATATAGGTGTAAGTAATTTAATTTGTGGAATGGTTTGCACATATTTTTTATTTGTGAATTAGATAGTGCTTAAAACGTGTGGTAACTAGAGTAAGTAAAGAAAAAGTCTATTAATATTATTACAGTGCTATTAAAAAATTAATTTTTAAAATTCTGATGAATATCTCATTTGTCTCATTATAGGGAGTCATTAATGAGGACGACAAGTAATGCCAAATGTGAAAAAAAAAGCCTCACATTTATGTCATACATGGATAGAAAGAGTTCTGAAAGCTGAATTTTGAACAGAATACAGCAGTCATACGCACCAAATTAAAAGACATGGTATAATAGAGATACATAAAGCAAGAAACCTTTCTTTCCTTGTTCTTGTTTGAAGAGCCATTAAAGAGGCTGCATCTTTCAAAGGAAATAGGACATTTGTTCAAATTGTCTTTTACAATTACACCTGATGGATTTATATTTATGATCAACCAAAGTAAAAAATTGTATGCTGCTTATGAATAACTTATTTGGTACACTGTTAGTGTTATTGACTGAAAATGACAGGTACACATTTTAAAAATAAAAATTCTTAATTTGATCTGACTTTAAAGGGTCAGAAGTGAAACATAGAAATAGAAGTGATCATAGCAACACATAATATATTCTTCAGAACAAATACCTGTTGGATGTGATATATGATGTTGAGTTTACTCAAAGAATGCAGTCACAAAAACGGACCTTCATATGTTTAATTTGTAATGAAAACCTTTTCAACTTAACTGTTTTAAGATACCACTTGTGGAATCATACAGGGGAAAAGCTATTTAAATGTGACATTTGTGGTAAAAAGTTTTATTGGAGCGTTTATTTAAAAGAACATCAAAGATGTCATTTAGTGGGACTCCCCTTTCAATGTGTGATTTGTAATAAAAAATTCAATGCCTTAAGCTATTTAAAATACCACTTGTGGAATCATACAGATGAAAGACCATTTAAATGTAACATTTGTGGTAAACAATTTTCTAAAAGTGGAAGTTTAAAAATACACCATAGAAAGCATTCTGGAGAAAAGCCTTTTAAATGTGACAATTGTAGTAAACAATTTTCTGAAAGTGGACATTTAAAAATACACCAAAGAAAGCATTCTGGTGAAAAGCCTTTTAAATGTGACATTTGTAGTAAACAATTTTCTCAAAGTGGAAGTTTAAAAATACACCAAATAACACATTCTGGGGAAAAGCCATTTAAATGTGACATTTGTAGTAAACAGTTTTCTCAAAGTGGAAATTTAAAAATACACCAAAGAAAGCATTCTGGAGAAAAGCCTTTTAAATGTGACATTTGTAGTAAACAATTTTCTCAAAGTGGAGATTTAAAAATACACCAAAGAATACATTCTGGAGAAAAGCCTTTTAAATGTGACATTTGTAGTGAACAATTTTCTGAACGTGGAAATTTAAAAAAACACCAAAGAAAGCATTCTGGTGAAAAGCCTTTTAAATGTGACATTTGTAGTAAACAATTTTCTGAAAGTGGAAATTTAAAAATACACCAAATAACACATTCTGGGGAAAAGCCATTTAAATGTGACATTTGTAGTAAACAGTTTTCTCAAAGTGGAAATTTAAAAATACACCAAATAACACATTCTGGGGAAAAGCCATTTAAATGTGACATTTGTAGTAAACAATTTTCTCAAAGTGGAAGTTTAAAAATACACCAAATAACACATTCTGGGGAAAAGCCATTTAAATGTGACATTTGTAGTAAACAATTTTCTGAAAGTGGAAATTTAAAAATACACCAAAGAAAGCATTCTGGAGAAAAGCCTTTTAAATGTGACATTTGTAGTAAACAATTTTCTCAAAGTGGAAGTTTAAAAATACACCAAATAACACATTCTGGAGAAAAGCCATTTAAATGTGACATTTGTAGTAAACAGTTTTCTCAAAGTGGACATTTAAAAATACACCAAAGAAAGCATTCTGGAGAAAAGCCTTTTAAATGTGACATTTGTAGTAAACAATTTTCTGAAAGTGGAACTTTAAAAATACACCAAAGAAAGCATTCTGGAGAAAAGCCTTTTAAATGTGACATTTGTAGTAAACAATTTTCTCAAAGTGGAAGTTTAAAAATACACCAAATAACACATTCTGGAGAAAAGCCATTTAAATGTGACATTTGTAGTAAACAGTTTTCTCAAAGTGGACATTTAAAAATACACCAAAGAAAGCATTCTGGAGAAAAGCCTTTTAAATGTGACATTTGTAGTAAACAGTTTTCTCAAAGTGGACATTTAAAAATACACCAAAGAAAGCATTCTGGAGAAAAGCCTTTTAAATGTGACATTTGTAGTAAACAATTTTCTGAAAGTGGAAATTTAAAAGAACACCAAAGAATACATTCTGGAGAAAAGCCTTTTAAATGTGACATTTGTAGTAAACAATTTTCTCATAGAGGACATTTAAAAATACACCAAAGAATACATTATGGAGAAAAGCCTTTTATATGTGACATTTGTAATAAAAAATTTACTTTAAAAAGTAATTTAAAATACCACTTGTGGAATCATACAGATGAAAAACCATTCAAATGTAACATTTGTAGTAAACAATTTTCTCATAGTGGAAATTTAAACAGTCACCAAAGAGTACATAATAATAATGATCATCATGTATAATTACTGTGAGTTTGTTCATATATATAGATTAGATATATATACATATCGTATATAAAGTAGACTGTGTGTTTGGATTCTGATCCCCATTGGTGGCTTAGCTCAGGGGTCTGCAACCTTTTGATGATAGTGTGCCAAAGTAGGATTTCTAACTCATTCAGCATGCCAACATCTTAAAAGTCATTCTGCTCTCATTTTTTTGTAGAAGAGACTTGACTTTCACCTTTTGAGTGGTCTTCCGCGTGCCGCTGCACATTGCTCTGCGCACCAAGTCTGGCACACTTGCGTTAGGTTGCCGACCACTGGCCTAGCTTATGGTCCTAGCTGAGTGGTAAGCGTATCCAACTGCCATGTGGGCAGACTGGGTTCTATTCCATACTGACAGCTTTCTTTTTCTACATTAAAACATATTTCCATTAATATTGCTATATATACTCGTGTATAAGTCGCACTGATGGATAAATCACACCTCTAGTTTAAGATTATTTTTCTTATATGTTGTCATTAATATCATTGACCTGAGTATAAGTCGCACCCTGACTTTCAGAGGTTACACTGCCTAAAATTCTCCAAAATTCATACCTTTTAAACATAAAAGTTACTAAATGTTTACCCTAATTTGGAAACTTTCCATAAAAAATAGTTTAAATCAAATTACATATTTATATATTGCAATTCATAGCAAAGTCTTCGAATGTGCTTTACATTTGCCTTATGTTATTAAAATAAATATAAAAAGTGTGTTTATAATTTTGTTTTAAAAATGTCTATATTGTCTAGGTACTAAATAAAAAGCATCTCTCTTAAGCTACTACTATACAAGCCTATGTTATAGGCTTTTACACATTTACGATTCTTTCTATATTGTAATTTGCTCTCAATAGGCCTATGAAAAATGTCGCATTAAACCATAGGTTCTCAACGGGGGCGATGAGAAGCTTTAGGGGGGCGATAACATTCCCGGGGGCGATTGGGGGGCGATGAAGGGCAAATGGGCGGTACAAAGGTACCTGCTATAATTTCAACACCTCAGCTATTTGAATCGATTAGTTTTTGGATGAAATATGATGTAAACGCGAGTGCTACTAAATATCTGATATCCCCCAACAGTAGGTGTACATATTATTGAACAAATAAGAATCGCAATGACTTTTCGATGAAGTAGGGGTTAGTATTTGGCAAATATGGTATGCGGCCTTCTCGTCTAATGGTTGATTCACCAGACTGTCGCCTTAAGATCTGCTAATATTACTCTTTTGATCTGTTTGTATTACCGAGATGTCCTTTAATGCGTTTGAATATTTTGTAAAGAGGTAACCACAATAGCTGTGCGGTATAGATACGTAGTAATCATACAAACTGGGTAGTTATAAGTTATTGTAATGCTTCAAAGTATTCATATAAATTCTTTAGTCATACAATATTTATAAAAAATTTTTAATAATTTTTTTTACAGTTTTATCATATCATTTCAAAGTTATAAATGCAAGCCATTTAGTTTTTTATAAAAGAAAAAAAGATTGAAATATTACCTCAAATGAAACGGTTTAATTATCTCCCTTTAATTAACAAATGTTTCCGCTAAAATTAAGTTGGGGGGGGGGCGGTGAGCGGAAAAAAAAATGTAAAAGGGGGCGGTGAGCCGAAAAAGGTTGAGAACCTATGCATTAAACTTATAAATAAGCTATGTTTCGGCCATACAAAAATTGGTCCAAGAGAAGGGTGTGAGAGTTTGAAAAACCTAAAATATTTGTCCATTTCAGTTATATAAAGATAGTATATTTACACCTACGAAAGTTTTCTAAATGTAAAATGTAAGCCTAAGCAATAGCCTAGTTATTCTACATCATAACAACCACCGATATGGGTGATATTTGCAACTTAATGAATGACTAAGTAAAGATGTTTTTTGAACTTTTAAAAAACAGTGTCGGGTGTACATGTCGCCCCCATATTTTTGATTGAAATTGACTATTTTTAATAAAGAAAAGTGTGACTTATACGCAAGTATATACAGTAGTTTTTTTTTAATGATAGTAAAAATTTTAGGACTTAAAGTTTTCCAAAAATGTTTTCAGGAAGTAAAATCTAATAATCCTATTTTAGATGCATGTGGGAGACGGGTGTTCCATTCTCATCCACAGGGTCCTAACTTTTTGTTAAGTAAAATGACAAATGCTTTTTTAGCTGATTGCAATATTTATTTTAAAATTCTTTCTTAGATGTTTTCAGTAAATAAATAATAATTATTTTTTTTTAAAATTATTATAGCTTTCTGTTTGTTGTAGTTTATAATTTTTTTATCTGTAGCTTAAAATTAGGCCTGTGTATTTTTTTCCATGGGCGATTCCGGGCAACGTAAGCTTTTTGTTAAATTTAAAAGACTTGCCTATTTTTAACCTGATTTTTTTACTTTAAATGACTCTCCTAAATGTTTTCAGTAAATAATATGATTATATTTTTAAAATTATTAGATCTAAAGTTTTCTGTTAATTGTAGTGTATTTTTTATCCATAGTTTATAGTTTATACAGGCCTATTTAATTTCCAATTTAGCTTGTGTATATAAATATGCAATTATGTAAGCTTATACTTATAAGTTCATATTTTTTTCTATATATAGAAAGTAGGCTGTGTCTGTAAAAAACTGTTTCCCATTGATCAATTTATATACACATAACCTGTCATTCGACAGGGTCTGGCACGCAGCCCTATGGCAACCATGAAACATTACAATATTAATGACAACCTGACAATGCTGATACGTAGCCTCTATGACAGGGCCACCAGTGCAGTCTTCTTCAGCAACAACATTGGAGATTGGTTCAGGACGACCGTTGGAGTACGACAAGGATGCTTGCTTTCGCCAACACTGTTCAACATCTTCCTGGAGAGAATCATGTCAGATGCACTAGAGGATCATGAAGGGACAATCAGCATAAATGGCAGAAGGATCACCAACCTTCGATTCGCAGATGATATAGATGGACTCGCCGGGAGTGAGGAAGAATTAGCCAATCTAGTGGAGCGACTAGACAAAACTTCCACATCCTATGGCATGCAAATTAGTGCCGAAAAGACTAAATTAATGACTAGTAACACCAGTGGCATGACCACGCAGATCAAGATTGGTGGGCAGAGTTTGTAAACAGTTAGCAGCTTCAAGTACCTAGGAGCTATTGTATCCGAAGAGGGCTCCAAACCAGAAGTAATGTCCAGGATTGCCCAGACAACAGCATCACTAAAGAGGCTCAAGACAATATGGAAAGACAAGAACCTAGCCCTCAGCACCAAAATCAGGCTGATGCGCTCACTGGTCCTCTCCATTTTCTTATATGCTTGCGAGTCATGGACACTAACAGCGGAGCTGGAAAATAAGATAAACGCCATGGAAATGAGATGCTTCAGGACCCTGCTCGGTATCTGTTACAAAGACCATATCACCAACGAACAGATAAGAAAAAGAATACAACAGGAAATTGGAAAGTATGAAGACCTGCTGGCTACAGCCAAGAAAAGAAAACTGGAATGGTATGGCCACGTCACCAGAACCAACGGGCTTGCAAAGACCATCCTGCAGGGTACCACCAGAGGAGGCAGAAAGAGAGGAAGACCAAAGAAACGTTGGGAAGATAATATCAAGGAATGGACAGGTACAAAACTGTGCGAGGCAATGAGAACGGCTGAGAGACGGGAGGAGTGGAGGAGGCTGGTTTACATGTCATCTGTGGCGCCCCAACGGTCTAACAGACTACGGGATATGTAGGAACCTTATCTATATTGTAACATACATTATCAGCTCGTTGAGTTCAAGAATGTGTCGATTAAAACAGTTTAACAGAGGACGCCTTAATTTACAAACTCAGTATGAATAAAAAATAAAAATTGGAAATCAATAAAATACTCAGCTTCTTCTCTCAAAGACATAAAAAAATGCCTTCAACATAAGAACATATTACGCTCTTCAGTAACCATGAAATACATCACACTCAAGAAGTGTGCGCTTAGAGATTTTCTCAACAAAACACAAAGTAAAAAATAATATTACTAAATACATGTCAATGTATATAATAAAGTAAGTTGTTTGTGTCTTATCAGACTCCCATTTGGTTAGTTAAAGACACTTGACCATAGGCCCTATTGTCTCTTTTACATTTGCGATCTCGCTTTCTGCATGTGTCCTTCCTATGGTTGAGTTATTAGCATCCCGGACTGCCATGTGGGTGACCTGGGTTCTTTTTCACACTGAAACCTATTTTGGGTCTTTTTCTGTTATACTATAGTAATAGGTAGGCTACTTTAGTAAAAAAAAATTTTTTTTTATAAATAATTTTTTGATAATTATTTTTTAGATGTGGGAGACGAGTGTCAGTCAGAGATGTCCAAAGTTTTTGTTAAAATAAAAAGACATGCAACTTTTTTAACATGATTACCATATTTATTTTGAATTACTTTCCTAAATATTGTTTTAATTATTATTTATAACTTTGTGTTCATTGCAGCAAGTGCTCTATATAAATTTGTAGCTATAACTTTAGGCCTATGTCCTATAATTATAAGTATATTAAAATTAATTTCCCTAGTCAACGTTGGGCAATATAGCTTATCTTATCTTATCTTATACATTACAGACGCTCCTTCTATAAAGAAGATTATTGCGTCCGACGCTCATCCGTGGTCCGAGTCTAGTCTTGCATTTTTATTAATGTTTTAAATGATGTTAAGTTACTGGTTTTCCTGGTTTGTTCAGCCAACCTATTCCATTCCCGAATGCCACTCGGGAAGAAGGAGTACTTATATGCATTTGTTCGCATAAGGGAGAAGGAAAGTTAAGTGTTTTTGTCTTTATGTTTATCTGAGCTTTGTAACAGGTTGTTATTGGGTTGTATTTCTAAATTAGAGTTTAATGCCTTATGTATTATTACTACTTTACTCTTTGCCCTTCTGTCATCTAGTGTTTCTAGGTTTAGTGATTTGACTAATGGTGTTACTCTTGTTAATTGGGAATATATATGCAGCTCTTTTTTGGCTTTGTTCTAATTTTTAAATGTTTTCTTTAGTTGATGGGTCCCATACAGATGCTGCATATTCTAGTATAGGCCTAACTAATGTGAGATAGCATTTTAGTTTTATATTCTTATTACATTTGTAAAAGTTCCTTTTTATGAATCCTAATGTTTTGTTTGATTTTTTAATTACTTCATCAATATGAGGGTTCCAAGATAACTTATCATTTATTATTACTCCTAGATACTTTGGATTGGATTGTTAGTTTGAGTTAGTTCTTTACCATGAATGAAGTAGTTTGCTATTATTTGTTTCTTTTTCTTGGATACCCTTATTAGTTGGCATTTTTCTGGGTGAAAAGACATACTCCAGTTTGATTCCGATTTTTGTAGTTCATCTAGGTCTTTTTGTAGAAGTTCACTATCTTTTCCTGTCTTTTTTTTTTCTATAAATTATGTAATCATCGGCAAATAATCTTACTTTTGTTCCTGTGTTGATGCAATTTGGCAGATCATTAATGTAAATTAGAAATAGTAGGGGTCCTAGAACAGTTCCTTGTGGAACTCCTGAGTTTACAGTTATTGGTGTTGACTTAGAGCCATTTATTATCACTGTTTGTTCCCTGCCTATAAGAAAGTCCTGAATCCACTGATCCACTGATGTAAGGGACCAGAGCTTGTAGTCTAATATTTGACTTGTGTGCTCTTTGCTTTCTCTTTCCTAGTAAAGTCGTTTGCATCATTGACTGTCACAGGGATGACCTTGTTTCCTTTATTTGTTTTTCTAAAACATTTAGCTTTCCTTATTGTTTTTAGAAAGTGAAAACTAATAATTATATTTTACACACTCATGTCATGGATAGACTGAATTTTTTTGTGAAATAAAAAGACAGGCTTATTTTATCCTGAGTACAATGTATATTTTTTATATTTTAGCTTTTGTAAATGTTATCAGTGAATGAAAATTAATAATTCTTTTTTGCCTTAAACTAATTAAATTATAAATGCCAATTTAAAGTTTATATTTATATGCTGGTTATGATTTAAGTTTGTTAATATTGTAGCTGATTTTTTACTTTAATCTTATTGTAGCTTTCAGTTATTATAGCTTGACAATTTGTTGTAAATTAATTTGATGTTCCTATCTTGGGTTAGAGTGTGTTGTAGATATTTCAACGATTCTAATTGATTTGACTCTTTTTTTTTTAATCCTTCAAAGGCAGAACAAATGTACAAATATCGATAAAAATTAAAATCTTTAAAATATTTCTTCTTTAATTATCTTAACCCTTTGTGGCCGGAACGACACGAGCCGTGTCGATCGGTCTACTCAATTTTGACGGAACGACACGAGTGGTGTCGTTTTGGGTTATAATTGTTTTTATTGTTTTACGTCTAATCCATGTTTTTTAAAATAAAAAATAACTTCCGTTTCCTTTTAAATAGAAACCAAAATAACATTTCGCATTTGATTTTCATTGTGAAAAGTGCTGTTTTATATACTTTCATTAAATTTTTTTGGTCATGACTTTTTTTTCTCCTTTTTTTCTTGTTGTTGAATTTGTAATGGTGACGGATAAAGAAATGGCAAGTACTAGCAGACCAAGTACTAGATTATTATGTCTTATAGTTATATTGTTAAAAAATTGACAGTGTTTGATAATTTAATAGTTTTGTTTCATTTTGTGTTTTTTTCTAAATTAAAAAAAATATTCTTAGCTAATTTTTCAATGCAAAATTATGTGTTTTTTTATATAAATAATTGTGGATTATTTTTTTAAAGTTTGTTATTTAAAGTATTTCAAAATAAAAGTTATACACTTTCATTAAGCATCCAATTACCTTTAATTTAATATATGACACTTAAATATATTAACAAAATTTGATACAGAAAAAAATTAAATTCTGGGATATACAATGTAGGTTGAAAAAAAACTCAGTCAAAACAGCTAAAAAAACTCCGGCCACAAAGTGTTTTAATTAAGAAATGTAGCCTACATTTTGATTTTCACGCCGTATTTAAAAATGGATAGGTTATTTTAATCTTTTTCTTGAATAAAATGTAATTTATCAAATAAATTTTTTTTAGCTCACTTCTTTCTGTTACAAGTTTAAGTGTTACTATTAATATAACGTTTACATTTTAAAACAGTATTACTGAAATAGTTTATTTCCACAAACCAATAAAAATACATCAAAATGTAATAATGAATAAAACATTGGGATACATTGACTTGTAGTACATAGTAGGTACAATAAATCATTCTGATGACACAATGAATGTTAAGACAATCACCCTCATGACTTACAAAAATTGTTAGAATGTTATAAGGACACCCATCCTTTTTAGCCTAGAGAATAATATCCATGTTCTTGGTTGTTTGTTGTTTTATGTTAAATGCGCTCGATCTGAGCTTGCATTATGTTTTTTTGGTAGCACTATTACTATTAAAAAAATAGAATTATTATGATTATCCTGACCACACGCTGAATGTTAGGACAATCAGTGTTTCCCACCTTTTAATGCAGTGACCCCTTACTACAGCTTCTCACAGTGTGGTGAACCCCCACCCATAATATTAACATTATTTTAGTCACTCCCTTAAAATTATAACTCTAATTGGCTATTGTCATAAATTGTAATGCAAATATCTGCTATTAGTGAAATGCATGGTGTATTTTCATTATTACAATTTGATAATAATTAAAGCAAAGGGATTAATCCCAAAAACAATTTGAAATAATAGATAGTGAAATATTTATTTCTAATTACAACACAACGTCAGTGCTAAGATTGAGATTGAGTCTTTCCTACTGGCTTACACAACGAAGATTATCTTCCACAAAAAGTCTACTTCTGTCAACAAGCTGGAAAACCCTGTTTCTCAAAGATATTTTCTTGAAAATGTAAGAAATGCGCAACACAGTATTATTCAAAATAGTACCGGTATATAATAATGCTTGTATAGCGCATATCCCGTTGATGACAGTTCTATGCTCTGGCGACAACTACAGAGTAGGCCTACAGACAACGAACAACAGACGAAAATGTTTATATATGTACACGCGAATACTGCTAACGGAATAGGCAAGTCTTCAGTCAGCTCCTGAAGGTGTCAAAGCAAGGACTCAGGCGAAGGTAGTGGGCGGTGATTTAAGGTGGATAGTACCGCGTAGGAGAATGCACGTTGGTCAGCGGACACTAGCCTTGCACGAGGGATCCGAAGAGTCAGCGCGTCAGAAGCCGAGCGAAGTGGACGGGATTGGGTGTGGAGCCCAAGACAGGAGCGAAGGTAATCCGGGGCAGAGTCATTCAGGCACTTGTAGCAGAGAGAAGCCAGCTTATATAAGATCCGGTTGTTGATGGGTAGCCAGTACAGAGATCGGAGCAGAGGAGTGATATTATCTTACTTCTATTTCTTGAGGACTTGACGGGCAGCATAGTTCTGGATACGTTGAAATGAGGAGGCCGAGAGACCAGTCAAGAGCGAATTGCAATAATCCAAGCGGGATAAGAGGAGAGAGATGACTGCAAACACTTGGTCCTGAATTTTGTAAGCTTAATTTGTATTGTAGAAAAGTAGAAGTAATTAAGTTGTTATTAAGTTTAATTTCTGCATTTTAGCCAGGGTTAGGAGGAATAGCTTGACACTACTGACAGCTTGTCAATAGGGCGTTTGCAATCACGTGACAAAAAGCACGTGATTTTTGTTTACTTTGAGTAATGGTGTACAAGTAACAATGGCCGCTATATTAATAAAGTTTCATATAGGCTCGAGCTTTTTTTAAATCATGTGTTGTGTTTTAAAGTCTTATTAAGATTTAAGCTGTTTTATGTCTGTTAAATAAAATAAGCTATTTTATTATTATCATAGACATATATCATAGACGATGTGAGCCTATTCGTGACTTGACTAGATAGCCTATTCAACAACATTATCACAATATCACTTGACATCGTAGCTGCCCTACTTAGCCATTAGCCGAGTCTAAGAAACATTAAAAGTGTAGGCCTATAAAGTGATATTGAAAGTGTAAATAGGTCTAGCCGGCCCTAGCCTAATCACATTAATTAATTAATAGGGGGCCTACGTTGTTTTGACTTGCATTAAAAATCTTCTTGGAAGTCTCTCGCGTGCCACTGAAAATGTTATGAGTGCCAAGTCTGCCACGCGTGCCTTAGGTTGCCGATCCCTTTAAGGGCAATGGGTTAAGTAGGCTAGTAGGCTAATAATACATATATAAGCTTAAATTAATACATTAAATTCTAACTAAATACAACACTATAACAACAGTGGCGTATCTAGGGGAGGGGGAGGGGAGGTCCAAATTCGAAAGTCGCCCCGGTTCCTACTTAAGGGGGCCCCCAAAAGAATGTGTCCGAATTTTTTTTCTCATGTCATAATGTCGAATGTCAAAATGCAGGGGCCCCTAAAAACACCAAGCCCCCCGGGCCCACAAATCCCTTGCAACGGCACTGTATTACAATAATAACAATCTGTTCTGTTACAATGCTCAGATAAACATAAGGACAAAAACACTTTCTTTATCCCTTCCTTTTGCGAGAACAAATACATATTATAAGTAGGCTATTCTTTCTTTCCGGACGTCGAATGGGTTGCCTGCACAAACCAGGAATTATAAAGCCATGGCAGTAACTTATTAACACCATTTAAAATGTCTTATAAGTTTACAGACGTTCCTTCTAGATAGAAGATTATTACGTCCACTAGGCCCAAAACTCCTGCAGGGCGACAGGGATCCGTTGGTGAACAGTCCGGTGAACTAACCGCTGGACCAGCCGGCTTCACTAAAAATACTAAAATACTAATCAACATGCAAGGCTAAATAGACTCAGATGACGGATGAGCATAGGACGCAATATTTAATCTTCATCTTAACTTATTTCTAGAAGGATCGTCTTAAATAATATAGCGCAATGTAGGCCTATTATTATTATAATTATAGGCCTATATAATTTAAGCTACCGTATTATGCCGTATATAGCCTAATATAAGTCTATAGGCTATATGTGTATATGTCTATGTCATTAAATAAGGGTTCATTATAAAGTAGGCTATACATTAAAAACAATAGGCCTATTAGTAGGATCATGGCCTCACATCTTGAATTGTACCTACAAAAAGTTTTTTTGAAACTATAAATTATCAGATATGTAGTAAAAGAAAATTACCCTATCAAAATTATATTACACATTAATAGTTTTAAAATATTTTTTTCTGTAATTTTTAAATTGCGAAACTTTTAATTAATTTGTACGCCCACTTCCGGTTTAAACAAATAATAAGCAGGAAATGTGTAAATTAAAAAAAATGACTTATAAAAATCATGTATCCAAGAACTATAAAACTACAGTTACTGAATATGCACTATATCATTTGCAGCTATGACCTCAATGAACTTTATTAAAAGCAAGTTGTTATATTTTAATTAACCCCAAAGTCCGAGTGAATATCATTAGACATGACGTATAAGATTAATAAGAAGATGATGATGATTAGTCTCGTTAAAAATAGGCTACTAAATAAATTAAAATAAAGTAAAAGTCTAAAACTAAAATACTAGAAAAGTTAAAATGTCAAATTGCTGAAATTCAATTAAAAACTTATAAAAAGTACAAGTTAAAACAATATTACAGAAAAGTTAGGCCTAGATCTACTTCTTTATAATTTATAATTATAAGTAGCCTAATAAAAAAGATTAAATTATATGAGATAGGCCTAGAGTAGATCTAGAATCTACTAAATCTAGACTATATAATTTAATAATATATAATATAATCATAATGATAATGTTTAGAACTTAGTGTTAGTGAAGGTGTCATATAACTTTGTTAAGTTTTTACAAAGTTATAATAAACCAATAATTAGAATAAATTAGGGGCCTACAATAACTTATAATAGCCAAAAAACAAAGGCCTATTGTTTTACTTTTACCCCTAACACAAGCTTTTTTTTTCAGATTTATTCATTTTAAATCTACTTTTGTGGAGAAAATTGAAATCATAACTCAGTTCACTAAAAAGCAATTTTCAAAGACAAGAGCTGTCCAACACTCAACACCATCAGTTAAAAGATGACGCCCAGAAATAATCAGCCTCTTGTCACTGGCGTGTCACCAAAGGAAGGTCCACCTGGGACACGAATCACTATTAGAGGAGAAAATCTGGGAAATGATCCACGAGATCTTATAGGTAACATTTTATAATCATATTCAACATTCATACAGTGCACTAAACAAGAAAACTATTCAGCGTTAGAAGTACCCATAAATTACAATTTCAAAAGAGAAAATTCTCTTACAGTCTTACAGACTGATTTTCAAATGCTATTTAAATCATATTTTTAAAAATATATAATGAGTTAAAAGAAATTAAAATTCATCAATGTAATGTGAATGCAGCATTACATTATTTTCTTTCTTTAAAAGGTCTAAAAATTTGTGGCATGGACTGTCTACTGTCAGCTGAATGGAAGTCTTCTAGTAAAATAATAGCCCGCACTGGTCCTGGTAAAGGAAAAGGAGACATCATAGCCATCACACGTTCAGGTGGTAAAGGCAGTTGTACAGTTGGCTTCAGGGGCTACTTCCTTCAAATTGGTTTGTTGATTTTCCCCAAACAGCCTAGACTAAATAGCTTCGTCATTTAAAAAAATAAAATTGTATAATGAAATAGTGTTCATCAATTAAAACAAAATGGTTTTCAGGGCCTTTGCAGGAATCCGCTGTTTGGATAGATGAGTCTCAGACAGTGAGGCCAAACCTCGATCACGGCAGACCAACTGCGTCAGCTACTGCCAAGGAAGAGGAAGATCCGCTGGGTATACTAGATGAAGGAGACAGGTAAGTTAAACCATAGGTGAACATGCATCAGTATATTCATACATTACAAGAGAATGTTTATTACACAATCTTTGAATGGAGTCCAAAAACCAAATAAATAAAAATACAGTTATTATTTTAAGTTTTCAACATTTCTTTGGTTATTTCTTTTGATACTATCAGTAGGTGGATCTCCTTGATATTTAATGATTGGTGATAATAGATAACTTACCTCCCTTCCTATCATTCCCATGGCAACACCATATTGGCATCCTAACCCTCTATTGTGCCAGGATGGTCTTTGAATGTCTATAAACTATCAAACTTGGCTGTCGGGCAATTAAACCACACAGCCACCTGGCCAACTTAACATGCTTGAACTTTATAATTCATCCTGCAGCAACTTGATGTTTACATATCTTCAGCACAGACATAAATAGTTCCTTAATACATTGTATCTATGCAAGGAGAGCATGATTGTTTTTGTGTGCTCTGTTTCAAGACAAATGATCATTAAATGCTGTTGGCCTTGATAATGCAAAACAAATTGCCTCATTCATGACATAAAAAATGGATAATGTTTTCTTGATCCTGGCATGAAAGGGCAATTTTTTTGCAAACTGGGGAAATCGGATCATATGATATTCAAATTATATTTTTAAAAGCCCGACATTTGATTTCAGAGCAAAGTTGACGGAAGATGAGTTGCTAGACATGTTCCATGATGGTAGGTGATTATTTCTAATGCAGAAATTAGAATATATTTTTGACATTGTAGAAGACTTTAATTAAATAACTTTAAGGAAAAAACTTATTTATGATCAGATAATCTAATTTATTTTTCAACCCTTTTTGAGTAGCATGTCTCATTTGTAGAAAAACCTACGTTTACTCCAAGATTCAAAGTAATAATAATTCTACTTTTCTACCTCTTGGTTTTCAATCTATTATGTTTTCATGGCCACGGCATACTAGGTGATTGTGTGGCCAGCACCACGCACAGTTGCCTTTACTTTACCCCAACTAAGGTCAGGTTATCCATCAGACTGGGTGGACTCAGGGACACCCTCCAGACCCGGGAAAAAATCCTAGCCTGCACCAGGATTCGAACCCGGGACTTTCGGTACGCCAGCTGAACGCGCTCTCGCATGGCCACCATGTCCCCTTTAATCATATTATTAATCCTGATATAAAGAAAAATATGTTTTTTTCTATTTACTAGCTTCTGGCAGCTTGTCCCTGGAAAATTTTGCACCTGGTTGGTACCTGCTTGAGCATCATCAGAATGCTAGGTAGGCCTGAAGGTTATTTCTGTACCCCTGACACTTTTCACGAATGCTAAAGATAGTCTACTTCTTCTCTACTGATACTGTATCTTTCTATTCCTCTAAAAGAAATAACAACAGAGCATCAGTCTGTTTGTCTGTCTCTCTTAATATGATCTTGTTAGAAAATAAACACGTTCAGTATTGCATTGTGTCATTTTTTTTTTTTCAAATGTCAAAGAAATTAAATATTTTGCCTAATTAGAAAATTCAGTCATTATTACTGTTGCTGTTAAATAAATATTCAAATGTAAAATTTTTGTCAGCAATAATTTTTTTTTTAAATGTCAAAGAAATTAAATATTTTGCCTCATTAGAAAATTCAGTCATTATTACTGTTGCTGTTAAATAAATATTTAAATGTAAAATTTTTGTCAGCAATAATTTTTTTTTAAAATGTCAAAGAAATTAAATATTTTGCCTCATTAGAAAATTCAGTCATTATTACTGTTGCTGTTAAATAAATATTTAAATGTAAAATTTTTGTCAGTAATAATTTTTTTTTTAAATGTCAAAGAAATTAAATATTTTGCCTAATTAGAAAATTCAGTCACTTTACTGTTGCTGTTAATAGTGTTAAATAAATATTTCAATGTAAAATTTTTGTCAGTAATAATTTTTTTTTTAAATGTCAAAGAAATTAAATATTTTGCCTAATTAGACAATTCAGTCATTATTACTGTTGCTGTTAAATAAATATTTAAATGTAAAATTTTTGTCAGTAATAATTTTTTTTTTAAATGTCAAAGAAATTAAATATTTTGCCTAATTAGACAATTCAGTCATTATTACTGTTGCTGTTAAATAAATATTTAAATGTAAAATTTTTGTCAGTAATAATTTTTTTTTTAAATGTCAAAGAAATTAAATATTTTGCCTAATTAGAAAATTCAGTCATTATTACTGTTGCTGTTAAATAGATATTTAAATGTAAAATTTTTGTCAGTAATAATTTTTTTTTTAAATGTCAAAGAAATTAAATATTTTGCCTAATTAGAAAATTCAGTCACTTTACTGTTGCTGTTAATAGTGTTAAATAAATATTTCAATGTAAAATTTTTGTCAGTAATAATTTTTTTTTTAAATGTCAAAGAAATTAAATATTTTGCCTAATTAGACAATTCAGTCATTATTACTGTTGCTGTTAAATAAATATTTAAATGTAAAATTTTTGTCAGTAATAATTTTTTTTTTAAATGTCAAAGAAATTAAATATTTTGCCTAATTAGACAATTCAGTCATTATTACTGTTGCTGTTAAATAAATATTTAAATGTAAAATTTTTGTCAGTAATAATTTTTTTTTTAAATGTCAAAGAAATTAAATATTTTGCCTAATTAGAAAATTCAGTCATTATTACTGTTGCTGTTAAATAGATATTTAAATGTAAAATTTTTGTCAGTAATAATTTTTTTTTTAAATGTCAAAGAAATTAAATATTTTGCCTAATTAGAAAATTCAGTCATTAGGGTTAGGGTTAGGTTACTACTGTTGCTGTTAAATAAAGGTTTAAATGTAAAATTTTTGTCAGTAATAATTTTTTTTTTTAAATGTCAAAGAAATTAAATATTTTGCCTAATTAGAAAATTCAGTCATTATTACTGTTGCTGTTAAATAAATATTTAAATGTAAAATTTTTGTCAGTAATAATTTTTTTTTTAAATGTCAAAGAAATTAAATATTTTGCCTAATTAGAAAATTCAGTCATTATTACTGTTGCTGTTAAATAAATATTTAAATGTAACATTTTTGTCAGTAATAATATTTTTTTAAATGTTTGAATTGAACCCTTTTGTTTTCAGTTTTGAGGACCTTAAAGCAGGTCTGAGCTTTATGAAGAGAAAAGCCAGTCAGAGATCTGAAGGTCCAATTACCATTGTTAGGTCAAATTTGATGTCAATATTAGATTGCCTGGACAGCCTCACTGGTAAAGGGTGTTTTCCACTTCTATTTATTCCTCTTATATTAATCAGTCTTGCAGTTCAATACTGGACAAACCTATTTACATGCCTTTTTTAAAAGTATTTCTGTATAAAGTGTTGGTAGTGGTTGCTTGAGGGGGGGAGTAATGTATGCCTAATGGCGGAGCATGGACCATATACCAGCCCCAATTCAAGTCACAGAAACCTTGAGTCAGTGTAGTCTGATCCCAAAGTGCCACCCGCAGGTGCAAAGCACACAACTAAAAACTATCTTGAACCACAGGGTTTAAAAAAAAAGCAACTAAAACCAGCCAGAATAATGAGTATTGGTTGTATAAAAGCACAGAGGATTGTGACACAGCCTTTAGATTTATTTTCTGTGCATGTCAGTGTGAATGGCAAACAAATTTTCCCTGGGAATACCCAACTTGACACCAAACTAAGCATGCTCACAACTTGTTATGTTGAGCTCTTTGTCATGTGTACAATTAGTGAAGATGTGAAGATCACCTGGGAAACTTTTTAACCTGTAATAAATTTTCCATATTCAACATACTCAATATTCTTAAAGAGGTGTTGCCTTGTAAAGAAAACACTTTCTTTGTTGTTGAAAGATTAAAAGGAATTCTAGTTCTAATCTATGTTTTTTGATAAATTAGAATAAAATGTTTCTATTTTTAAAAAATTCAATATAGTCGCGTCAATGTTAAAACATTTCAAATTTCAGTCATGTATGAAAAATACAGTGAAGATGATATTCGTGGCAACTGTATGAACTCATATGCTGTCCTGCTGATGCGTACGTGACTTTGAAACATTGAAACCATTAACTTAAGTATTGATATATTATTTATCTATAATGGTTAAAACAAAGTGTGAAGCAGTCAATATTTTGTTAAGAAACTGTTAAAATGTAACATTCAGGCAAATAGTTTAGGTAAACATAGAATAATAGATAAAGTTTTTAGTATTTTTGTAAACAATGACTTGTTTAAAAAAATAATGGTTAGTTTCTTAAGCTTATTTTATTATTGACCTTTAAAGTAAATGTAATATTACATATCGCTCTGTTTAAGTTTAATTTAAAATCTCTAATGCGTCCATTTAACTATGTTTACAGAATGCAAAATAAAATTTATTGTTAGTTTAATTTATACATTTGAACAAAGTTTTCTCTCCTCCACAATGCAGAGGCCAAATCTTGTGCCGATGGCCTCTTCCAAGAAGTCTTGGGCCGTAAAGACAAGGCAGACTCCACGAGGAATGCCCTCAGTGTCATACAGAAGTTCCGTTTTCTTTTCCACCTGCCACTAAACATACAGAAAAACATACAGAAGGTAATTTTTTCAATTATTTTTTTTCATTTGGTGTTTTTTTCTTTGTTTTTAATTGAAGACAGAGTATCATGATAGATGTTCTGTAGGGTGTCAAATGAAAGAAAATGATAAGCTCTCAACATATTTTATTTTGTCTAAAGATTAGAAAAGCAAAAGAGATCAAACATGTTTGACTAAAGTGTTACAGCATTAAAGAAAAAATCTATTACTATAAATATCTAAGAGATAATGAGAAAGAGATCCTCACATGTTGGAGTTATACAGGTGTTTCTAGGCAGAAGGTGATGTGTAAAGGTACTAAATAATGGCTAAAAAAGATTTAACAATATTTACTGAAAATAGGTCAGAGCCCCTTTTTATAGTTGCCAAGGAAGCTTTTAAAAGACAAGAGTAAAAAAAATGGCTTGAAAAACTCTTTGACTAGTCACTCTTCAAAACATTTTTAGTAAGCACTTGATGACACAGACTAATTTTTCTGTTCTAGGGTGACTATAACATGGTGATCAATGACTATGAGAAAGCCAAGTCACTATTTGCAGACACAGAAATCAAGGTTTTTAAGAAAGGTATCCTCCCTGTTATTATTTTTTTGTGTGAAATGTTTTGTTGCTGTGTATGATTTTTGTCTTGTAATAAAAACACATCACAGATTGGTCCAAGCTTGTATTTGTTTCTCGAGACAAACTTAGACAATGGTGTATGGAATCGCTCGTCTGGCAGGCTCACTGCATATTTTCAGCTTACCTTTCCAGCCAAAAAAATCAATAGCCCCACTCGAACCCGCCCTGGTGCCTGGATGCACAGGCCTACAGTCTGGAATTTGTGCTATGGTGCAGGGATACGATGATCTGAGGGGAATTTCCCAGCAAGGGGGAGAAGTGTGGTGCCACAGGGTGGCTAAACTCAGACAGTATCCTGGTTCACCCTTTCCTTGATAAACCCTTTAACATGGACAAATGAGCCGGAAGGCTCATCTGATATTTTTGTATACACGTATAAATCGGTATACCAGCACAGCGCGCTGCTGCTAGATCACTGTGCTCACCCTGGTATGTCTGAGAGTTAAGCAAACATCACATCCTGTCCTGATAAAAATTGAAAGCTGGGATCGCTTGACCTCCCACTGCGCTGACCTGTGGATTTTGTTTTGTTAAACCTTGTGACTGACAGATGCCTATTGTGACTGACAGTTGCCTATTGTGATTGACAGTTGCCTATTGTGACTGACAGTTGCCTATTGTGACTGACAGATGCCTATTGTGACTGACAGATGCCTATTTTGAATTCCAGTATACAGGGAAGTGGAGAAGAGAATATCAAGCTTCAGGGACATGTTGTGCAAGAGATTGAAAGATCCACACAACACACTGGACGAGCAGAAGAAACTTATCAGGTCTGTAGTTTATGAGGCATTGTTTAGTAGTTACTGAACATACACTGAGATATGCTGCTTATGGTTTAGGTCTTAGCTCACAGAAAAAAAAATGTGTTGCATTCTGCAAGGTAACAAGAAATAATAAACAGTTATGAAATTTAAAAAAAGGTTTACTGTAAAAAAGATTTCTTCCACTTCTCCAGTTAACTCATTTGCTACTACTGCGACTCAATGCGACCTACCCCCCCTCCGTACTAATGCGCCCTGAAGCGGCCGCCACGTGTGTGACTAACCTATTGTTCCTTCTTGATTTTTCGCCATGCGTTCTGTTTTTTTTTAATACTACAAGCACGGCTTTTAAAAAGTAGGAATATAGTCTGTTTCGTTAATGAAAACCGGATGTTTTTATCTAGTTTCGTTTTTTTGCGCTGCGCGTTCAAAATACGTTTAGTTTTCAGTAGCCTTTCGTCTTGTAATACTTTTTTTTATAGCCTTCGCTTTTAATTTTTTACTTTATTTATCAATAGCTCTATACCTCCAAATATAACATTTAACAACAGTTCTGATAATAAGGATGCTGCAGATATAGACTTAGATGAATTTCCATTACAACTCGATTTTTGGGCTTTATTATACTTTATCAGACTTTGACGGTAGAGCTAGCGAAAATATTTATTAGCCAAATCATAGGGTCTCAACACTCAGCGAATGATTCTACCGATAATTCGACAATTTTTATGTATAAAAGTATACATTTCCAGAAAGCTAAGATATTTATCTATTTTATGATGTAATTTTTATTCACTTTGGGGAATATTTAGTCATTAAAAAAAAATATTAAAAAATAATTTACTAAATTTAATACGGAGTTCCTTCCCTTTGGCTAGTACTTTCCCAGGTGTCATTTTGAAACTAGGTTAGTAGCAAAT
The DNA here is from genome assembly GCA_949126835.1 of Anisus vortex. Lineage (NCBI taxonomy): Eukaryota > Metazoa > Mollusca > Gastropoda > Planorbidae > Anisus > Anisus vortex. Next base: position 32,342,637 of record OX421499.1, read on the forward strand.
GAGTTAACCAGGCTGCAGAGCTGTTTGCTCTAAACTAATATTTGTCTCCATTTTGGTTCTCATCTCAGATATTTGATCAGCCTGGAGTACAAAGGAGACCCTGCATGGGAATGCCTGGACAATCAGCAGAAATGGCTCATTGAGCTTCTGGATGACTGTAAAGATGATTACATAGAAGAAGGTTTGTATAATATTGCAATGCGTTACATTCATTATCCCCAGGACAATGGAGATAATTTTTTTTAACTTGTAACTCAATCCATATTTTGAACACCCCTGTGTGATACTGCCAAAAATTTAATTTTTTATTTAAAAAAAATATTTTAGCTGGGCAATCGGCACTGCAAAACCCTGATCTTTTGCAAGGATTTGTCTGGCTTAAGCATTAGCTTTTACATCAAGATATAAACAAATACTGAAATTATGCATTAATTAATCTTTAAGAACTATTACTTATGAGGGGACAAAAAATTCCAGCAGATTCAATAAACAGTAACCTCCCAGCACCATCAGATTCTGATGTTATTTTCACCTTTGAAAAGTCTTTTATTTTTTTTGTATTACTTATGAATCAAAAGGACTCTGAATCATGTCTCCAGCACACTTGGTTTATGGACAACTTCTTTAACTCTCTATGTGCCATACAACACTCATGTGCATCTCTTCTTTGCATGACCTTTTCCCAATAGTCCCACAGTCGTCTGGCTTCTCATAGGCCCTGTAGAGATTCAATATAGATCCTAATTGAAATGTCTAACTGTGCAAAGGGATTTCATCAAAGTTTAACAATGTAGCCAAAGCATTTTCCTATATTTATGTTTACATTAGAGAAGAACAGCATCCAGGAGAGCCTAGCATCCAGTCAGGGCAGCACCCACTGGAAGCCTCTGAGCAGAGTCAACAAGTCTCCAACAAAATCCGGTAGAGTACATACAAGTTTCAATAGCCTTAGAATAAATAGTTAGATTGGTCTAAAATTGGGCAGCTCATAGATTACATGAGTGCAGAAATATGCACCTTCATTCCAGAGCAAAGTGCGGAATGTGTTAGAATTTTCCCCATATACTGTATGTACTCATGAATAGGTCACACCAGTGGATAGGTCACACCCTTAGTTTTGGTGTTATATTTTGTACTTGACTCGCAGATAGGTTGCACCTGTAATTTTTGGAGTTACACTGGCTTTTAATCTAAAGTTTCTAAAAAATTTGTAATATTAAACATTAAAGTTACTAAATATTCACCTTAATTTGGAAACTTTCCTTAAAAAATAGTTTTAATCATGTATAACGCAAACATAAACAAATAAAGGCATCGTTTCATTTATTTTTATCTACCTATTAACAAAGCCAATTAGGCCTACAGGAAAGTTTTAGGAAGGCATCTGTTTCCTCATTTTAGTCCTAACTCAAGTTTCGATTCCTAAAGTGGGTGGGCACAAAAAGAAATCTTTTGAAGCACGCTCTTTTGACTCAGTGCCGCCTTAATTATAGAACATGAAAATGGGAGTCATAAAAAAGTCACGGGGCCAGCAAAAGTTTTCTTAATGTAAAATGAGGCCTAAACAGTAGCCTAGTAATTCTACATCATAACTTCCACTGATATGAGTGATAGTAGAAACTTTATGACACAGTAGTGATGTTTTTCAAACTTTTAAAAAACTGTGTCGAGTGTATAGGTCACACCCCTAATTAAAAAAAACAACTTTGGTAAAAAAAAAGTACAACCTATGCGCAAGTATATATAGGGTGAATTGGATGAAAATGTTTTAAAGTAAAAAATTTTTTTTAATCTTTTTTTAATTTCTTTTATGATTTCTATAACAGCATTTGTATAAAATATTTTCATGTACTTCAGGTTTGTCTAGAGAATCTAGTTTCTCTTCACTTTCATCAACAGATCATCAAGGTATGAGGCTAACATTTTCTCTGATTATAAAAATAGAATTTGTTGATATTTCTTGTATGTTTATTTACAGCTTGGGTGTATTTGAAAAAAAAAAAATGACACTGACTGGTTACAAGCTAATGACAAGTACATTTTTCCATTCCCATGTATATGTATAGTGTTGCTAAAAAAGTGATTTTAGTGCAGTGGATGGAAAAGCATAGTTCATTTTCTGCCTGTGACTTCTGCCTGTGGTTACTTAGGGTTTCTTCCAAACAGAGCCTGGGGTGACGGCATTATTCTTATTAGTGACTCCGTTGGTTGAGTTCCTATCAGGCAGCAGTGGTTTGGAGTCAAATTTCCTTTTCCCTTATTCTCCATCATTAGTCAAAGGTTTGAAAGTACCTGACAATGTTTAACTTAGATTACCACTCACTATTAACATCAACATTGAAATATCTCTATGTATTGAATTATCTTCTAAAGTTTCTCTTAATAACTTTGGGGAAATTTGAATAACTGACCTTAACATCTATGGATACATGAACTAAGGTGTTACAGTTTTTGTTTCTCAAGTATTGTGTTTTTTTCTCCCCAGCTTCATGGAGATTCAAAACTCCACAGAAAGTTCTGTTCATTGAGGACATCACTGATATAATGCTGCAACATTTTCCTGACTATTGGAAACTAGGACAGAGCTACTTTACTAGAGAAGTAAGACAGAACTCATGGTTTTACTTTTCATGATTCATTTCAATGTGTAAACATGGTTGAATTCAATTGGTCACACTCAAGTGATGTGGCTTCACATGTAATGGTTAAAATCAACACAGTTTCATTACTTACAAAATAAATTTAAAAAATCATATTAATGAAATATATTAATTTTTATAGATTTCTTTTTGATGTATTCTAATATTATTAGACATTAAACTCTCAGTATTAGTCTTAAATGCTTCTTCGATTTGTGATGCAACCCAACGGAATGGTACTGAAGAATAAAAACTAATTCATTTATCTTTACAGTGGAGAGAATATATATTAATATATTTCTAAAATTGATTAATTAGTTCAAAATTACATAAGTAAAGTAGAAGAAAGTTGTTTTGGAGAAGAAAAAAAATAAAACACTACCGATTTTTTACAGTTTAGCATTGTAACAGATAATTAAATATTACTAGGATGAACAAATATTAACCAATCGCCATGAAATTAAGCAAACACTTTCATAATGAGTCAATACACAAGCTGTTAAAGTTTTAAAGATGTTAATTAACATTTTGTTGACTTATAAAGAATTTTATCTATAGTTATAAGCTGTAAGTTTTCACCATTACAAATCAATAATAATCTTAAAAATGACCTAGGACCCATTTTACACATTTTTTTTCATTTATTGACAAATCAATTTTACCAATTTCCATACCAATTTGTGTAAAAGCATCACATTTAAGAAAAAAAGAATTCAATTTTTAAAATATGTTTGTTACATTTCCATTTTTCACACAGAAGTCAGAAAAAGGTGTAAAAATTGATACAAGTAAACATGGCAAAATGAAAGTAAGTAAATGATCTTGTATATAGTTGAAAAGTCTGCTTATAAACTCTGTTACTATTTCCTTATGTTATGATTCTTTGTTTCTCAGCAAATGATGACTGAAGTTATTACATTATTTGCCAACTATGTGAGGGCTGCTTTCCTACCAGAGTCTTTAGAGAACATGTCAGAGAAGGAGAGAGAAAAGCTGGGAGTTTGGCCAACGTCCGGCAAATCAGAGCATATATCAGGGTCCTGGCTACCTACCTGTGTCAGGAACATCAGGTTAGTCAACTGCAGATCATGGGACTGTATTTTGAGGAATTAGAGAGCAATTTAACCCTTCCCGTACCAACCTTCTTATCTGTGATGTATACTTTCAGTCCCAGCCATTATTTTACTAATTATTCCCTCCATCCCAGACATTATTTCAGAATGGCTGATACATCAATAGGGTTCCAAAATTATTTTGTTACTTTTTTGTTGGTAAAAATTGATGATAACATGAAGAGAGTAAATTGCTAGAAACATAATAACTTACCTAATTAAAAGAATCTAATTCATAAAGTAATTGTATTCATTTGTAATATTAATCCATAAGAAAAAGTCTCATCAACTCGTACCACCATAATAACACAAGGTAATTCGGTAGAGTCCATTAGGACCGCACTTTCAATTTCACAAACACAACTCAGTAACTGGTCAATTTTCATAATTTCAAAAGCGAAATAAAATTCAACTATTTAGCTATCAAATAAATATTCTTCCCGAGACTATGATAAAAGGTCAAATCCTTTATTTTGATCTTTAAATAGACACCCTTCCTTGAGTAAAATATACGTGTCTGGGACTGAGGAAATTTCTTATTTGGAGGGAAATATAAGTGTCTGGGTCGGAGGTAAAGAAATAGTTTGATGAATATATACGCTTAAGGCTTAATACTTACCTTGAGTAGGGCCCAAACAATTTAGTGTCTAAATTTTAATGCAGATGTTGGTGAAAAAATTCAGGACGGTGTATTCCTCTCTGAAAAGTATGCCATGTGGTGCATGAAGCCATAAGAGGTAAAAGGTCATCACATGTGTGAACAAACCATCACAGATGAATGTTCTTAAATTGTCTCTGAAATCCCCAATAAAAACACGAATTAAGCAATATTGTTTATATAATAAACATTTCTTTTGGAGGACGTTTCCAATTTAAAAATTTAACTTTTGGCCAGATTAGTCAAACGGCCGAGGAGCCTATAGAGAACAAACATATATATTAATATATAAACAAACATATAAACAGTAATTATATATGTTGATATATAACTGGGATGTGAATCAAAATATTTTTTTATTGCTTTGAACATTAGTTTTACTGAATCAGTTCTATAAAAAAATATTATTTCTTATGTTTACTTATTACTTGTTTGCATGAACATTTTGTTTCAGAAACTGTGCAAACACTTTATCAACACTAGACTCCAACAGTGACTCTGCTATGATTGTACTCAACGATCTTGCCTTCGACATGAGAACCAACTGCATGTTTACCTTGCTGAAACAAGCCATCATGGGTGAGAGGGGTTATCACATTTAGTAAACAAGCCATATAACAGACAAGGGTTCTCAAATTGCCTCTGAATCTCCCCCCCCCCCCCCCCCCCCCCCCGCAACATTACAAGCAATGCTAATTATTTAATCTTTTCTTTACAGACAATTTAATATATTTTGATAAACAAAACATTTTGTACACATTTAGTCATAATAGAGGCTAAAGAATGCCACCATTTTATCTCTGAACAGTAGGGTGTCCCTGAGAATAGTCACACAAACCCTTTGTACCCCTTGGTCAGAGAAACTGGTGAACTGGCATCTTCATTAGCAACTCTTCACAACCTACTTGTTGTCATGTTCTCAACTTTATGAACAGGCCATATTGTTGACATGGGTATTATTGAAGCAGTTGACATTGGGATTATTTAAACAGTTGACATAGAGAATATTTAAACAGTTGGCATTGGGATAATTTAAACAGTTGGCATTGGGATAATTTAAACAGTTGGCATTGGGATAATTTAAACAGTTGGCATTGGGATAATTTAAACAGTTGGCATTGGGATAATTTAAACAGTTGGCATTGGGATAATTTAAACAGTTGGCATTGGGATAATTTAAACAGTTGGCATTGGGATAATTTAAACAGTTGGCATTGGGATAATTTAAACAGTTGGCATTAGGATAATTTAAATGATACATTTTTTAATGCATGAACTTACAGATGTAAAAAATGTGTATACTAAAGAGACCTGGGTAGTTGAAACAGATGATGAATCAGGGGGAACAACCCAACTGGTAACATGTTTCTCAATTTTTCATCACAGTAGTTTGAATGAATGATTCATTTTTTTATCTTACAAAGGCCGATATATATAAATTTACATTATAAAAAATAGCAAATGTTATATTTCTCATGTATTCATTATTTGTATGATATTTGAAAACTAATCTAGCCTGCACTGTTTGAAAATATTGTCAATGAGACAATTCAGCACTTACATGAAGTTGTGGTGATGAACAAAGCCCCCGAGCCAGAGGTTAGTCAATTTGAATTGACAAATTGTCCTCTCAGTTTTGGTTTACACAATTTTATGCCAATTTGGGCTAGCCATAGTTATAAATAAAAATCAATTCTTTTTTTAAACATAATATTAATGAAATAAAGCTTACAACTTAATTTTTTATTTTGGACAAAGTCTGTGAACATTTCTTCCAGTTATAAATCAATAAATGAGCAATAAATCATAACAAGGCATGTACTTCTTCTGATGGCCGAGTGGCAGTGCATTTAGCTGGTCTACCGAAGGTCCTGGGTTTTAATCCTGGTGAAGGCCAGACTAAAAACTAGTGAACGCTGCTTCACTTGCCCTATGGTTCAATTTGGTCCAACAGAATACTACTCCCTCTTGAACTGGAAATCCAAATCAAGCCACATTAGACTGGCAGTAATAACAGTATTTTAAAATAATATTTACGTTGTGCCCTGCTCTGTAAGTATCATGTTCCTAACTGTCCTAAATTTGTGGTTGTGGTCCAGATCTTCAGCCAGCGTCCCATTCAGAAAGAGGCCACACAACTGTGCAGTCAGCTACTTCAGGCCTTCGCTGCTTGCATGGAACAGCTGGTCTTCTCACCCCCACTACAGAAAACTGAAGCCAGACAGTGAGTTTTTCTGTTGTTCTTTTTTTTTCCCTCTAATCATTGCTGGCTATTTGTGTTGATAATAATAATAATAATAATAATATTTGTATAGCGCTGCCAACCAGTGATATTTCAGTTCTAAAAATAATTTCAATTCTTATTTTTATTCTATTCGCTGTAATTAATTTCTATTCTTATTCTTATTCAAGTTCTGAAATAATTTCAATTCTTATTCTTAATCAAGTTCTGCAATAATTTCAATTCTTATTCTTTTATTCAAATTCTAAAATATTTTCAATGGTTATTTTCATAATCGAGGGTCGAACAGTCGAACTTCACGAATTTGAATATTCATAACAACTTTATTTCAATAAAACACTTTATAGATAGCTGCTGCTATCCAGTATCAACTATCAAGTTCTACATTTTTAAAATCTACATTATCTACTTAAGAAATTAAAAATGAGTCAGCTGTTCATCAGACACAATGTTCCAACAGTTTGAGTTTTGAGTTATCAGTGATAAAATAAGAACAAGCTTATCACAGTTGAGCAATGTTCTTGCTTAATTTCAAAAAGACCCTCATTTCAAGGGATTTTTGCATTCTATTTCGCCTCCCAGTGGTTAACATTCCACCCAGAGAAAAGATTCTTTCTACGTATGCCTGCGAAGCAGGTGCCGTTAACAAATCCTCAGCGATTTTTGACAGTTTGCTGTAAGTTGCTTTTCTGTTGTGCCAGATTACCAGAGAATCCGTTGTCGTTGTACAAGTATTCCTGTCTGTAGTGTCTGTTATATACCGATTCAACTGACATTGTACAGTGTCCTGACTTGGTGATGAAGTTGTGGCATTTTCAACACGCTAAGTACTTAACACTTAAAAAACTAACCAGGAAGAAGTAACTTTTGATCAAGTGCTTTAATCATGTGTCTGAATGACGGCTTGTCAACCACTGTGACCGGATAGCAGGTGTCTATCAACATGTCCATCACACTGGACAAACGCTGTTGATACTCCTGCGACTCTGTTGACCAGGATACGATTTTAAGTTGAACGTAATCAGCCAATGTCTGAGTCGCATTTTTGCAGACCGTCGTTTTCTTTGTTTTTTTCTTTAATGATCTCGCCTCGGTTGCTTTAACATACTGCTCATACTCCTGCTTATGTAATCTGCGGAGATGCGACAGCATATTTGTACTGTTTTTACCCGACAACAAAGCACCACACTCGCTATTAGTCTTCACAATAACAACTTTACATTTCGCTTTCCCTTCCTGTTCCATATGTGTAAAGTAATCCCACACCAGACTCTCCTTCTTTCGTCCAGCTAATATCCTTGATAATGAACTCATTGTCTTCAGAAACAAACTTTACTCGTCCAAAATAAATCACAAATATAAATCGAAAAAATAAACCGGCGATCATGAAGAAATGCGATGCTTTAGCGCTTTACTACAATACAAAATACGGATTTTGACGGAAACGACTGGACGAATGCGTCAACACTAAAACACGGAATTCGGCGCAAATGGCGGAACATATTCCACGCGATATTCGTTCAATAATAATTTTCGTTATTATTACTATTCTATTCATGAAAATTAATTTTTATTTCTATTCTATTACCGTTCTCAAAATAATTTTTGTTCTTATTATCGTTATCGTTAACGAATTTCATATAATTTTCATTCTTATTCTTATTCTCGTTAACGTAAATATCACTGCTGCCAACAAACATAATGTAAGCTCAGAGCGCGTTTAACATTCAACTAAGAATACGGATATTACCCTAGGCTAGGAGACAGAGCTAAATTGATGATTAAAAAAGACAAAACAAATAAATGTAGTATTAACCGACCCAACCCATAAATAAGACAGTAAGTTTCTAAAGCATGTTAAATGTTATCTAAGGTAAATATTGAAATAATGAGTTTTTAAGTTCTGTTTGAAAGTGACAGTAGAGCTTGTTCACCTCAGTTGAATGGGAAGTTGATTCCACACCTTCGGACCGGATACTGAGAAGGCTCTAGAAACCTGGCTCTTCCAGAAGCGATGAGTTTGCAGAACGAAGTGTTCTTTGCAGGACATAAGGTGTGATTAGTGCCTTGAGATAGGACGGAAACTTGTTGTTAAAAATGCACTGATGGCAAAGTAGCGCCACTTTATACTCAATTCTGGCTTTCACGGGGAGCCAGTGGAGCGAGCGTAGAAGGGCAGTTCCCGAGTCTCTTTTAGACCTGCACATAACCAAACGCGCAGTACTGTTCTGTATTCGCTGTAGCCTGGCGATTTTGTCCTCGGGCAGGCCGGCTAGCAGGGCGTTGCAATAGTCGATACGCGAAAGTATCATTAAGTTTTATTTACTCTTCTCTAATCCTGGAGTACGTCTGTTCAGTCCTCCTGTACCATTCTGCCTTGTCAAACTTCTGGTTTCGAGAAATCCGTCCTAATAGCAAACTATAAGCAGCCACTGCACAGTTCATCATAAATTAAATATTGGGACTCATTGCTTATTTCCTCCTGTCATGGTCATGGAAGACCAAGGAAAAGATTTACTCTGTACATATAAGTAAAGTTCCCCTTAATCATCCAACATTCTGATACACAGGAACTGTGAAGCCAGCATGGTGCTTAGTTAAAGGGCATTGTATTGCTAGCAGCTAGCCTAGACTCAGCTTATGGGCATTTCAGCTGTTGTTAGTTAAGTTTTTTGTTTTGTAAAAAAAAGACAATTCAATAATTGTTGCAAGGCCTGCATATACAAATAAAATGTTTGATGCTAGAAAAAGACTTTATGATAACAGAAAAAAGCTTTTTTTCTGCCAATTTTTCATATTAAACTCAACCAAAAAAACAATTGCATGGCTAAAGTATGTACTATTACAAAGGTGTGCAAGTAACTCAAGTTACGGCTAGTTTAATTGAGACAACAAGTGATAGCAAGTGATGGTTTCAATAAGCCAAGACTGATCCCCTGAAGAGATATATACATTTCATTTAAACTATTCAATTAATGAATTTTTTGTCCACATACTACATCAATACTACATTGCACAGCTGGCTGTTCATTTGTTTATATCCCTACATAGAATTGCTGTTCTTGTCTGTGTATTCTTGATCTTAGTTGTTGTTTGTATGTGTATTCTTGCATTGAGTGATTGTTCTGGTCTGTGTATTTCTCCATTGAGTTATTGTTCTGGTCTGTGTATTCCTCCATTGAGTTATTGTTCTGGTCTGTGTATTTCTCCATTGAGTTATTGTTCTGGTCTGTGTATTTCTCCATTAAGTTGTTGTTCTGGTCTGTGTATTCCCCCATTGAGTTATTGTTCTGGTCTGTGTATTCCTCCATTGAGTTATTGTTCTGGTCTGTGTATTCCTCCATTGAGTTCTTGTTCTTGTCTGTGTATTCCTCCATTGAGTTAATGTTCTTGTCTATGTATTGCTGCATTGAGTTGTTGTTCTTGTCTGTGTATTCCTCCATTGAGTTCTTGTTCTTGTCTGTGTATTCCTGCATTGAGTTAATGTTCTTGTCTATGTATTGCTGCATTGAGTTGTTGTTGATGTTCTTGTCCGTGTATGCCTCCATTGAGTTAATGTTCTTGTCCTTTTATGCCTCCATGGAGTTAATGTTCTTGTCCGTGTATGCCTCCATTGAGTTAATGTTCTTGTCCGTGTATGCCTCTACTGAGTTAATGTTCTTGTCTGTGTCTTCCTGCATTGAGTTAATGTTCTTGTCCGTGTATGCCTCCATAGAGTTAATGTTCTTCTCTGTGTATTCCTGCATTAAGTTAATGTTCTTGTCTTTGTATTCTTTCATTGAGTTAATGTTCTTGTCTGTGTATTCCTCCATTGAGTTAATGTTCTTGTCTGTGTATTCCTGCATTGAGTTAATGTTCTTGTTTGTGTATTCCTCCATTGAGTAAATGTTCTTGTCTGTGTATTCCTCCATTGAGTTAATGTTCTTGTCTGTGTATTCCTGCATTGAGTTAATGTTCTTGTCTGTGTATTCCTCCATTGAGTTAATGTTCTTGTCCGTGTATTCCTCCATTGAGTTAATGTTCTTGTTTGTGTATTCCTCCATTGAGTTAATGTTCTTGTCCGTGTATGCCTCCATTGAGTTAATGTTCTTTGTTGATGTCCTATTATTATTATTGGACTATCAAACATTACTACCAGTCTTTTCAGAGTATTTGAGTTGCAGTAGCTGAATTATTTGATTGATTTGAACATCAAAATAAACGACATCACCACAATATAAATTCCAAACTTGTAAATAATAAAAGAACGACTTGTTGCAGCATATTATTTAATAACAATTCATTAACAGTTGACACTTCACATCCAATGAACAAATATAGCTTTATAGTATCAACATAATACACAATTTTATTTATTTTTCCTGAGTCTAATTATAATGCCGGCGTTCCTTGTGAGTTATGAGAAAAGACTGCCGACCGCATGGACAGTCACTTGACTATATCTACTTCCGATATAGGTTTTCTTAATATCCAAAAATGGGTTTTATTTCGACTTTTTAATTATTAATATAGTTACTACCTATATATTATTTAATTACTCCATAGCATACCCCCCAACCACAGAGAAAAAATAATAATTTATTATTATTTTTGATACGAAAAATGTTTACAATAATGAAAAAAAAATTATCTTAATCTTAATTAATGCATATAATCATTCATTTAATAATACATAGAGAAAAAAAATTCATTTAATATATGTACAAACAATCAAAAATCATATTTATAGGCAGAAATATGACACAAAGAATAATGTCTAATGTTTATATGACAATTAGTCATAGACAACTATCTTTAGGTATTGTCTAATCAACTTCAGTAATACTGAGATAAACTATTGGATATCAGTGATGTGTATCGATAATTATTATGCTAAATACTCATCAAGGCTGTCGAGATTATCTATTATCTTTATCTCACAAAATCTATAAGGATTCCATGAAAAATATTTTCATACAACATTTATTAGTTTATACAATAAAATTAATATAATATTAATGTCGGTTTTTTCAATTGTCATTTTGTATTGATATTTTTATTGATTATTCTTGATTTTTATTGATTATTATTGATTGTTATAGATTGATATTCTCAATAACATTACTTACAATGTAACATGATTATCTTTAATCTTAGTTTACAATAAAATATTACACAAGTTATTCAAGTCTTTTCTTCAATTATATATTTATATTACACTGCTCATATTCCTGTGAGTCTTATATGTATCAGTTATTTATTGACTTCAATGCTATCTTTAGTCTTACATGAATACAATACAATATTATCATCTAATGCTCTGACTTTAAGAGTCTTACATAGGCATTTCATTATTATATCATTCTTATTTCAATTCCTCTAATGCTTTTTTAAAGACTTACATAGGCATATTAATGTTAACATATGGCATAACAGATTCACTGTTCAGAGGCCACAAAATTTATGTGCTTAACAGTCTTACCAAACTGTTCAGAGGCTACATAAAAAAAAATTTCCAACTGATAATCATTATTTTCATCAATTAGATTATTTTATACCAGTATCCATATTTACATATTTGTTCTTTACAAAAGAAAAAAAAAATTGTTATCATGTCATTATACCTGTTACTGAAAATATCATATCACATTCATAAATTTATTTATTCCTATGTATAATTTTATTGATTATACCTGAGTTCTCTGCTAAAATCCCTTAGAATTTCACAACATTTATTCAATGTTATTCTTCTGTGTTCAGATTTGTTAATATCATTGTCTGGTTTATTTTCAATTTCAATTCTTTTGCTTTTATTTTCCCTATTATAGCTTTTTAATATTGAACAACATTTATTTAATGTCATTTTTGCATGTTCTGATTTATTGATATCATCTTCTGATTTATTTTCAATTATCAAATCATCTTCTGATTTATTTTCAATTACTTTGTTTTCTTCATAAGTTCTCAAATTGTTTAAATGAACAATTTTTTCTTTGTTATTAATGTTAACCTTGTAAAATACATCAGATAGCTTAAGTATTATTTCAAAAGGTCCTTTCCATTCCATAGTATTGCCACTGCCAATTGGCAAATAAACAAGTACTTTATTACCAACTTCTAGTTTTCTCATGTTCTTATGAATATTTTCTCTGATTAAAGTTTTAGATTTGATTTCTTCATTTTTTTGTACAGCAAATTCATAAGCTGTTTTCATATGTTTTTCAGTTTTATTGACTAAGTCAAATGGAGACATTTTTTTTTCTTTAAGTCCTAATAATTCTGATTTGAAATTATCCAATGGTCCATTGGGATTTTTGCCAAGCACTAATTCAAATGGTGAAAAACCTGTGCTTTCATGAACCGATTGTCTATAAGCAAACAAAATAGCTGGAAGGTAATCATCCCATTCAAATGGATGGTCTTCACACACTTTTGTTATCATTTGTTTTATTGTTTGATTAGCCCTTTCTATCATACCATTTGATTCAGGATGGTATATAGAACTAAAAATTTGAGTGATTTTTAACATTTGTGCAAAAGCTTGAGTAAGGCTTGATTTGAATTGAGTTCCATTGTCACTCAATATGAACTTTGGAAAACCGAAACGACAAAAGATAGGTAAAAGAGCATTACAGACCCTTTCTGCAGTTATTTCCCTTAATGGAACTACCTCTATCCATCTACTTCCCATGTCTATAATGGTTAAGGCAAACTTTGCTTTGGTAGTTTTAGTCTGCTTCATGGGCCCTATTATATCAACTGCTATCTTGTAAAAAGGTTTGTTTATGGTATCGGTCATTTGTATTGGAGCCTTATGTTTAGAATTTTTTTTATTATGTCTAAGACAGGTATCACAGCTTTTAATAAATGTTTTCAAATCTTTTTCCATTTTAGGCCACCAGAAATTCTTTTTGAGTTTACAAACTGTTTTCTTGCTACTCAAATGACCTGACAATGCATTGTTATGCGAAATTTGCATCACTTTGACAGTTAATGTTTTAGGTATAACTATTTGAGTTATATCTAATTTAGTGTCCTTTCTACAGAGAATTCCATTTATTATTTCAATGTTTTTATTTTTAACCTGACCTTTTTCAATTTCCGATACCATTTTAATTATGTATGGATCTTCTTTCTGTTCTTGTTTTAGAGTTAGCTCATCAAAAGGCATGTTTATTAAACTGATATTTTCTGTTTTTTTCATTTGGGTTTCCTTTTTATGAGGACTATCAATATATGATAATATCTCACTGTTCATTTTAGTAAAATCAGATATTTGATTTTTAGCAATGTTGAATATTTGTTTATGACCTTCTAAATGTCTACATAGTGAAATAGCATGTAATTCTTTTGGTACATTGTTTATTTCACATTGACTTTCAAATTTGCTTACATACTGTTCTAGTTTTTCTGTTCCATTCCATTTGGGAATAGGATTATCCTTTTCATTATTTATGGATAAGTCAATATTAGGTGTCTCATTGAGAATATTATTTTCTGACTTTCCTATGGTTTGTAAAAAATTAAAAGTTTGTAGAGCAGGGTAAAATTCTTGTTCTGGTAAATCTACTAACTTTTCATTTTGCAATAGAACAGGTTTCAAATTCAAGTCATTGGATTTTTCATTCATCCATTTTTGAAAAATGTCAAAACTATTATCATGTTTGACATTGAAAGAATTACCAATAATTAAAGGTGCAACACAGTTTTTCATTATGGCTGCCTCTGCTTTTCCTGTAAGCCAAGGACAATCAATGTCTATTATAGTGACAGGACAATTTACAGTGGAACCATTTCCAAGTTTTATTGTATCCACTCTTATTATATTGGTGGGTTTCTGATTTGGAATGATACTTTCATCTATGCATATTATACTACTTCCGGTGTCTCTTAGACAGTATGTGGTCTTTCCTTCCACATAAGCAGGAAAAAGTATTAATTGACCCCTGTTTTCAAATATGACATTATTTGATTGAGATGTGGAATTGTTAAGTTTTCCTCTATTTCTTCTATTTTGGAAATTTGATTGAGGCCTATTTTGAGTATTAGGAAAATCTTGTCTTGCAAAATTTTGATTTGGCACATTGTTATTGGAAAAATTCTGATTTGGCATATTTCTGTTTCCAAAATTTGAAAAATTCTGATTTGGAAAGTTTCTATTATCAAAATTAGAAAAATTTATGATCAACATTTGATCTATTGAAGTTTGGATTGAAATTTCTACCTCTTGCATTGTTATTTCTGTAACAATATTCTGATGAATGGTTTGTACCATTGCAAAAAATACATCTATAATTATTAGATTTTGGTTGATTACCAAATTTTTTTCTATTGCCAAATTGATTATGCCTAGACCTAGGAGGTGAATAGCTCCTTCTTCTATGTTGAATTGTATTTACTGTTTGATTTTGTTTAGTCAGTTCTACATTAGGATGACTATCCTTAAAATTTGAGATTGCATCTATCAAATTTTCAACTGTCTTAACTTTTCTTTCCATAATGTGAGTAAACAATGGTTTAGAAGCTTGTTCTAATACTTTATCAACAACCATGATTTCTATAATCTCATTAGGATTTTTGGTATCTATTTTTACTAAGTCTAACCAGGTAAGTAAAAATGTTTTCACTTCAGACACAAAAGCTCTCGGTTCTATCTTGTCTGTTAAGATAAAGTTATGAAACTTTTGTCTGTAATAATCCTCAGAGTGGATAAAGAATTTAATTAACTGTTCTTTGATAATGGCATAATCAGTTATTTCTTTATCAATATGTGATAGTGCTTCCCTACCCTTATCTTTCAATTGTGGAATAAGGTGAATGTAATATTCTGAAATGGGAATCCCATATCCTTTACATGTTGCTTCAAATAAATTTAGAAAATCAACAATTTTCTCTTTTCCATCAAAAGGAGGCATTTTAAATCTTACACTATGTTTTGATTTTTCATTATTTGTTTGCTCAACTTTAGTATTTTGCAACTTAGCCAACTCCAGCTCATGGTCTAATTTTAATTGTGTTTCTTTCAACTGAGTTTCTCTCAACTCTTTTTCTTTTTCTTTATTCAATTGTAATTCTTTTTCTTTTAATTCTAGTGCTTTCAATTCTTTTTCTTTATTCATTTCTAGTTCTTTTAATTCTTTTTCTTTATTCATTTCTAGTTCTAGTTGTTTTTGTTTAATTTCATTATCAAGTTCTCTTTGTTTAATTTCATGAGCCCTTAATTCTGCTCGCTCATCTCTTTCCTTATCTGCTAATTCTTTTTTCAATTGTTTAACTTTATTTTCAACAAATTCTTGATATTCTTTCTTATCAGTAATACCATATTCTTTTGCTAACAATTTAGCCTCATCATAGAGTAATTGAACCTTTGACTCCATTATTATTTATTATGAATGTCAAGATTTATTATATTATAGTACAGTACAATTATTATAATGCACTATTTTATAGTACAGCAATGTTTTATTCCTATACTGGATGGCAATATTTATTAATTACTGAATGAGCATTTTTATATTACTGAATGACAATATTTATTAAATACAGAATGAGCAGTCATATAATATCACAGCAACTTTTTTTTTAATCCTATGCTATAGTAAAATGTTTATAATTCAGAATGCAAGATGCTAGAATGTCAACAATTATGCTAAGCCAAGATACATTTTCAATTATGGCTTGTTTATTTTATTATTATTATCAATTTTATAGTAGAGTTGAAAGCAAGTGCAAGTCACTTTTTGCTATTATGACTTATTATTACTATATAGGTTGCACAATTATTTTCCGCAAAGCAATGTACAATCTTATTATTACCAATGGTAGCATATATATAATATTATTATTATTATTAAGGATGGCATATAAGAATTAGATTAATGTTATCATAAGCCACTATGATATTATTCTTATTAGCAATTGGAATGGATAAAATTATTATCAGTATTGGAGGTATATTTGCATTGTGATTACTGGAAGTACATTTTCATTTTCATTAATGCCAATACACAATAATTTTACTATAATTAATAGCAATGTAAATTCTAGATAATATTATTACAGTAGCACTGCAAAGCACAATATTATTTTTATTTAGGTTATTTTACCTGTTATATTGTGAATATTTTGTACATTTGTAGTTACATGTATTAGATATCAATTATTATTTTGTTAATTGTAGTTACATGTATTTGGGCACTACTTAAATCATATAGTTATGAATCTGAATATTCATATTATTATTATATTGGTGAACTTATTATTGTTAATGTTCTTACCATAGACCATTATACTCAGAGAGCAAAAACTAACCAATGCATATTAATGATATTTCAAAAAATACACAACAAAAAAATTATATCAAGTAACAATAGAAAAAAACACAATCACAATACACTAATGCTGCTTGGACCACAAATGATAGAGGAATTTTTGACAAAGAATCACAACATGTATAACATTGACAAGACTATAGTAATTTTACTTTAATAATTCTTAACAATAACAAACAAAGTCAAGACAACTAACAGAAATAACCCTAACAAAGAATCATTTCTAATCAATCTCTTTTAAGAAATAGAAATAGATGATAGACAGAATAAGAATAGACAAGAGATTTATTTTAGAAACTCCCGCCAACCAGAGCCCGCTTTATACATATATATAATTCATACTAATGAATGTAAAAAATATGATTAAATTAAAGATTACTTAATAATCCAAATGAAAACACATTCACTGTATGAAATTACTGCAATGTAAATCCAGAGTAGAAATCCAGAAGAAACTTAATTAATTATTTAATAATGCAATGAATGTTCACACTGTATCAAATTGAGTTGCTTCAAGTTTCCACTTCAGTATGGTATAATCCAATTTTAGAATGAACACAAGAAAAAAAATGTATACCATTAATTAAAATTAATGTCAATGTCTTTGGTATACAGATTAAATATTAATTATATTTAAAGTTATTTAATGTTATTTATTTATATTTCAACATATGATTATGTCACATCAGATTTGAACATATGGTTATGTAGGCTACATAAAATTCAACACATGGTTGTGTCACATCGGATTTGAACATCGGACTTGAACATATGTATATAGTTTAGGTTCCTTGTTGATAACATGTGGGAACGAAACTTTTTCCGGTTGCAAATAATGATCTACGTATAGTCACTTTTTTTCGATTTTTTGTATCGAACTTTCCAATGATGAAATATATGTCATCGGTGTACAAACGTTATATTTTCTTAGAGCTATTATAGTGCTCAATCAGATAAATAGTATATGTATTTGAAATAAACGACTCAGGCTTCAGTTTTGTTCAAAAACTGGTACTCACATAATTTTCCATGTGGTTTATAGTACGTCTTCAAAAAGTTCAAAAAGTTTCGAATTTGAACATAATATTATATCCTTCAGCTTCTCTCTCCGTTAGCTGCCACCAAACCTGTTGATGTCCTATTATTATTATTGGACTATCAAACATTACTACCAGTCTTTTCAGAGTATTTGAGTTGCAGTAGCTGAATTATTTGATTGATTTGAACATCAAAATAAACGACATCACCACAATATAAATTCCAAACTTGTAAATAATAAAAGAACGACTTGTTGCAGCATATTATTTAATAACAATTCATTAACAGTTGACACTTCACATCCAATGAACAAATATAGCTTTATAGTATCAACATAATACACAATTTTATTTATTTTTCCTGAGTCTAATTATAATGCCGGCGTTCCTTGTGAGTTATGAGAAAAGACTGCCGACCGCATGGACAGTCACTTGACTATATCTACTTCCGATATAGGTTTTCTTAATATCCAAAAATGGGTTTTATTTCGACTTTTTAATTATTAATATAGTTACTACCTATATATTATTTAATTACTCCATAGCATTCTTGTTTGTGTATTCCTCCATTGAGTTAATGTTCTTGTCTGTGTATTCCTGCATTGAGTTAATGTTCTTGTCCGTGTATGCCTCCATTGAGTTAATGTTCTTGTCCGTTTATGCCTCCATTGAGTTAATGTTCTTGTCCATGTATTCCTCCATTGAGTTAATGTTCTTGTCCGTGTATGCCTCCATTGAGTTAATGTTCTTGTCTGTGTATTCCTCCATTGAGTTAATGTTCTTGTCCGTGTATGCCTCCATTGAGTTAATGTTCTTGTTTGTGTATTCCTGCATTGAGTTAATGTTCTTGTCCGTGTATGCCTCCATAGAGTTAATGTTCTTGTCTGTGTATTCCTGCACTTAGTTAATGTTCTTGTCAATGTATTCCTCATTAAGTTACGCTCTTGTCTGTGTATTGCAGCAGTATTAAGATCACCGTTGGCCAGGATAATGAGGTGGAACAGCATGAGGACCCAATCCCATCATTGGTAAGTTTATTTGTTGGACCTTGTGTTTGTGAACAGTGTGTGTAATGTTTGACTGAAGATGTGGGAGAGAGAAGGGTAAAAAGAAGGCTATAAAAAGTTTGTGTGGTTTTGGGCAATTTTTCTTTTTTTTTTCTCTTATGATTGACTACACTCTTGTTCTTACATTGGAAATAGTTTAATAGAAGTAAACTTTGAAATACAAAACATCAATCTAATAAAATATTTCTAAAGATATAAAGGTAATATAAAGGTTAAAGATCTATATCAAAGTTAAATCAAAGAAAAATGGTTTAGTTTAAATTGCAACACATTTTGCAAAAAAAAAGATATGCTAGTGTGACAAGAGAGATAACTTAGTATTTATAGTTTTGTAAGTTATCTTCACCTAACTGAGTTTATAGTTGAAATGATGCAGGACACGAGTAGTCAAAATGAGAGAATGGGCAACAGTGTAAGATTGAAGAGAATATAAGAGAAAAAACTGAGAGAATTGAGGAGAACTATTGATAAGAATTTGACTTCACAGTATATCTTTAAGCAATTCTTTTATATTTATGAGTGGCTTCCATATTATGGAGTTTTGTTATTTTATGAACTTTAAAAAAATAAAAATAAAGTGTCCCCCGTCTGCCAAATTTTATATATATATATGTTACGGCCAAAGCCCGAAGTCGGCCAGATCGCGAAATGGCCAGGGGCGATCGGCCAAAGCCCGATTAAGAAGGTCATGAGCAGATTTTGAGTGTTTGTATACCGTAATTATCAAATTAGGCTTATATTGTTTAATAATTAAGCTAAATTACAAAATCAGTCAAATTAGTTTATTTTAGTAAATTATCAATCTTTATTTAAGCTTATACTAAATTACAAAATCAGTCATGTTCGTCTATTACTCTTCTGTGTGCACATAGTTAAAAATAACGCTATTGTCTTTTGTTACTGGCACAATAAGCTTTTCTTTGCCACCAACCTAAATAACGTCATACTTTCTAAGACGACGATAGTCAACACTTTCTTTTTTCTGCTTTGCTTTAGCCTGTTTAACGTCCTCTATAAAAGCACAGTATTTGTCTCTGCTGATGATCCAGCTATTATTAGCTTTTTCTTGCAGTAACGTATTCAAAGTATCTAAGAACATAGTTTTCATATCAAATGTTGGTTCCGCATTTACATGTACGCCAACTTTGTCCAGCATGCTAGTCTCGTCAGTAGATGCCATGGGATAACATACAGAACAATAATATGAATTTTTTGAAATTGAAACGCGGCTACATGGGATACAGCCCCAGTTAAATGCATATAGACTGTTATACAAACTCGTGCCAAGGAATACAATACTCACAATGAAAGCACAACATAGGCAGTGTCATGTTGTGACAGGAGATGGGGTGGCCAGCAGAGTGCACGTTGTTGCGACTAATTGGAGCCTGAATGTCCCCAATTAATTAGACCGCGCGGACAATGGCTAGATAAAAATACGGTCGCTCCTGCCTTCCCACCTTTGTGGCTTATCAAAAGTCAATCCTCGACTCGCATACACAATCCAGTCCATTTATTACGCAAATGGTGTTTTTATCCAGGTAGATAGTTTACTAAATCGTGTGATAATTAATTTCCTTGATAATTAGTAACCACTTCGGCAGGACTTTCTCTGAAAAGCAGAAGATGAACAGAAAATTATCGTCACAGCGTATGTATTACTGTCCTTGCTACCTTATGCAAGCCGCCATCACACCTGTGCCGCCTACCGAACATTCTTGTATCAGCACATCGGACATTGGCCAGGGATTGCCAGCCACATCGCGAAGTGGCTGGCCAAAGTAGCGTAAACACTTACAATTTCAAGCACATCGGACATTGGCCAAGCGCCTCGGCCAGATTGCGATCTGGCCGCACTTCGGGCTTTGGCCGTAACATATATATATATATGGCCTGTGAAAAGGCGATCACACGTTTCTGTAGCCACAGCATATTTTGAGATTGTGTGGCTGAGCACAATGCCCAGCAGCTTTTCCTTTTCCCGAACTAATGTCAGAGCTGGGTTGAAATGAAGACACACTCCAGTTGTGGGAACAAACCCTAGCCTTCACCCAGATTTGAACCCAGGGCCTTCTGTATGTCAGCTGACCGCTCTGCCACCATGCCCCTTTAGGGCCATTTAATTAACGTTATTTTGTGTTGTATTAAAGATTCATCTTTTGGAAGGTGAGTTGTAGGGGTTGATTAGAAGGAGTGTCATTCTATGTATGGTAAGTAGTGTGAGTCGGATTCACAGCACATGTGAATAAATTTTTGTACTTACTCAGGACAAGCGTCTGATCATCATGCTAAGTAACTGCAACCACACCATAGAGATTGTGATACCAAGAATCATTGAGAACCTGACTAAACACGGCTATGTGGAGATGGAGAAAGCCTTGAAGGTGAGCTTGATTCTATTGGGCATTGTGGTACGAGGAAGAAATTTTATGTTGTACTATAAACTTGGTGTGTAACAAAGCCAGTCACAGTGCAGCTGAAATAACTCAGCATTTGTTACAACTTTTGTTGTTCCAGGCTGAACAGAACATGTCAATTAGCCTAATGTGGCTATACATAGCTTGTAACAATCCAATCACTGTGTAACCGGGGTGTTATTTTGAATATTAACTATTTCTACAACTTTTGTTGTTCTAGGCTGCCCAAGAGACGTACACCGCCCTGGACAACAGGCTGTTCACCAGCTACATTGAGCAGAAGGCTGATCCCATCCTGGGCATCATGGAGGTCAACATGTACAAAGGCGGCTTCAACTGGAAGACATGGAAGAACCCGAGCGGCGTCCGCAGATATTTAAAAGAGATTATAATGAGCCTCATTGAGGTGCATGCAGAGGTGAGTTGTTGGCCTGCCAGATTGTCTCTCTCTCTTTATCAGTGTTTTGTCTCACAAACAGCATTATTTTTCACCTTGTAGAACAATTTATACTTATTTCTTATTCTTGTCTTTGTTCATTATTTTTTAGAATAAAATTCTGGATTTCTGAACCTGCAAGATTGAGTTCTATTCTGTGACTGAGAAACTAGTTTTGCACTTTGATTAGAGTTTTAAATAAAAAAAAATTTTTTGTTAGTTTTTAGGGTTAGCTCAGGTAACCCATTCTATGCCCTGTTGCCACTCTAGAGAAAAGAGAACAAATGCTACTTAAAATATGATCTACATTTAATTCATTCACTTCCACCATCTGTGGAATGGTTATTGGAGAATTTAAAAAAATAGAAATGTATGTATGAACTGATCTCAAAGCTAACATTTTTTATTAAGTCTGATAGAGCAGCTTGTAATTCTTCTTCATTGTACTGTGGAGACCCCGTTAGACCCCATGAAAAAGTCCACAATTTAATGGTTATTTGATTGCGAATACTTTGGGATCAAAATTGTGCATTACTAAGTACTTATAATATTTTATAGCATACAAGCAAGAGTTCTAAACTGGCTACAGACTTTCATTGCCTAGTATATTTCATTGTATCTAGTCCAACCCTTCAGTGATGATTTGAAAGTTGGCACATGAAGGGGTCCAGTGAGTTCCACAGTCTAATTGCTGATGGAAGAAAAGAATACTTTAGACTCTAGCAACTTCAGAATTAGTTGTCATTGAATAAAGCTGTCACTATTTTGTGTGTCATAAAGCTAAGGTATAGATCTACTTCTTCTGTCAACCCTTCTTCTTTCAGTGAACTAGTTGCCAACTCTCGACTCATAAAAAAGGTTTGACTCATTATGCATCTTATATCATAATGGTACACTCTCGTGCACTGCCAGGTTTTAAACGAGACGCCAGAAATTACAAACCAAAGTGTTTTAGAAAACAAAACTTTTACAGTATTGCAAAAAAAAAAGCAAAAAATGTTTATGTAACAGATTCCATGCAAATTCAATTTAAAATGTTTATTTTTGGTCCATTAGGTTTATGGCATTTTCCCCAAGCTAGTAATGCGAGTGATGAGGAAGATAACTGAGTCAGTTTGTGAAGAGCTCTCACGGTTAATTCAGTGTGTCCCTGATTTCAATGCTGGTGGTGCAATACAGGTAAACTTTTTTTTTAGCATCTTCCTTGTCCTGTATATATTTTTTAGCAAGTCATCTTTTCAACCTCCCATAACTAGCCTGTTTTTAAGTTAAGGTTTTTGAGATAAAATATTACTGCTCTCACAAGGGACATAATAAATACAACTCATTATTTCACTTGCTTAGTTCCTTTGGTTCCTCGTGGAGCATAGGGCCTCCATGACAGCACTCCAGCGCACTCAATTCCGGGCAGCCTTTTTTAGCTCACCCCATGAAAGGTTGCAGTTTTTCATTTCATCGTCGCAGGATCATCTCCAGGTGGTCTTAGGATAACCAATCCTTATTTTCCCCTGGGAGTTCCATTGTCCTGTTGGGATTTTTGTAGGGTGACCCCAATCCACTGCCACTTTCGCCTGGTGATCTGCTGTTCAAGTGGGTTGAAATGAATTCAAGATAGGTTTTTATATAAAACATATATACTTGTACGTACAAAACTACTGGGATGGGTTTGTTGATAAACTGTTGAGGCCTTCAGCGTACTCAATACCTCCCGATGCACTCTTGTTTCTACCAGTTAGCACATTTTAGATGTAGACAGATAAATACTTTGCCTTTTTGCACCGCAGGCTCGGCTAGAGTTGGAAGCCCTTCGGAGCATGACCCGAATCTACAGTACACCTAAAGTACAGTAAGTCAATCTCGTTAATTTTACTGATATCTTGTAGGACTTTTGTTTTAAAAGAATCTATTCTTGCAATTTTTAGAAATGCTTTAGAGTGTCTTGATTTGTTTGTGTTTTTTTTTCTGACTTAGTTCAGAAGAAACCTGTTCGAAGTTGATTGCCATTACCCGCCATTACCGGTGGTGAAAAAAAAGCATTTTTATTAATTTTATGTCAGCGTCTCCTTGTGCCTTTAGAATGGCAGCTTGGTGTGACTGGGTTTTGATTAGTTAATGGTGATATTTGAGATGGTTGTAATTTAGTCTTATGCTTATCTTATGATAAATGATAAATGCTTTGGTAGAGCTTAGCACTTTATATGAAGTAGTGCTAAAGGCTATGATTTTCTTAACGTTTGCATGTGTTTTTATTTCTAGGTCTTGTTTTAAAGAAGCTTTTGACTGTGTACCGGAGCTGTCTGAAGAAGGCAAAAAGTAAGTTTAAAAAAATATAAAACTAGTGCAATCCTAATAATGAAGTCCAGAAGTTTTTCTGTGGGTTCTAATGGTATTCAAGAGTTATTGTGTTTGGGGGGTTGCTGGAATGAGTTTATTGCTTAAAGGGATTTGTGCCCAACTGGCTTTTGATTCACTTATTCCCAGATGAAAGTCTGGAACTCTTTATATATAGTGTACTGGGTGGCATTGTGCACATTTTAGAAAGATTTTCTTTGTTATTTTATACAATGTTCACAATATATTGTTTATAGTTTTTAAGCTATTGCTGCATTTAAAGCAAATCACTTTGATGAAATTTGTTTAATTTTGTTTTCAGCATTGTTGACCAACTGTTGGATAAATTCAGATCAAGTTTGAAAGTTCAGCTGATGTGCTTCCAACCAGAACTGTCACCAGCCACGGTCAAGCGAGCTGCCCGGCTTGGTTCATCGGTGTAGGGGGCAATTTTTTTATCATTGCGGAACATTTTGATGTTCCTGTATGAGATTGACCTTTTTACCCTTCCCTGTGATGCAATAAAACCATTGGTTGTCAACCTTGGATGTTTGACAGGATGAAGTTGGCTCAGTTGGGATCATGGATC
This sequence comes from Anisus vortex, assembly GCA_949126835.1. Taxonomy (NCBI): domain Eukaryota; kingdom Metazoa; phylum Mollusca; class Gastropoda; family Planorbidae; genus Anisus; species Anisus vortex. Next base: position 32,367,475 of record OX421499.1, read on the forward strand.
ATTTTTTAAAGGATTTGATTGGCTGTTGGATTGATTGGAATATTTGGAAAGAACTTGATTGGTTCAGTTAAAATCAGATTTGTTTTTTAAAGTTTTGAATGACTCTAAAGGAATCATTAGTTTAGCGGCTTTCTGCAGATTATAAAAAGTGTCTTCTCAAAAGATTAAATAATAATAAAAAAAGACATCCGATTGTCTTTTAACTATGAAAACAAAAAGCATTATTTATTTATTTTTCATTAAAATGCTTGTGAACCATTTATTTCAGAAAAAAAGAAATAGGTCAGTAATCTTAATCTAAGCTTGGGTGGCATCTCCGTAATGTACAAATGTGCAGAGGATAACTTTTTGTGATTTCAATTTTAACCCATTAGCAACATTTTTGCCTAAATATTACTGTTGTAGAACAGACAGTTTTGAATCTGCTGGTCTTTCAAACCAAATGCTGCAAAACATTAAAGCCCATTTTTTCTTTTACTAGACCCTGGATACTGAGCAGGATAATCCCACACACAGGGGTTAATTCTAGTTTAATAGTAATGTATTGTTCATTTCACATCCAACCTACAAGAATACTTTCATTGATCACTTTGTTCATTTTGTATACTATCAAACTATATATTTGTTCATGTAACTATTGTACAATTTAATAGTTGTAGTTTGTTAACTTCTTGATGAAAATGTGTCTTTTGTTTTGTGTTGCTTTTTTTTTTTTTTGGCTGTAACAAAAATAATGGGATATTTTTTTTGTTCTATGCTTTCTGTAAGATATTCGATTGTGTTTTATAAAAGCTAATTAAAAATTAAAAACTGCTAGCTAGTGTATGTTGAGTTTAGACTTTAGTGAAGTGTGGGGTAGCAGTGTATTGGTGTCTGAATGATGTGATATTAAATGTGTGTTACAATAATATTAATGTATTTATTGAAGAGGCCCACACTGTGCAATTGTACATAATGTTTTGTGATCACAGAAGAAAAATTAAAAATAACTTGTTTATGAAGCATACATGCACACCAAGTCAATAAAAACAAAAACAAAAATATTTCCTGGCCAATTTTTTTTTGTTTCTTTACCAGCCAAATTTAAAATTCTTTTTTGGCAACAGTAGTGGGAGTATTGTTTATGTATGTCTATGACCAGAGTAAAGAATTACACAAACGTTATTCATGGCTGCAGCTGATGATACAGATCATTCAGATTGATTTTCCATGCCAGCTGTCCATAAGCTATGTATGTACTGCCTATTCCCTCCAATCTAATTAATTATATAATATTAGTCTATTTGAGCCAAGTGAAGTTTACAATACTTTGATCTTAGTGCTAAGTAGATTATAATAATTCTATTTGTATAGTGCTGCCAACAAACATAATGTAAGCTCAGAGCGCAATTAACATACAACTAAGAACACTGATATAAACTCTGGGCTAAGAAATATAAAGCTAATTGATGATTTAAAACTTTGCAAATATAGGACAAATCAAATAAATGAAGCATTAACCGACCTCTCATACAAGTAAGACAGTAGTGGTCTAAAGCATGTTATCTAAGGCAGAGATCGGCAACCTTTTGCTAATGGTGTGCCAAATTAGGATTTCTAAATCATTCAGCGTGCCAACAGCTTAAATTTAATGTCAACCTGCTCTATTATAGGCCTACTTGTTTTATTTTTTTTTATAAGACAATTTATTTCACTCTGTGACAAGACCAAGGCCAAAAGCTAAGAAAATGTATATAGAAATTTGTTAAAGCGTTTTAATATTTAAAAAATTAACGTGTTAGTTATTATCATCCTTTTTATTTGCATTTATACCAAATATACCGTATACTATATTTTATTAAACTTTTACATTTATGGTAATTATTTTGTAACATCATCATTTGGCTGTCAAGATGAGGATCTAGCAACTGTTTGTATTGATTATATTTTGTTCTCAGTTATAACTGAGATTTTATTAAATTTATTATTCAATATAATGGGACACTACAAATACAGTATCATCGTTTAGCGGAATTGATGCGTAGTAATCATACCAACTGGGTAGTTAATGTAATGTTTGAGAAATGTGCATATTATTCTTTAGTAACATAATATTTATATAATTTTCAAATACTTTTTACAGTTTGGTCATTACAAAGTTTTAAGTTGTAGGCCCTTTAGTCTTTTATAATAGAAAAATTAGAAACATAATTAATATTAGAAATATTAGCGCAAAAAAAACGGGCTAATTATTTCCCTTTAATTAAAATACAATTTCTACATTTCATTCAATAGTGACGCAAAACAAGTTATGTTTTGTAATATAAAAAATATTACTGACTAATTATTATTTCTTTACATAATTCCACCATTATGGTATTCATTACGAGATTTAATTAGAGAGATACAATTAATTCACGTTAAATAGTAAATAAACATTTCATGCATTAATTCATTAATTGTTTGTCCATTTAACCATAAGGAGTTTATCTTTTTAACATTAGCCTAATAATGACAACAACTGCATAATATAATGCTATTAAAAAGTCTCTTATATTCATAATATTTATTAAATTAACAAAAACAATTTTTTTTTTAGAATAACTTATATTTATGTTTTATTATAGAAGATGGGCATACAAACTCTTTAAAATGTAATTAGTCTGCATCAATTAATGAGCGCCTTGTCTTAAATGCTCTTCGCTAACTTATAATGGCAGATAGCCTACATAGCCTATTAGTCATTTTGAGTAGTGAAGTGTAAGTTAGTGTAAGTGACCTCTATGAATGCTTAAAACAGCTTTCACGTGCAATAAATACTGTTCACCAGTGTAAGTTGAACCAAAAGCTGAAAATAAAAGAATGAATGCCTGGCAGTTGAGAATAGCAGATGACTTTCCTAAGCATCTTCCTTCCATATTTTCCCCGCAAATTGGCACATTTCGATGCCCATTGTTTTTGTATGTTTAAAATTCAACTTGTAGCGTTTTAAAATCGTCAGTATTCCTCCACTTAAAATACATCTACGTCTAGGAAGGTTGTAAAAAGATCAAGAAAGTTAGGCTTGATAAGGTATGAAAAAATGATTCCATGAATTTGATAGTCTTGCTTTTGTTAAGAAAACTCCGCTTTGAGTGTTTCAAACTATATAGTAAAACACCCAACTATATATCTTAATACATGCCTTAATAAAGGGAAGTACATATAGTTAAATGTTTTAAAATTGATTTCCATCAATATGTAAGGAAATCCATTTCAGTGATCTAACAGGTCAAGTGCTGTTTGAGCCCGTCCTTGTCACTTCGTTCAACTCACTTAAATGTGTCGCTATGTCATTCAGAAACATGTGCGTTAACAGTCAGTTTTCCTCATTCAGAACCGGAAAATCAATAAAAAAAACTCTTGGAGGTCTCTCGCGTGCAATTGAAAATCGCTCGGCGTGCCAAGTTTGGCACGCGTGCCTTAGGTAGCCGACCCCTGATCTAAGGTAAACATTGAAATAATGAGTTTATATAAGTTCTTTTGAAAGTAACTATAGCTTGTTCGCCTGAGTTGAAAGGGAAGTAGATTCCACACCTTCGGACCGGATATTAAGAAGGCTTTAAGATCAACGGTCGTCAGAGAGAAACGAGGCACTTCCAGAAATGAGGAGTCGGCAAAACGAAGTGTTCTTTGCGGAACATATTATGGTTCCTTGAGATATGTCGGCATCTCTATGTTATAAAGGCACTGATGGCAAAGTAGCGCCACGTACTTTATATTCAATTCTGGCTTTCACAGGGAGTCAATGGAGCCGACGCAGGAGAACTGTCACAGAATCGCGCCTTAAAGAAACTTACGCATGGCTAGGCGGACGGCACTGTTTTGAATAAGCTTACACTGTAATGTGGCTACCTTTCGGGAAGAAATAGTAGAGCCTACTGATTTGCATTTGTTCTCGCAAATTCCCGAGTTGTAGTTGGGCCTGGAATGGGTTGGGGGACGTCCATTAATTACGTCAACAAAATAGGGGGGAGGGGGGGGTCTGAAAAAGTTTGACAGTTGTTGACAAGGGGGAGGGGGGGAGGTCAAGAAAAGTTGACGTCAACAATGTTACTTTTAATGAATTAAATAATGATACAAATTTGTTACAAAATTCTACATTTTTCCTGTTCAACTTACAACATGGTTTTACGTTAATACAAATATATCGATTATGGAAACTACAGTTGGCATGTCCTTTTTGTATTCATCTTGTTATTTGTAGATCTATGTATGGGTGGAAATTAATGCAATTGTTAGCAAGGCAAATGACCGACCAAAACTGTAGAAAACCTCACCTTCGCCGTCTAGCGTAGGGTTGCCAGACACATGGGTGTCAAAAGGAGGACATTGTGTTTCAATTGAATAGATTCGCATTAAACCCGCAATCAGTATAATTTTATTAAAAAAACTGCTACTAAGTTTATAAGAGTGTATTGGTAAACTGAGCCAGAAACAGTTTTGTTAAAAATAACATATAGATTAAAATCAAGGTAGGCTGAAAGGCAGCTTTCATTTGGTTGGGCAACTTTAAAGCTCATGCAAGAGTCTGTTTAAAAAAAGATAATTATTTTTTTATACAAATTATCACCTGCTTATTAATTATATTCTTAACTTGTTAATACTTTTAAAAAAATGTATTTGTCTTTATGCATATAAAACATAAAATATTACAAAAGCCGGACATTTTAAAGGTTTTGTGCTTTGTCTGCCGGATGGGGAACAACAGTCTAAAAAGAAGGACATGTCCTTCTTTTGCCGGACGTCTGGCACCCCTAGTCTAGCGAGACATGATGGCTAGAATAACAAAGGAACATAAACACGCCAATGAACTGTCTGCCAGAACCTTCACAAGCCTATGTGGCGCCCCAGGGCAAAAGTTTCAGCGCGCCCTCTTGCATACTGTAACTGCTTTGTTTAGTGCTATATTTAAACTATTTTTGCCGCCCCCTATAAGTGTCGTCCCCGGGCACATGCCCCCCCCCCCCTTATGGGGGCACTGTTGTCTGCAGAGTAAGCTTACGTTCAGAAACCCAGTGTTTTGCCGCTCAGTACATCTAAATTAGGCATCAGAGACTGCAATGGCGTTCATTATGTAAGCTATGGCTGGGATTGGCAATAGAACTAAAAACAATAATAGGCCCTCTCTGAGACTATAAATAATGTTAGCAAAGCATTGAATGAAGTGTATTGTGTGAAGCTCCAATATTCTCCAACATGGTTATTTTAAAATATTTCCTTCAGAAAAATAATTCGTGGCCCACTAATTGAAGTACGAAATACTTAGCCAACCTTATTTCTTTTTAACATCCCTAATTCTGACACATAGACTAAAATATATTTTTGCTGACTACGATATAATAGGAGATACGTCGCTTAGGATACATAGATCTATTCGGTAATTTTTATGTTTTCATTTCTAATTTTCTGGAAAAATTGTATGAGATAAAAATATATTATAATAAAATATATTAGTATCAGTGGCGTTGCCAGTATTGCAAGGTGTGGGTGGCAACTAGTGCAAGGTAGGAGAGGTAGGGAACAAGGAAGCATAGGCAACTACCGTGTGTATAATGTGTGTGTGTGGACAATAATGCAAGAAGGAATAGTAAACATATGGTTAAAATAGAAGGCTAATTAACAACTGGTGCACAATGCACAATTTCCCCATAAAGTGGGCTATTTAACAATTAATTAACAACTGGTGCACAATGCACAATTTCCCCATAAAGTGGGCTATTTAACAATTAATTAACAACTGGTGCACAATGCACAATTTCCCCATAAAGTGGGCTATTTAACAATTAATTAACAACTGGTGCACAATGCACAATTTCCCCATAAAGTGGGCTATTTAACAATTAATTAACAACTGGTGCACAATGCACAATTTCCCCATAAAGTGGGCTATTTAACAATTAATTAACAACTGGTGCACAATGCACAATTTCCCCATAAAGTAGGCTATTTAACAATTAATTAACAACTGGTGCACAATGCACAATTTCCCCATAAAGTAGGCTATTTAACAATTAATTAACAACTGGTGCACAATGCACAATTTCCCCATAAAGTGGGCTATTTAACAATTAATTAACAACTGGTGCACAATGCACAATTTCCCCATAAAGTAGGCTATTTAACAATTAATTAACAACTGGTGCACAATGCACAATTTCCCCATAAAGTAGGCTATTTAACAATTAATTAACAACTGGTGCACAATGCACAATTTCCCCATAAAGTAGGCTATTTAACAATTAATTAACAACTGGTGCACAATGCACAATTTCCCCATAAAGTAGGCTATTTAACAATTAATTAACAACTGGTGCACAATGCACAATTTCCCCATAAAGTAGGCTATTTAACAATTAATTAACAACTGGTGCACAATGCACAATTTCCCCATAAAGTAGGCTATTTAACAATTAATTAACAACTGGTGCACAATGCACAATTTCCCCATAAAGTAGGCTATTTAACAATTAATTAACAACTGGTGCACAATGCACAATTTCCCCATAAAGTAGGCTATTTAACAATTAATTAACAACTGGTGCACAATGCACAATTTCCCCATAAAGTAGGCTATTTAACAATTAATTAACAACTGGTGCACAATGCACAATTTCCCCATAAAGTGGGCTATTTAACAATTAATTAACAACTGGTGCACAATGCACAATTTCCCCATAAAGTGGGCTATTTAACAATTAATTAACAACTGGTGCACAATGCACAATTTCCCCATAAAGTGGGCTATTTAACAATTAATTAACAACTGGTGCACAATGCACAATTTCCCCATAAAGTGGGCTATTTAACAATTAATTAACAACTGGTGCACAATGCACAATTTCCCCATAAAGTGGGCTATTTAACAATTAATTAACAACTGGTGCACAATGCACAATTTCCCCATAAAGTAGGCTATTTAACAATTAATTAACAACTGGTGCACAATGCACAATTTCCCCATAAAGTGGGCTATTTAACAATTAATTAACAACTGGTGCACAATGCACAATTTCCCCATAAAGTGGGCTATTTAACAATTAATTAACAACTGGTGCACAATGCACAATTTCCCCATAAAGTAGGCTATTTAACAATTAATTAACAACTGGTGCACAATGCACAATTTCCCCATAAAGTAGGCTATTTAACAATTAATTAACAACTGGTGCACAATGCACAATTTCCCCATAAAGTAGGCTATTTAACAATTAATTAACAACTGGTGCACAATGCACAATTTCCCCATAAAGTAGGCTATTTAACAATTAATTAACAACTGGTGCACAATGCACAATTTCCCCATAAAGTAGGCTATTTAACAATTAATTAACAACTGGTGCACAATGCACAATTTCCCCATAAAGTAGGCTATTTAACAATTAATTAACAACTGGTGCACAATGCACAATTTCCCCATAAAATAGGCTATTTAACAATTAATTAACAACTGGTGCACAATGCACAATTTCCCCATAAAATAGGCTATTTAACAATTAATTAACATTGTACCAAGAGCTCAATAGTGAAACAAATATAAAATAAGAAACAGATTAGTCTAAATATTTCTATGAAAAGAACAATAGTAAACAAAAAGGAAAAAAATATTGTTAAGATCCTCAGATTGGAAAAAATGTGGGAGGGGTGAGTGAGGTGGGTAGGAACTATGTTACACCCCCTTTGTGGCTACGCCTATGAAAGTTATAGTCAATTTGAAATCTTTTAAACAAGTTTTAAAATGTGTTACAATTAATTATAGTAGGCCAATAGTCTATAGACCTTTCCGTTTCAAATCTATTTTAAGCATAAAAGCAAGAGTCTAAAATTTTGTTACTTGTTTTGAGGGGGGGGGGGGGGTAACCGATTGTTGACGTAATTATATAGGGGGGTCTCTGAAAGTTTGACAGTTGTTGACAAGGGGGAGGAGGGGGGGAGGTAAAAAACGCCAAAAAATTGTTGACGTAATTAATGGACGTCCCCTTGCCTGAACAAACCAAAAAAAAAACAACAACTTAACATCACTTAAAACCCTAGTAAAAATGCTTGACTAGACTCAAACCACGGATAATCGTAGGACGCAATAGCTTACTATTCTGTATAGAAAGAGCTTCTGTAACATCCAAGTGTCTCGAGACCGAAGGATGTCACACACACAAAAAGCTGAAGCTATTTCTTTATATAGATCCAAGTTAACGATAAATTTAAATCACTTTTGTAAAAGCCTACAATTTGATTGCATTCATTCTTTTTCATTTTGTTTTACATAAAGAAGCTGCCTTAGCCTTAAAAAAAAAACGGGATAAAAACGTACATGGGTTGGGAGCTGCTGCGGTAAAGCAGGTTTAAAAAGTCCTCAGCGAAATTAGTATATTTATATCTAGTCGCGCCAAAATAAACGGAAGTGACGCAATATCATAAACAAAACTTTAAAAAATATTTTTCACCTCAACTATCCCAATAGAAACTCAGTTTAAAACATTATAGTGGATAATGTAACCATTAGTTTTATATAATGTACAAGTGATGTCATGTATCCAGTGTTTTACGACCACGTTTAGAAGTAACAAGCCAACAAAAGTAAATTTCTCACAGTCTAAATGTTGACATCATTTAAAAAGTAACTAGACAGATCCACATAGACCTAGTAGCCTCTAGGTTAGCACTAGACGAATAGGATTTTTTTTATTGTAAACAAAACCTTTTGTTTTAGATTCTAGTCCCAAATGTCTTCAAACGGTTCAAGAAAAAGACGACACAAGTCAAAAGGTAGAATTTATTGAGAGAGAAAATGTCATTTGATAAGGGCTTTGAAAGGATTTTATAAGTAGTAGATCTATTGTTGTTTGTTTTTCGAACTAGTTCAGGAAACCCATCTTATGAGGGATTGCCACCAGGGAAGAAAAGGAACTTGCAGGACATAGTGAAAACAAAAGTGTATCTTCTCTTCTTTCAATAGCAATTTCGGTTGATTTGGAGAATTTAATATCACCAAACGTTGAGATTATATGCAGTCACGATAAGGACGTTGTGATGTGTGAGACTATAATTATTTATTATTTAGCGCCCTTGTTTTTGTTAAGTTGTGATTACCTCCCCTTTGTAAACTGGTGGGAAGAGTCCTATTGGTGACCCTAGGTGACCCTTGTCCAATTGACCATGCGGTGTGCAGAGTTTTTTTGTTAGAGAGTAGAGTGTACAGAGACTGGTTAGGCTGTGTTTTTACTACTACTTGTGTTTTTCTTAAATTATTATTATTATGGACTTAACGTTGAGCTCAATTTTATGTGATATGTTAAATTAAAGATTATGTTGTTAATTGTTCCTGGTTTCTTTCTAATTACTTGGTTGGAAGTTTGGGAGAGAGAATAAGGATTCTTCAAGAGAACTAAGAAGTAGTTATGATAAAACCGCCCACCCTAGACAGCTAGACGTAACAACGTAAATAAGTTATTGGTTACGACATTTTTATTAAGTCGTAATACCTTCGTAAGAATGCGAAGTTAATATAAGGGATTAAAAAAGGACTGAGTATCGTGCAAGTTAGAAAAAAACTACAAGAAGACATATATGTCTTTAGAGTTTGCAAGGAAATTATTATACTATGTGCAAGTACTACGGCCCATAGAAGGATTCAAAGCATACAAGCTAATTATCTTAATCCTAGGCTGCACGGGTTCTAAACTATAATAGCTCATCAAAGTATTTCCTTTTCGACCGCGTGTTGGCTGCCTTTCAAGAGTTTAGAGTGGATGGGAACGGTCAACTGTACCGAATCTTTATGGTGAATTGGCTACACTGCGCGTAAGACCGCGTTTCTTATCCAGGCTCAAAGAGTGTATTCTCGGCATCTTGTTTCCTCACTTTAGAACATGGCTGTTCACAAGTTTCCGTGGCCACAGCATACCAGGAGACTGTGTGACCAACACAATTTCCAGCTGCCCTACCCCCGCCCCTCCCACTAACCACACACACTTCGATAATGTCAGGCAGGCCTGCCCAAACAGAGCTGGGTTAGCTTAAGTAGCGAGGAACAACCTTGGGATTTAACCTGGAGTTCGAACTCGGGTCATGGCAATGGCAATACAAACGCGCTGTTACTTGACCACTGTGTCCCATTCCATAACATAACCCCCCCCCCCCACACACACACACATACACACACACACATACACACATACAGAAATGCTATGTTTTTTACATAATAATTATCATTGCAGAGAAAAATCAGGCAGCTAACACACACAACGAGGAACACAAAGACAGCGTCATGGTCCCCAAAACAACCGAGCAGCCAGCGCAACAGCAGCAGAGCGAGCAGCCCCCGGACGAGGACAAGCACCAACAGCAGGACGCGGAAATACAGCTTGCGGCCCTCTTGGTGAAACAGCCTCTGACGGGTCTGTGGGATCGCCTGTTTTTCTCTCGACAAACGGAGCTGCCCAGCCAGGGTCCCCAGGACTTGGAGGTAGACCCCAATGTATATATATCTAAATACCTAAATCTCTATAGCTTTACATATATCTATGTCTATTTGTATATCTATCTATCTATCTATCTATCTATCTATCTATCTATCTATCTATCTATCGATCGATCTATCGATCTATCGATCTATCGATCTATCTATCTATCTATCTATCTATCTATCTATCTATCTATCTATCTATCTATCTATCTATCTATCTATCTATCTATCTATCTATCTATCTATCTATCTATCTCTCCCTCCCCTCTCTCTCTCTCACTGTAGCCTATATATATATATATATATATATATATATGTATGTATACCTCTCTCAATCTCTCTTTAATTTTTCTCTATGTTCCTTTTTTCTCTAAATCTCTATAAAATATTTTACATCTCTATCTATATATCTCTATATCTTTATATCAATATATCTCTAGATCTCTGATCAATAAATCGCTGTATCTCTATAATTCTATCTCTATTTCAATATGTTTATATGTAGGCTATATATCTTTCTCTGTTTGTATATCTCTATCTACCAAAAAAAGCTTTTTATTTACCTATAGTAATATATTAATCCTCAGCTCAGATATTAATTTGTGACATAATTATTCTCTAATTTTCTTAAGCCAAGCCAGAACAGTCTGATGGTAGCTGCAGCTAGTGGAGATGTAAAAACGCTGAAACAACTATTTTCATTCAAGGGGAGTAACCTGGACATCAACACAACTGACAAGGTTGCTATGTTTTTAAAACGAATTCTTTAAAGTCGCTCGACTCACTAAAGATTTAGAAATAGATCTACTTACATTATTTTTAAATGATTCAAGCAAATTCATATTAGCTTGAAAAAAAAAAACAATACCAAAATACGTATTATAACAAAACCAAAAATGCGGTAAAACCTCACAAAAAACAAAAAAACGAGCAGCATTTTTTTTTTAAGAAACGCATTGTGTGGCCAGCAATTAAGCTATTTTTGCTTAAAACTTTGATATGCATTAATTTATGTTTGTATAAACAGGACGGCAACACTGCCCTACATATGTGCACCCAGAATTCTTGCAAAGAAGGCGTGTCGTTTTTGATGAACTGCGGCGCAGACGTGAACGCTAAGAATAACGTAAGCAACGCTCTCTCTTCTCTTACAAGTCATTGGACTAATGATTCCTCCGGTGTCAGACGATGAAAATATATTTTTAAAAAAGAAAATCTTGCAGTTTTTTATGGGACTTTACAAGTATTACTTTTTACACGGACAGAACTTTGAAAAACAAATACTACAAACAAATGACTTTTCTTATAAGCTTATAGACTTTCCTTTTGAGATAGAAAGTCGGTGGGCGACAGGGCTAGAACCCAGGGCCGTTTTGTCGACGGTCCGGTGTACTACCCACAGCACCATCTAACTAATGACTACTAAAAAAACGAAAAGATAATCATTAAAAGTTAAAATTTCTTAAAATATCAATGCTTTTTTTGACAATGCAGAGCATGGACATGTTCTTGTTTTAAAAATCTTGATTTTTATGAATTAGATCTAGTTGTGTAAATGTAGCGAGCCATGCTCGAACCAAACTCTACTGGGTCTCTGTCTTAGCAACATAACAAAATACACCAAAAATATCCCACTTCCCCTTTTAAGCGTGCGTCCTGCAAGGAACAGGAAGTCTAAAGAATTACAATGAAAGTAATATTTTATCTTCAATTATGCAACTAGGGAAAATAGAGCCGGATACTTGGATCGAAAATATCCCCTCTTTCAAATGTTACTTTTCATTTATATTTATTAGTAAGCAAAGAAGTTAAGAACGTGTCCGTTTGACGCCTATCCTAACTCTTGCCCCCCCCCCCCAACCTCTAGTTATGCTGCTGACTACATGGCAATACTCTAGTGCAGGGGTCGGGAATCTATGGCTCGCGAGCCAGATGTGGCTCCATTGATGGCTGCATCTGTCTAGCAGACAAATGTTCGATTATATAAAAAATGTTTATTTAGACTCCTTTGAGCTACATATTAATTGCATATAAATATTTCATTCTACAAATGAGCTAAAGTCTGCTGCAGCTCAGCATCAGAAGAATTCAGAGACATATTTATTGAACGTTTAGTGTTGAAATTACACAAAATGCACACATTTACTTAAATTTTTAGTTTTAAACCTAATGTATGGCTCTCACATAATTACTTTCAAAATATGTGGTGTCCATGGCTCTCTCAGACAAAAAAGTTCCCGACCCCTGGTCTAGTGCATAGGGTCAGCATCCTACGGCACGCATGCCTAGCTTGGCACGCGGAAGAGCCCTTAAAAAGTATATTCAAGTTTCTTCTTCAAGAAATTTAGTGCTACAGCAGAATGTCTTTTAGGCTTTGTGGCACCCTGAATGAATTAGAAATCCTACTTTGGCACTCTATTATCAAAAGTTACCAAAACCCTGGTCTAGTGGGAGAACATTGAAATTTTATCCTGAGTTCATCGGGCTAACTCGGACTCAGTAAACCAGATTTTTCTTCTCCCCTTTATACAACAATACCCTGTTCTTTTTTTTTCCAGCTCATTTGTTGGTTTCTGTGCCGGCTCATTTTGTAGCTTCAATTTGACGCCGTATAGTGGTTGTCTTTGACAAAATCCTTTGTTCAGCTCTTACTATGATCTTTTTTTTTATAGCTACAAATCCAAGCCAACTTTTAAAAATTACGCGAAGAAGATGTTAGAAACATGTCATGCGGTTCACAATGTTTCAGAATCTGTCAAAACGTAAGGGCAGAGTTGATCTATTTGTAGATTTTGATCATTTAAAAAAGTATCCCGTCGGACTAAAACGATCCATACGGCCGGTGAAGCAGCGTTCATCAGTTTTCGTGGCCACGGCATACTAGGGGATGCGTGGCCAGAACAATGCCCAGCCGCCTTTACTGTACCCTAGATAAGGTCAGAAACCCATCAAGGACAATTCCAGACCCGGAAAAATACCCTAGCCTTCACTAGGATTCGAACCAAGGTAGCCCAGTGACCTACGGTACGCCAACCCAAAGCAGTGCCGCTCGGCCACAGTGTCCTCAGATTTGTACCTTGCTGATCGATATTGTGCTTGTCTTCTCAGATGGGCCAGACGCCGTTACACATAGCGGCCAAACAGGGTGACCAGGCGGTCTGTGACGCTTTCATCAAGAGCTTGACCACAGAGGAATCCGCGGACGGAGAACAGCAGCCAACCATTAAAGGAATTCTCATGGAAGACTTAGTGAGTAGGGAGCACACAAAGAAAGTAATAAGCAATCAGTATGAAGCAATAACACACAATAATACACCCGAGATAATCTAGTTGAAGGGTGGGCAACCTACGGTACGCGTGCCGATAAGGCACGCAGAGCAATTTTTTAATGGCACACGGAAAACTCTCAAAAAGGGGATCCTTGTCTCTTATGCAAGAAATTGAGTGCGAGGGCAGATTTACTGTTATGCTGTTGGGACGCTGAAAGGTTTAGAAATCCTATTTCTGTATACGTCTAATTTATAAGGTGCAGTAATTCAAACAAATTGTGTAGAATAATATAACTTTATTGTAGTTTAAAACATCAATGGACATTATATTTACAAAAATAAAAATAAATGTTGTGACAACAACAGCTGAACAAGAAATGAGCTCAGCAACCTCTAAACAAGAACTGAACAAATCAAAGACTATAATGAGATGGACCGATTGCTTTAATATTTCTGCTATTTGATGACTCGAATGACTTCTTATCATAATTCACGACTCCCTTTTGTACTGTGTACTTCCGTTTTATCTAATCGCTATGATTTTCTCAATGAAAAATTAAAATCGAAAGTTGTATACAGCGTAAACATTTAGGCAAACGTCGGAGCGTAGAAGTCATTTAAGACAGCGTTATTGGATGCAAACGGAAAAAGAACATCTAAAAATAGGGCAAGCGGTCCATCTTATAATAGTCTTTGAACAAACTAAAACTAAACCCCACGAAATAAGAAAGGTCTTCCAATCGTGCTGGTTCCGCAAATGGGTTGATAATCAAGAATTATGCTTTTTTTTTTACGAGGGTTCAGAAAGTCAATATACTACTTACAAACAAATCATAACCTCAAATTCCACGGAGTGGACGTTACAATTGCAATATAATTTAGAATAATATCTCGAAGGTCAATCCCCTCTCCTTGGACAATGAAGGGTTAATGTTCAGTACACTTTGCTATTTATACCATCATAACATTATAATATCGTAATATTATACTTACTTGTAATGAGCACAGGCTGGTAGGACACCGATTTGTGAGGCCCTGAGGTTCCAGCATTTGGTGGTGGTCAAGACACTCATGAACTCTTGTGATCAGGAGGAGGCACTGGACTTTTACGTGGTGAAGTATTGGTTGTATTATTTCTTATTTTCTTGTTTCTTAGTGGCTTTTTTTTTTACTTGTGCTGTTTTAAAGTTTCGATTCTATTTTTTACACAGGCTTTATTTACATAAGCTATAGAAATGGTTTTTATAGTTTGAGAATTACATACGTATTCTTAATTCGGCAAGGTGGTCCGCCAGTATAATGTTAACAAGCGATTCCGAAGATCCTGGGTTCAGTTACTGCTTTTAGAAATGTCTATGACAATAAGTTGAACTCCCATTGACTAAGACACGGGTCGGCAACCTTTTGCTAACAGTGTGCCAAAGTAGGATTTCTAAATCATTCAGCGTGCCAACCACCTAAAAGTCAAACTGCTAAATTATACTTTAAAAAAAAATATTTGTATAGGACAATTATTTTAACTCCGTAGCAAGACCAAAGCCAAAAGCAAAGGAGATTATTTATACAGAAAATCATTAAGGTATTTTATATTTAATACAAACTTAACGTGTTTGAGATTATCATCCTTTTTATTTGCATTTATATTAAATACAATCATTTATTACTAAAATTTCACATTTATGGTAATGTTAATTATTATATAGATCATTATCATTTGGTAGTCATGATTAGGATCTAACACCAGCAAATGTTAATTATATTGTAATTTATGTTCAATGTAATAAAACTATAGCTAAGCTGAAGAGATACGTATTAATCATACAAACTGAGTAGTTAATGTAATGTTTTAAAATATACATATTAATTTCTTAGTCTTTTAATGTTCAAATACTTTTTACAGTTTGATTATGTCAAAGTTTGTAAATTGTAAGCCATTTTTTTTTTAAAGAACAATAGAAACAAATTAGAAATATTAGTTCAAATAAAACGGATTAATTGTTTACCTTTAATTTAAACAAGTTTCCACATTTGATTAAATAGTGTTGGCAAAAAAAGTTATGTTTGTAAATGCAACTCACTAAAATGTATCGCTATGTCATTCAGAAACATCGGCTTCCAGGTTCATTTTTCCTAATTCAGAACCGCAAAATGTTGTCCTATTATAAAAAAAAAGCAACAACACATCTTGGAGGTCTTTCGTGTGCCATTGAAAATCGCTCTGCGTGCCAAGTTTGGCACGCGTGCCTTAAGTTGCCGACCCCTGGACTAAGGCATTGATTAGTCTCTTGGTTCCCCGAACTTTAGCTCAACATAGTTGACCTTAGCTTAGTACTAGTTTGATGGCCCACGGCCGCCATATGACGAGGATTCACTATCGTCGAAAGGGATGAGATCCTAAGTTGGGCGGCATCAATCTTAGCCCGTCCGGTTCTTCCTTACGTGCTGTCGTTCTACGCCATGAAGGAAGTGGAGTAGCAGGAATCTCTTCGAAGACCCGGAGACAAAAAGCTATCTCTAGCCCGCTGGATTTTATTTACAACAATGTCGATTTTGTTCCAAGAAACTATTTATGTATATTTCATAATTCATTACTGTCATATCATAAAATTATTTTTATTTCACAGTGCCTCCAAAAGTTTTTCCCACTCATTGCTCCCTTATTATTATAATATTTTCTCATTGCTCCATTCCATAACTGAACGCCATAGGTGTCGCATTTAACCTTAAAGACTTTAAATATAGAAAACAAAAAACAAAAGCATTTGCAATCAAGCGTGGCGCCCTCTTGAAGACGCCGTAGCTCTCCATGGCGCCACGGCTCAAACTTTGAGGAATCACTTGCTGACAAGGCGCTTCACAAAAGCGCCACCTACTGTTGAGTTTCAGCCTAGGTACAGTTTTTTTAAAATTCATTTAGCGTGCCAATGGTTTAAAGAATACATGATCTAGCACTGAATTTTTTGTAGAAGAGGCTTGAATTGCCATTTTGTGTTCTTCCGCGAGCCATTGAAAATGGCTCTGTTTGCCAATGCGGGCACGCGTACCGTAGGTTGCCGATCCCTGGCCTACACTTTGTAATTAGTTACATTGTATGTATTGAAATAAACGTTTATGGGGCACGGTGGACGAGCGGCATGGGTTTAGATGAAGGCTATGATTTGTTATCGGTCCTGAAGGGTGTTCCCTGGGTCTATCTAGCTCTGGTGGGTACGTGCCATTAGGTGAGACAACTAAAGGCCGGGCTGGCCACACAATCCCCACTTAGTACGCCATAGTCCCAGAAACTGTCGAACGCTGCTTGACCGGTCCTATGAACCAATTAGCTCCGGCGAAATATACTTCTTTTTACCTTACTGACTCTTTGTTTGTGCCGATCGTACAGAAAAGGATACAGAAGCTGAAGAGCTTACCGGCTGGCAGTGAGAAGGAGAACGACCTTGACATACAGTCCATCATGGGCTCCCTGCTTCTGGTCATCAAGAGGTTGCAGAAAGACCACTTGAAAGAATTGGCCGAAGCCGACCCCATCAACTGCCTCGTCGACGTGGTTCGTCTTAACGTCGAGTCTATCAGAGTGCGTTGCCTACTTATTTTTGTTGGAACATCTTTTAGAGATGCTTCTCCTTACTCTTTCCTTCTTCCCCAGTTCTCTTACATTATTTCTCTCATTCTTACTTTCTCTCTTTTTCCTTCTTTTCTTCTGACCTTTTTTCTCTCTCTCTTTTTTGTAGTCTGATCCTCTCTCTTTACCATCTTTCTTCACTTTCTTTCTTTTTCTCTTTTATCCCCCCTCTTTCAACCTCTTTACTTTCTCTTGTCATCTCTTTCTTACACTAACACTCTTACACTTTCTCAAGCCTACTTTCTCTCTTACTCCTTTACTCTCTATTTCTTCCTTTCTTCCGTTCTGTCTCTCTCCATTTTTGCTTATCAATCTTTCTAATTATTTTCTTCTTTTTCTCTCTCTCTCTCTTTCTTTTACTCCCTCTTTCTACCCCCTCCCTTTATAAAGCCTTTATTTTAACGTTACTTCGTGGCCATTTGACTCCCTTTCCCCGATCATCTTATCGTACTTAAGCCTAGCTCATAGACTCGTTGTCGTCAACAACTCATTCTATCAAATGTCCAGCCTCATTCCCTAGCTCATAGACTCGTTGTTGACGACAGCTCATTCTATCAAATGTCCAGCCTCATTCCCTAGCTCATAGACTCGTTGTTGACGACAGCTCATTCTATCAAATGTCCAGCCTCATTCCCTAGCTCATAGACTCGTTGTTGACGACAGCTCATTCTATCAAATGTCCAGCCTCATTCCCTAGCTCATAGACTCGTTGTTGACGACAGCTCATTCTATCAAATGTCCAGCCTCATTCCCTAGCTCATAGACTCGTTGTTGACGACAGCTCATTCTATCAAATGTCCAGCCTCATTCCCTAGCTCATAGACTCGTTGTTGACGACAGCTCATTCTATCAAATGTCCAGCCTCATTCCCTAGCTCATAGACTCGTTGTTGACGACAGCTCATTCTATCAAATGTCCAGCCTCATTCCCTAGCTCATAGACTCGTTGTTGACGACAGCTCATTCTATCAAATGTCCAGCCTCATTCCCTAGCTCATAGACTCGTTGTTGACGACAGCTCATTCTATCAAATGTCCAGCCTCTAGCTCATAGACTCGTTGTTGACGACAGCTCATTCTATCAAATGTCCAGCCTCATTGCCTAGCTCATAGACTCGTTGTTGACGACAGCTCATTCTATCAAATGTCCAGCCTCTAGCTCATAGACTCGTTGTTGACGACAACTCATTCTATCAAATGTCCAGCCTCATTCCCTAGCTCATAGACTCGTTGTTGACGACAGCTCATTCTATCAAATGTCCAGCATCTAGCTCATAAACTCGTTGTTGACTCATTCTATCAAATGTCCAGCCTCTAGCTCATAGACTCGTTGTTGACTCATTCTATCAAATGTCCAGCCTCTAGCTCATAGACTCGTTGTTGACTCATTCTATCAAATGTCCAGCCTCATTCTTCCACTCCAACCCAACTTCTTTAGTTATTTTCACCACACATTATGACGCACAAAAAAAATAATCTTCTTTTTATATTAAATTTGTTTGATTCAATGGGAAATAAGTAAAAAATAAGTTGTGGGATAAATTAAAAACATTATGAAATACAAAATGGAAACAAAAATACCGGAAGACTATAATAAGATTGCATTGATATTCCGATCGCACTAAGTCATCTAGACTTCCGGTTTAGTAATTCGCTACGATTTTCTCAATGGAAAGTTAAGATTAAAATCAAAAGTTGTATACAGCGGAAACCTTTAATGCAATCGTAGGAGCGTAGAAGTCATTCAAGACAGCCTTATTGGGTGCGCACTGGGGAGAAAAAAGAACATATTATAAGCTCTAAAAGTAGAGCAAGCGGTCCATCTTATTATAGTCTTTGAAAACACTTATACAGACTTACAGATTGTTTAATTGTCTGATATCATTTGCTAAAAGGTTTCTAAAAAAAGTTTCCGCTTCTTCAAGCAGTGCCCTCACATGGAGGGGGGGGGGGCAGAGGGAGCATAAGCCCGGTGGCGACACTGCTAGGGGCGGCAAATATAGCCTAAATATAGCACGAAACAGGGCAGTTACAGTGTTCAAGGGGGCGTCGCTGAAACTTTTGCCCCGGTGCGCTACATAGGGTTGTGTGGGCTATGGCTTCAAATAATAGTTATCACACTCAGGATCGGTTGACAGTCATCGTTTCAAGCTCAGGTAGTTTATTGTAATTTTTTCCTATTTCAGGTTTTGTCCACAGCATGCTTGATGATAAGTCAGCTTATCTGGAAAGAGTATCCGGAGGACGGGGATGAATGTATTAAAACTCTAGAGCCGCCAGACGAGGCAGCAAACGGAGATGTGAGGGATGAACTTCTGAAGCAATTTCTGGATTGTAGAGGTGAGCAATGGTCTGGGGGTGGGAGGGGGGTGGGAAACTGTAGCGGAAAGAAGAACGAAGAGCAAAGTAGTAATAACCCAGCCAGCATACCACGTTGTATCGACTGGGGGAAAAAGTGGAAACGACGAAAAAACGTGGAAAATAAGTTTTCATGGTCCTCAAAGACTTGCGAAGTTTGTAAACCGCCGATACGATCTCCTTAATATTATACCGGCGGGCGAACGCATGTGGTACAGCTTTCCCTGCGGATCCGAGGTCTACCGAGAGGCCCCGGGCCTCGGTGGGGAGGAAGCTATGGACGCAGCAGTCCCGTCTCACGAACCATCCGCGTTCATGGATGCCTGTACCTATAGTATAGGATTTGTATTACCGGGCGAACCACCACGATAATGACCCTAGGGGAATCCGCAGCAGACTTAGAAGCTGGACTGCGGAAACCGTACCCTGATTTCTTTTCTGCTTTGTTGCTTTGTCTTTCTTACTTTCTTTCTCCGTCATATCTTCTCTGCTCACTCTTTCTCCCATTCTCTCCATCGATGCCTCTGAACCACTCTTTCTCGCCATGTTCTACCCTCTCTCTGACTGACTGCCCATTTCCTATCTGTATCTGCTTTTGTGGAAAATGTGCTAGTCAATAAAAAGTGAATTCGCAGAAATCGACCTTTTATGTCACAATTTAGCAGCTTTTGACAGGCGCTTCATTTTTTTTTCTAACAATATATTAGAGTACTGATAAGTTTAAGGCCAGCTGCGCTAAACATCAGCATATAATATACATTATAAAAAAGCTATTGAAGACAGTTGGGATAACTCATTTATTTTCAAAAAAAGTTACTTAGCACCTTCTACAAGTGGACTTGACATAAGGCGCAAAAGGTTAGTTAGATTTAAGCCTGTGTTATCCCGGAACACTGTTTTTCTCCTCTGACGTTCGATGCAGGTCCGCACATGGTCATGGAGAAACTGAGCTCTCATGTTTTCACTGCCCAGGACACGTACCTGATCGTGAGTACCTTGTTACCTGTCATGATCTTGGCCAGCAGAGCTGCAGGGAAAGTTTGGTTGGAGCAAAATAGGTAAGCAACAAAAGAACTAAATCGATGGAACAACCATGGGTTGTAAATTTAGTTGATACAACAGTACTAAATCAATCGAACAACCATGGGTTATAAATTTAGTTGATACAACAGAACTAAATCAATCGAACAACCATGGGTTATAAATTTAGTTGATACAACATGGGTTATAAATTTAGTTGATACAACATGGGTTATAAATTTAGTTGATACAACATGGGTTGTAAATTTAGTTGATACAACATGGGTTATAATTTTAGTTGATACAACATGGGTTGTAAATTTAGTTGATACAACATGGGTTATAAATTTAGTTGATACAACATGGGTTATAAATTTAGTTGATACAACATGGGTTGTAAATTTAGTTGATACAACATGGGTTATAAATTTAGTTGATACAACATGGGTTATAAATTTAGTTGATACAACATGGGTTATAAATTTAGTTGATACAACATGGGTTATAAATTTAGTTGATACAACAGCCAAAGCCGAACACAATGCCTGAGTTTTTTTTCTTCTAAATAATAATCCATCGATAGCAATGTAGTGTTTATTTAACTAGAAGTGGGCCAGATAGAGCGTTGGTGTGCAGGATGTATCTCCCCCCGTAAAACATGACAGGGGTCTTAAACCAAAGGTCCCTGGCACCCAGACCAAGGAGACACGCCACGAACATGTGATTGCTGGACATTTGCTGGGTAGGGATTGTTGTCAACCCCCAAAAGTTTATCTCGCTATTCATAGCTACACGCTCCAGGAAGCGGGCATGCCGAGGGCAGTGTGCAAAATACAGAGCTTTTTGACGCCCAGGGGGAATAAAAAAAATTCCATGCGTATTAGTCTTGGGCTGGCTCATTTCTACTCGTAGTTTAATAGATAACATCTGGTTAAAACTACAGGATTCTGCATGCATTTTTGTAATTACAAAAAATTTTCTTTCATCAAATGAAATTTATTTTCATTTGAGATTTTCCTGACTTTCTTTTCTCGCAAAGCGGCAATCTGAGTTTCTTCAAGGAGTTGCTCACCCGCAAGAAGACATTCATCAGGCACATCAACCTGAGAAACCAGCTGGGCCACGGTCTGCAGGTCGGGCAACTGATCAAAGAGTTCCTGACCTTCGTGGAGGGCATCGAGGCCAAGGACAGGGAGCAGAACCTGGTGGAGCTGTTGGAGGAGGAAGAGCGGGAAAGAATCAAGAGAGAGAAGAAGAAGCGCAAGAGGCAGAAGAAGCACAACAAGCAGGCCAAGGCTGAAACGCCGCAGGTGGCTATCGCGGAAGCCAGCACGGACGAGGAAAGCGTGGCCCCGACCGGGGCCTGGAGCCAGGAAGAGTACAGAAGTGGCTCCGACGTGAGCTCGCTGCCGGTGGAAAATCCCCAGGTCCGGCCGCTGTTTCAACAGCACCAAGATGCGCCACAACCGGCGAATGATGTTCAGGTGGTCATGACGCAGAAAATTTTGCGTTCGGATTCAGAGGAGAAAAGCTCTGAAAGAGAGGCCAAATGGGCTCAGTCCGCAACGGCATCCGAAGAGTTCCCGCCCATTTCAGCCGGTTCAGACGACAGGGTCACCGCCGATACAAGCGACGGCTGGGTCAAAGTCGAAGGTCGTAAACCCGGAGGAAGGAACGCCGTTAAGCCGATGATCAGCTGCTTGGTCACTCCTAACCCTGTCAAAGTGCAGGAGTTCACCAAGCTGGCGCCAATGAGGTGGGCAGACGTGGCGAAGATCGGCTGCTCTAAAGATTCAGGGGCTAGAAACTTTACCGTCCTTTTAGGTGACGTCGGGCGATCAGCCGGGAACCAGGAATATTTCAAGATGTCAAGTTTAAGCAAAAACACCGAAGCATCGTCGTCGGTGGTATCGCACTGCTCCGACAGCGAGGAGGTCAAAGGGCGAGCAGAGGACCGAAATTCCGACTGGCAGCAAATCGCTAGAAATGCTTTCGTCGACAATATGTCCGCCAAGGAACGAGACGCCGATCGCATCACACACACGGATGCTTCGAGCGACAGTGACAGTGAGGACATGTCCTCCACGTCGTCATCCGAATGTCCATCCGGGCTTTCCAGTGACCTCAAGAACTCTCTATCAGTGGCCGAAGACTTTTTTGGACTCGACACAAGCTTTTCTAAGACCATATGCAAGAACCGTGAATTCCCGTCTTTCGCGTGCGCTTTCTCCAATCTTTACTCTGAAGCGAGGGAGCACTCACTTTTTCTCGCGGACGATACGGGGTGCTTTGACTCCCACAAGAGATCGTTCGTAAGCCAGACGGCACTGGTTGACTCGACTTCCACCAGCGATAAAAATCACCATAGGAACGACGAAAAGCTGCACGACTGCGGAATCGACTGGAGCTGGCTCGACGAGAAGACTCTAGGCTTGCACAGTGGTTGGAACGCCGGCTCCAGACCCTCCGACATGTCGAGCTTGGACGCCTGTTCCGAACGGAAGTTCTCTTTTCAGCGACGAGATGATAGAACCGCCGACGTCCAGGACTTAGCTTCGATGCTTAGCTCACCGCCGTTTTCAACAAGGGATCTGCTTTACGATCTGATTCCTGAGCTAGGAATAAACTCCACTGGTCTTTACCAGCTGCAGGCAAACAAGGATATGGCGGATAAAGCGAAAGTATCCTTCGACTATCCTTTCCAGAAAAAGAGCTTTCTTGAGCAGCAGCAATCACTCGAGGCGTGGCAATCTTCTCAGTTGCTACACGCCAATGTAGAAAGGAGTCAGTGGAAGGACAAAGAGGCTCGCGTGAAGCCGCTGACGCGCAAGGTCGGCACCGCTTGGAGCAATTTGCTGACCATGGACGGAAGTTCGTCCGCTCAACAACAGGCGGTGGACAGCTTCATGCCCAGTTTTGCCAGCATGTCTAACGCAGTGGATAATAATCCTATAGTGACATCCGTGGTCGAATCCGTGCTCACGCCGACAGTGACCCCTTTGTCCAGCTTGTGCATGGATAACAAGCTACCAACCTATTGCAGCAGCGCCAACGACATCCCGTCACCGCCTCCTGGATTCCAGCTCCAAAGGCCGAACCCTCTCCGCACGTTCGCCTTCGACCAAACTCTCTCGCTGCTGAACACCCAGAACGCCTTCTCCAAACCCACAGCCCTAGGCTCAGAAACGGCGAGCCAGGAATACGGAATCTCGTCGTCTGCCAGGCACGGGGATTTTGACGTCCGACAGCTGGATAAAACCATGGCCTACGGCACGCCCAGGTCAAAGTCGCCCATGGTAGGCATCGTTGGGCCTTTTACGAAAATGGCGAAGCCCAACAACGAAGATTTGTTCCCGCAACAACAGCAGACGCGACAGCAGCGCCATCTGCTACAGACATCTGTCGGAAATACGTTCGGTACGACCTCCACGGCCCCGAGTTTTTCTTCTATCGTGATTTCTTGCATGGCGAACTCGACATCACGATCGTCCGTCGCTCAGACCGTGTATGGGCTTCCCATTAGTGCGTCACAAAGAATACCAGGTAGATCCCTCTTTATGATTATGTTATATTTTGTTTAACATTAATAGGTATTTAAAATATGGAATATGTAATTCTCAAGTTGCACTTAATAATAGGCCTACATGTAATATCATACATATAAAATGAACACACCCCTCTTGCCCGCTTTAACATGCCTACGCACAATATAACATACACATTCTATAAGTATTAGCCTCTTACAATGTGCACTAAGAAATAATAACAATATAATGCTATTTATATAGCGCTGCCAACAAACTAAATGTAAGCTCAGAAAGCATTTAACATTGAGCAACAAACAACTAAGAAAACTGGAATAATTCTCTAGGCTAAACAAATTAAGCACATTATAGTAGGCCTATAGATCTATATTTTTTAAAACTGTACAAACATTTGAAAACGCAAATAAATGTAGCTTCAACAGCTCCTAATATAAAAGTAGGGGTCTTAAACATGTTTAACGAAGGTAAACATTAAAATACATAATCCCATAAATCCCCATACAATAGAACTTGCATCAGATTGTCCTTTTCAGAGAGCTCATAAGTTGCTTTAGGTCTAGGCCAACACCAAACGCTTTTAATTGTTATGTTTAGCAAATACATTTACGTGGACGTCATACAATTATGCTGCTCAAAACCTTTTAGTGAATTTTAGCTGCCTCAGCTAAATTGAATAGTTCCATGGATACCATTTTAACGAATGTTGCTACTTTAACAAATTATGCTACTGTATGTGGAGTTTTTGTGTAAGCATTTAAAAAAATTACTTTGTTAAATTATCTACTAGTTCAAATACCCAGTTTCCAGTGGCAGAACCAGTTTTGACTCAACTTGTTCGGGCTTTATAACCGTCTGGTTTGATTAACATAAAATATGAATTAAAAGTGTTTGTGATTGTAATAAATGAATACGTTATATTTAGCGGAACAATTTTGTTTTTGACAGCGTCAAGCGCCACAATCACTTGGTCGGAAAGGGTGGCTCAGTCTCTAAGCCACGGGAGTGCCAGCCCTGTCTTAAATTCCACTACGTCGACTACGTCCAGTCTGCTGGACTTCTCTTCCATCCTATCGGGCAGGCCACAGGCTAGAATGACCAGCCGACTGCTGGACAACCAGTCCAGCCTGTTGAAGCGGGCCTCGGACAACCAGCTCCGGTCCCTGCAGGAGGTGATGGAGTGCTACCAGAGGCGCCAGACGGAACAGTCCCTCCTGCAGCAGCAGATCCAGGAGATGCACCAGCAACAGCAGTGCTTCGGTCTCTCGGGGCAGCAGCTGTCCCACCTGTACAGACACCACAAGAGCAACCTCAACAGCCTACAGCAGCAGCAACAACAGCAGCAAAAGTCCTCGGTCTACCAAATGCAACAACACAGACAGCAGCAGTTTCGGTTCCTCCAGCCTCAGCTCAGCCCACCGGTCCTGTTCCCCAGCGATCTCAGAGACGAGGCGGAACCCACCAGGGTCGGAGACAAGCAGCAGATCTTCCCGGCGTTCCACGAGGCCATAGCGAACGACCTACTGTCCGATTTGTTCGCCGATCCGCTTTTGATTGAGCGAATCGCCATCAATCAGGTCAGTCAGGAAATTGATCGATAACGAATGGGGAATATGTTAAAATGTGTCACGTCTTGTTAAAACCGACTGTGGGTCTTCTCACTGTTACATATTTAATCAGCGCACGATAGATATTGTCTGTGGAGGTCATATTCAAATTTGCTAACCCCATGCTACTCTGCAGTGGTTATAAGGTTTTCCCTCCCGGTGGTTTCAAAGCATGTACCGACTAGATAAGTAGGATAAGTAGGACAATTTGTCATAAATATCTTATCTTCTTTGTTACTGACGCTTGTAAGAAATATAAGATTAAAAATAATATTGTTGCATCCGGCCAAACTACAATAAATATACTCTTGCAATCAAATGGGATGCAAATTCGCAAAATCATCAAGTCAGTTCCAATTGATTTTCCTGGTAATAATTATTACCTTTAATGATATTTAATAGGCTACAATTAGTTGTTTATATTGTTCTTGATTTTCGTTTCTCATTTCCGAGGCTGACCACGTCTCTCAATTGCTTTGTAGCTTTTTTAGTGGCATATTAGTCCTATATATGCCCTGAAAGTCTTTTTGCTGGTATTGCACACAGATGGTGCGACTGTGGGGTTTGGTAGCATCTTGCAGGTTTGCTTGGCGTTTTCGATCAGCCCTGTAAGTTCTGTTAATTTCTGCCAATTATTGTGCCCCGGTCGATAAAACATTTCGCCCCCTCTCTCTGTCTACTGTTCTTACCCTGAGTCTAATTAGCATTTAGAATGTTAACCAATCACGATAATATATAAAAACATGTTACCAATGATTAGCGGAAGCTGTACCAACAGACTAAAGAAAGTACCCAATGCTTTGACATTACGAGGACATTTCCTTTAAAATCTATGGCAAATGTCAGACTGAAAGCATGGGTGGTGCTGACAGTGTTATTTTTTCTTTTGGCAATCAGCTTTTTTTAAACCCTTCCCATACCGACCTACTTCTATCTATGCTGCCTTCAGTTCCGCTATATACGCGCCCGGGACTGTAAGGGTTAAATGTCGTATCCTTTGACATAATATCTGAGAAAGGCATCAACTAATCAAGTCCAAAATGTGAAATAATGGAGGCTGTTTTTCAGTTTTGGTAACTGTTCGCCTTGATTTTTTTTTTGCAGATAAGGCAGCAGTTCCTGACGCAGCAGGCTAACTGCTTGTTGAGGGATTCCGCCATGAGTGCTCTGCGGGACTCTGTGTATGGCAACGACCTGGAGTATTACGCGTCAATGTACCGCGTTAAACTGAAGGATATACTGGGAGGATCACAGTGGCACCCTGACTCTGGTGCGCATGCTATAGAAGCTCCTACATTTATAAACTTAAACTAATACAACATACAAGGGTGTCTGACTCTAGTGAGCATATTATAGAAGCTCACATACCAACATTCAATGGTGGTCTGACTCTGGTGCCCATAGTTTAGAAGCTCATACATTTATAATAATACCACATGCAAGGGTGGTCTGGTCTGACTCTGGTGCCCATAGCTTAGAAGTTCATAAATTTATAATAATACAACATACAAGGGTGGTCTGACTCTGGCGCCTGTAACTGAGATGGTGGACAAGCAGAAGGCATTGCTAGGATGTCCAAGATTTATTCCCATGTATGATGGTTATGCAATACAATTTGGTGAAGGTTAGTCTGACCATAACGTTTCTTCACCAACTCTATATATCTAAAAGTCATTTTTTTTAAGTATCCCGTCGGTCCAAATTTATCCATTTGGGCCGGTGATTAGCGTTCATCCGTTTCTGTGGCCACGGCATACTACGAGATTGTGTTGCCAGCACAATGCCCAGCTGCCTTTACTTTATCCCAACTAAAGTCAGGTACCCATTAGAGCTGGGCAGACTCAGAGACACACACCAGACCCGTAAAC
Source organism: Anisus vortex (assembly GCA_949126835.1). Lineage (NCBI taxonomy): Eukaryota > Metazoa > Mollusca > Gastropoda > Planorbidae > Anisus > Anisus vortex. The sequence continues at coordinate 32,395,242 of OX421499.1, forward strand.
AAATCCTAGCCTTCACCAAGATTCGGTACGCCAACCCATTTGATGATTTTTGTGTTTAATTGATATTTATAAGTAATATAGTGTTAAAAAATGAGCAAAATCAAGAATACTGCATTGTGGTTGCTATTGAAATGCCAAACCAAGCCGATGGGCTCTTAATCTATGTCTAGAATTTTTCCATCAGGCATTGGTTTCGCACCTAATCTATAATTAGCGTTCAGTTGAAATTAAAGAAATCGGGATATATTACGCTAGTGCCACACTTTTGTCAAGAATTTCAATCATATAATCTTAAGTTTGATTTTTCTCATTCGAATTGTGTATTACTGAGATCAATGTACGCCTTGATTACTGTTTTTAGTTTTGCGTTTTATTAGAAAGCCTCCATAATGAAATGTTAAGGCCCATTTTTACTATGCAAGTGCCATAATTTAGCTGGCAATCGGTGTGACCAAGAGAGACAGAACTTGACCACTGCACGGAGTTCTGGAGCTCAAGATGGCCGATGCATGTCACCGGAAAGAGATTCCATGCAAGAAAAGTCCAGCAGGTATATTCATTTTCATTTAGACCAAGGGTGTGCAACAGGCTGCCCGCGGGCCACAAAACGGCCCGCCAAGCCTTTTAGTGTAACCCCCGAAGAGGCATTTTTTTAATCGTTGCATTGATAAAGCAAATAAATTTTCAAACTGTGTGGCCCGTCTTGTTGCATAAAATTTCATATGCGGCCCAAAACAGAAAATTGTTGCACACCCCTGATTAAGACTGTAACATATCTTGACATGATGCAAGCTGTTTACCTCGCTTTGATCTGCCAACAGATGTTGTTTCCGAAAAGCTGTTATAACACTACATGAGACATGCCATGTGACTGTCTCACTATCTCTCATGTCATCGTTTGACTAGCTGTCATGGTACTGTTTGACTATCTGTCATGGCACTGTCTGACTATCTAGCATGGCACTGTCTGACTATCAATAATCTGTAATGACACTTTCCCACTTTTTGCCATGGTACCGTACCACTGTCTAAAATGACACCGTGCCACTATCTGCCTAAGTACAGTCTGCCATGCCCTCTGTGCTGTAACGCTCTGTCAGAGCTCTGTCCAACCATCTATCATAACACTTTCGGTCCACCCAGCGCTATAGATTCCCGACATAGTATTTATTAACCATTATATTTCGCTCAGCCTTCTTTTGGCTACAATATCCCCTTTATAGCCGTGCCCCGTACATAAGTCTAAGCTGGAAACCTACTACATTCATACGGGTCACTGTATCCGAATGACAGACTGCTGGTTTACGAATTAACCCTTCCCGTACCGACCTACTTCTATCTATGCTGCCTTCAGTTCCGCTATATACGCGCCCGGGACTGTAAGGGTTAACATTTATTATGCTCACGTGAATTGCGAAATTGTATTAGTGAGGTTCATGCTTGATCACTGAGTCTAGAATTAAATAAACGCGGTTCGGCATTGTGCTGGCCACACAACTTCCCTTCCCATAGAAGTCATATAGTAGTATAGTATCTTACAATTGGGTCAACGGATCTAATTTATGTTTGGTTTTACTAAAGGATTCTTTGTTGTTGTTTTTCCTTTAATATGATATTTAATCAGGATAGAATACTACCGGTACGTAAAATCTAACAGTCCGCTTCACAATTTTAAATAACGCCATACGGGTATTGTTTTATTATTGTCTTTTGCTATGTACAGACGATGGAGAGACGCCATCACCAGGATTCTAGAGACGCCTTGGACAATGAGACGTCAGTATGGAGAGATTGTACTGCCCAGTGCATTAGCTGAGTACACTGTAAGCCATGTGTGAGTATTTAGAATTATGAAATTTATATTGGGTAATCCGTGTGTTTGTTTTGCTGTAAATTAAATTTAATCCTGTTTATACTTTAAACAACGAATGAATTATATACATATCTTTTGAATTTATATAATAATAATAATAATAATAATATTTATAAAATGTATATAATTTTAGGGAATTTCCGTTTGTTCTCGGACTAAACACTGACGGTCAAGAGATAGCGGTTCTGGTGCTGGATAAATCCCAAGCTTACATCGACCCATGTCTGCTAGATGTCATGTGTGACCCAGACCTGGATCATCACTTCATCCTGAAGTGCAAGGTAGATGACATTCGATGGAAACACATGATTTTTGTTGTGTGCAATAGCATGATTTTACGGTGCAGAAAAGTACATGTGACTTTATTATTGAAAAAAGTGGAAACCTATTACATTATGTTGAGACCTATGTTGTTTTGTGTCAGCATATGGCTTTGTGATGCTGTAAATAGTTATGTTAGTAAACGCATGAGTTGGCTGGAAAAATAATTTTAGTATAGTAGCTTATTATAGCAGGAATATCAAACCTGGGGCCCATAACGTTCAAAGCAGGTATTAAACAGTGGAAAAACTGCAATTTTTTTTAGTGGTCCTCTCAAAGCTCTATAATCCTTGATCCGTTGACCGCTGGCATATTCATGTACCGAAAGCATTGCTATATTATATTGAAATCGGCAGCAGGCTTTTATTATAATCGATGTGTTGACATTATGTGATCATAATGTTGTCATGTCATGATATTGTTATGTCGTGATTTCCTAATGGCATGATTTTAAAATAGTGTCATGTTTTGGAGATCTTTAACGTGTTTTGATGTCATGATGTTGTGGACGTTTTTTAATGACATGATATTATGGTGTAATGGCGTGATGCCGTTATAAAGGTTATGGCGTATTGGTGTATCTGGCTTATCCATTATTCAGGGCATGAGTGAGACCTGCACGGCGGAGTACGTGGCATTGGAGCTCTGCGACTACACTCTGAGTGAGTACATGCAGATAGTTCAGCTCTCACACCGACAGGATCCCCTCTCGGCCAACAGGCTCTCTTGGCAGCTCTTGGAAGGCCTGAAATTTGTGCACCATCACTTGGGTATGCCCCATGGATTTCTCAAGGTGATGCAACACACATATTTCCACATATTTCCACACATTTCCACATATTTCCACTTATTTCCACATATTTCCACATATTTCCACATATTTCCAAATATTTCCACATATTTCCACATATTTCCACATATTTCCACATATTTCCACATATTTTCACATATTTCCACATATTTCCACATAATATTTCCACATATTTCCACATATTTCCACATATTTCCACATATTTCCACATATTTCCACATATTTCCACATATTTCGTTTTGTTGTTATAAAATCATGGTATAAACCTATAATGTTAAGTTGATTGGTTAATATTATTATCATTGTTGCTAATCGTCGTCAAGTTGTTAAACAAAACTAAATTTCCAACATAATCTATGAATGCTAACTGGATTAGAAAGATATGTTCATGTTTCTTGCCAGTGGGCGCCATTGCATATTTTTTACAACCCTGAAATGTCATTTTATAAATCCGTTCAAATTGTATAAGGTTGTTGGGGTTTAATTTAAAAGCTACACGTTGGTAGAGACAAAAATAACTGAACCTGGATAGCAGTGTGTTGCATTGGGTCTGGGTTAAAGGTGATTTTTTCATAAATATGACACCATCACGAGTGCTTTTTGTTTACCTTTTTTGGTAAGAGTAATTAAATTAGTGATTAAATAAATACTTCCTAAACTTTATTTGTCATCGAATTTTTTTAAATCAAATTTAATATGGCTATTTGACGTTCTAAAACTTTAAAAAAATACATTTGAACATCCACAAAACACATTGCTTATTAGAAACCAATGATTAAAGCATAAAAAGTCTATAAAAAATAGAATAAGCCAGAATGGTCGTTCATCTAATAATCATAGAAATGTTTTATTTATTGCAGTAAACATTGTTTCTAAAATGTCAAATTAAACATATAATATAACAGAAGATTTAACTTTCAACAACTGTTCATTAATATAGTAACAACATGATTGCAAAAATAATCTAGGCCTCTTTCAAATGCAATATATACAAATAAAATAATAGCATTATTTATTATACGTGCACATAGTGTTTGCCTGAAGTGTTCTGAATAAAATTTGGGAATTATCGTTACTCTTGTACTTATTTTTTTTAATGGCTTTTACAGACATTTAATAGACTCTTTGTTCGTGTTATTGCATGTATCAGCCATCTTGGATATTTGTAGACTCTGAGGGTCGTCTGAGGTTAGGCGGTTGTGGCATAGTGACCAAACATTCTGCACAGGTCATGGGGTCATCTGCCATGGACAGGAGTGAGTCAGGTACAGCACGAAGTCTATTCCTTTACGACCTGGTTTCTCTCTAAACTCTTTCCTTCTCTCTATTTATGTCTTGTTATAACATCAAGATACTCAGATGCCTCTATTTTACAATCTTAAACGCTATTTTTTTCCTCTCGATGGGTCTAATCTTTAACCCACTTCGTTTCTTTTGCCGTATCTCTATTTTCAAACTGTCTTTCTCTCATTCATTCTTGCCTATAAGGGCCAGTGATCCTGTACTCTCCTTGCACTTTAAGTAGATGTTAAAAAAAAATGTATGCATGGAACTATATTTAAAAAAGAAACCACTAATGAACATAAATTGCTTTTGTTCCTTTAACTGCTTATACCGCTCAACATTATAATATCATACTTGTAGTGAAACGAGACGTCTAAGAATTTATTATGAGATAATGACAAAGAAAATGTTAAAAAGGGGAGGGAATCTTAACTCTTTCGAGGCCTTATAAATATATAAGCTAAATATTCCGGCTATGCCCGGGTAAAAATAAAACCGGCCTGTATAAGCTACAGATATAAAATTTATAAACTACAATGAAGATATTTTTTTTTACTATCATCAATTGAAATAAAAAAAAATGTAGAAATAAAACGGTATAGACTAACTGGAGAATCAAACCCGGGTCACCCGCATGGCATTCCGATACGTTAACTACTTAGCTAACGAAGACACATGTCCGAAGTGAAATCGCAAAAGTATAATATGACACAATAAGGTCACATCTCTTTAAATTAACTAATATGATTGGTTGAACACACACTCAAGCTACTTTATATATAATAATATAGTTGTTTATAGAATTGATACAATTTATCTTTAAACATATGCCTTTCTCTTATCTTAAACGTTACATACGTTACATCACATTAAGCTATACAGGTGGTTATAGCATCCTATACTAATATGTGAATTTAGTCTAGCCCTGCAAAAAAGAAATAGCCGTTGAAATGATAATATGCTGGTTTTTTTTCCATCCAGTACATTTAACCCTTTCAATACCAAAAAATGCCACTTGGAAATAATGAGCTTTTTCAAATCCATTTTTTTTTTTTTGCTAATAACAACAAGTAAAATGTTTATAGTCATGTTCCATTCTGCGTATTTTTATTAGACTATAGTTCTGTGAATCATAATTTAATACGACAGCTTAGAAAAGGAAACAAATAATTTGTTGGTGCCTTTGACATAAGTGAATGAAATTGAAAGGAAGAGAAATATTATCTTGTTGATTGTTTCTCCACAGCAAGGTCAGCTTGCTGGACATCGTCTGAAGATCTTAATAATGACCACCCACAGCCGTCTATGGCATCCGACATCCAGGTATAACATTAGAATGTATAAGAAAAAGAGAGAGAGAGAAAGATAGAGAGAGCAGAAGAGAGATAGAGAGAAAGAGAGAGATGAAGAGAAACAAATAGAGAGAAAATAGAGATAAAGATAGATAGGAAGAGAAAGAGAAAGAGAGAGAAAGAGAGAGAGAGAAAGATAACGAAAGAGAGAAAGATAAAAAGAGAGTGAATGCATTTGAATGCAGAATGAACCAAATAAAGACGCCGAATGTGAGGATGATTCTTACATTTTTCGTTGGTTTGTTTGTGTGTCTTTAACACCCATCGAAACACTACACAATTGAAAAAATGTACAGCTTGCAGCTTCCAATGTATCTTCAACTCGCTAGGTGGCCGGTATGTTGCTGTACTTCATACTGACCGGCGGTCAGCACCCTTTCGGCGCTTCGCCTTTGGAGGTCGAGCTGAACATAGCTCGAAACAGCAGCCAGATGCAGCACATCAGCGAGGAGGCCAACGACCTGGTGTCAGGAATGCTGTTTCCTGACCCGTCCACTAGACCTACCATAGAGCACTGCCTCAAGTAAGTTAAGGCTTAGATTTCGTTTGAAACAGTACGCGGTCAATGACTCATTGTTAAAATTTGCATCTTTGCTTTAAGATGAGTCGGACTTTGTGAAAGAGCGAACAAAAGAGGGAGAGAGGGAGACAGAGAGAGAGAGAGAGAGAACGATAGTCTTTTATATCTTGTGCCAGTTTTCCATTTATCCATTCAATGAATAAGCGAGGGTGTTGTCTAGGATTTGATGGTCATTTATATATAGCGCATCACTCCATATTCATCTCAGTTACTATGAAAACCAAATCATATAGAACAGAGTAAGTAAGTAAGTAAATAAAGTACCCGTCGGACCAAATTGATCATAGGGCTGGTGAAGTGGCGTTCACCAGTTTCTACGGCCACGGCATACTAAGGCATATGTGGCCAGCATAACGCCCAGCCACCTTTACTTTACCCCAAATAAGGTCAGGTAACAATTAGAGCTGGCTAGACTTGAGGTACAATCTCCATTCACGGGAACCAATCCTAGCCTTCACCAGCATTCAAACCCAGAACCTTAGGAACGCCAGTTGAACGCTCTGCGACCACCGCGCCCAATACATAGATGATATAGAACAAAGATAACACATTATTGAGATCGTACAGAATTAAGATAATTAAAAATAGAGATATCTGTTTAGAATATAAATCATGCAGAAAATATATCATACACGATATGGATCTTACAGTATAGATCTTACAGTAGGTAGATCCAATTAATTTTAGACCATAATTAATATAGATCATACCAAATGTCTACACATGTAATATCATTTTTATAAAACAACTGCAATGCACTCTATCTGTAACATTGAGTTAAGGGACTTAAAATCTCTATGCGTATGAAAACGAAAAGTGTTTTTACATTTTCTAGACATCCATTCTTCTGGTCAAGCGAGAAGAAATTCCGTCTGATTCTTATTGTTGGTTCTGATGTACTGACTGAGATGAAGACTGGGTAGGAATTAACTCTTTGTACTTTAGTAGTTTACATATCAAACCATTGCAGCCTACTCAACGCCATTATGGAGCAGGATGGCCTAGCCTTGTCTTAGTTTGCGTTTAGAGCTTTAATTATATTACGTAAACTTAAGACAGTGCTTTGCTAACTATAGTAAAAGTCAAAGTGAAGCATCACGTTCTTACCACGCTGATCCAACGATCAGGTAAATAAATAGCGTTCACTAGTTGCCATGGCTACTACACACCAAGGGGAACGTGTGGCCAGCACAATGCCCGGCCGCTTTACTTTTCCCTTACCACTGCCAGGTAGCCATCAGAACTAGGTAGACTCAGGGAGACACTCCAGGGTAGGAAGAAAATCGGCGTATCTGGTTTTGAAACATCGCAGATGTACGCTGCTTTAAGCGTATTTACAACAGTGTAAGAGGCTAGGCTTCAATGGAGAAAGCCTGGTTCGGTTGTTGGAGTTTCTGGAGGTCTTCAATGTAGTCCCCTGTTCTCAAACACGTTATACGTTTCTTTCCGCATGATGTTATCGCTATTTAATTTGAAGCAAAGTAGAGCGATTTCTAAAAAGAAAAAGAGATTCTATGTGGTGGTATTTGTAAAGGTATGGCATATAGATATAGACTTGTGCATGGCCGGTTTTTTGGACTCCTCTTCTTGTCTGAACAGCATCGCCCTGACCGGAAATGGTTCCCCTACCATGATGGAAATCCTTGGTGTTTTAGACATCTCTGAAGTCAGTCCGAACTGGGTAAGTTAAACACAAGAACATCAATGCACCTCATTGGTGCTGGTGTAGATTATGTATGTCTATGTAAATACAACAGACAACACAGACAAAAACAGACTTAGAGAAAAACAACTGTGAAGTTCTGTACAGACACTCATGTGGATATAATAATCACACACAGACACTCATGTGTATATAATAATCACACACAGACACTCATGTGGATATAATAATCACACACAGACACTCATGTGTATATAATAATCACACACAGACACTCATGTGGATATAATAATCACACACAGACACTCATGTGGATATAATAATCACACACAGACACTCATGTGGATATAATAATCACACACAGACACTCATGCGGATATAATAACCACACACAGACACTCGTGTGGATATAATACTCACACACAGACACTCATGTGGATATAATACTCACACACAGACACTCATGCGGATATATCCATACACAACCATGCATTTGAGACAGCCCAAAAAAAAAAAAAAAATATTTTTACCGATTCGTACTGTTTTTTGACACTGTCGTAATAGATAAAAAATGCTTAATAAAAAACTAAGTGCAATCAAAACAGCGAATTATTTTTCTTTAAAATATAGTTGAAAGACTTTAAGCTTGATAGGGACCGAGACTTCATTTAATAATATATTCCATCAAATTAAAATGTCGCCACTATAGATTTTCTCATAAACTTTATTCATGACATGAAAATTTTATCACGTATTTACTGTCTTGAAAAATTCATACGGTGTAGATTAATTTACTGGTCACTTTACCCTCCCCCTCCCTGCATATACTTGTTTGTGTAATGTCATTTCTACTACAGGTGCAAGCAATTAACCCGACTGTGATGAAGGAGATGAGGTCTTTCCGTGTGTACAAGAACAGCCTGTCCGAGCTGACCCTGTTCATATACAACTGTTGCCTCCATTTTGATAAAATGTAAGGTAGAAACAATGGAGAATACCAAATTGTAACAAACTAAAATATTATCATGCGTTAACACAGGATTATAACTGGGTGTCGTATTTCTTATTTTAAAAAATCATTTAATATTAACTTCGCACAAGTTTGTGGTTGGATGGCGAAAAATCTTCGGAAGACTAATTGAGCAGCTTTCCGCCATCCCATCGAGCTTATATTTGACATATAGACGCGTGGCTGATGACAACTCATTCGTCCAAATGTGCACCCCCACCTCCACACCCAAACCTACACAAATATGTTGTTCGTGTTGTTGTTTTTTTGTTTCATAGCAACAGACAACATTTGTTTAAAAAGGATGACACACTTCCCACCTTCCTATCCAGTTGAAACGTGGTACATAGACTCTTATCTGATGACACCGCACCCTCCCCACTACCAAACATAAGTTCTTAGGTTCTTCTAAGCTGTTTTTTTTTTGTCAAAAAAATTTATTGATCTCGTTTTAAAATTATTTTTTATTGAATTAGCTTATAACAGGTGGCAAAATCTTCTGAAGGCTAATAGAATAGTTTCAGGGGTTTAGGCTACATTCAAAATATTTGCAACCAAATCAATAATTTAAAAAGTGCAGACAAGAATGGAAATAAAGGAATTTTTGTTTCAAGGGTTGTTTTTATTTTAGTATCATTCGATTGGCGAAGCATAACAAACAGCTGGACGGATAGGTTGGCAGGAGTTTGGGAACTGGGATAATTCGGAGCAATATGGGTTTAGAAAAAAAGTTAACATTTAGGAAAGATGTAAAAAAAATAAGCATAGAGTTGTACTTTTAACACTTTTATACCCCCCCCCCGCCCCACCGAGTCTAAAACTTTACTATCTGTGTCCACAGGTCAGCAGTGGCCAAGGAAGTTCTAGATGACCCTTGCAAGTATTTCCAGAGTTTGTTTCCCTCGTTGTTCATGGCCATCTACAGGTCACTCAAAGCATCAGACCGCATCGATCGGACATGCTACAAACCTTTCTTTTAACCATTTTTTTTTTGTTGCAAATTTGGGTCTAGCAGACCATGAGTAGCCATTTAACTAGAAAAAAAACAACACAAAAAAACAATTGTTTTAGTTTATTTAGAATTTGAGCTCGACTTAGACTGTTGACCATATACTATATATATATAAAATGATATATATATAAGGCTGTGATAATACCAGATTCTCCCTCATCCCATTTTCTGAAATTAAGGTACCTGGGGGGTATTAAGGCACACCTAACAGACTTTTAGTTATCTAAACCATAAAATATTACTTTATAAAAATATTTTTGAGTGCTGCTTAAGATTAATCATTTCTCAATACAAACATGCTATTTGTTTATTGAGATATTAGTTATAACGAAAGTTTGTTATTTTCAAGTTAACTGGTAGTACAATTAATTCCTTTATTTATTTTGCATTGGAGGAACAGGAAAACCCGATGCTTCACGGGCAGTTAGTATCAGAATCAGTTGAGAATATCCGATTAATAATATATATAGTATAGGCTAGTCTATTTTGCTTTTAAAAAAAAAAACAAGAGTAAGCTCACTGGTCTATATACACATTAATATACCAGCCTGCACTCAATGCTTACATTTATTATTCATGACTCGTTTACTCGATGTGATAGCTTGTATAGGATCTTAAAAAATTTTTTTTAGCACATTGTAACATATTGTCATCTTACAAGTTGCCTGCAAAATGTACACACTGGTAGACTCTAGTGTCGGTAAGATATTATCGCATGTACGCGTCATGTTTATGATCTAATGCCCAACTGATATCATTTTTTTAGATTTAAAAAATGTATTCATATATTTCTTATAAAATTTATAAATACTTTTTACCTTTATCTAGACTATATTTTATTTATTTTTATTTGGATTTAAAACTTTTTGTGCATTATATTAGTCTCTATAGACAAAGTATTACATTTTAAATATTCTTTTTACAAAAATAAAACGACATTTTATTAAAATTTCGTCTCAGACTTATTGCATGTGTTGTAGTGATGTGCTCTAAATATGCGCGAAGACTAGGCGTATTTATGTATAATAAACCTTGAGTATAAAGTCGAGTTCCAAACATCTATCTTTTCTCATGCATGAAAGGGTTATTTCCCTTAAAGATTAAATTCCTATCAACAAAAAAAAAAAAATTAAGAAATAATTCAACATTTTGAAATGAAATGAAAGTTAAAGTTTTATTAGGAAACACTCCACCCCACTCACTTGTAATTAATGCGCGCTTCTTGTTTTCAATGTCATATTATGACGTCTGCTCGAATTCTCGAGAATTCATCACCCTTGTCACGTGTCATTGAGGGCAGTGTCAAGGTCGGTCATATAGCGAAGCCATGTTTTCATTTTACACATTTTTTATGAATATATATTTTACGATCAAGGAAACTAGAAGGAACATAAAATATTCGCTAAAAGATTATATATAGAATCAAACATTTTGTACAAATATTTAATGAAGGCGTAGTTTGTACATTCCAAAAAGAAAAAAAAAAGTTAGATCTGATTGATTAATCGATTAATAATCAATGACATTTAACAAAAAAAAAATGAAAAGGGGAGGGGGAATGTAGGGGGGTCATACACTGAGAATGTTTTAATGTAAAGAGTTGATCTGATGTTAATGATAATAGAGCTTTATTTTATATTTCTCGAACCGCTTTGACCGCATTTATCACTTTATCATTGAACTGACCCAGTGGATAGCCAGCAATGGAATATTTCAAGATTTCTCGGCCAATACAAATATTTTAAGTATAAGATGGTGTAACCTCGTTTATTGTTGGTTTTTTTTTGTAGGTCAAAAACAAAAAAATACAGGGCCGCCAGTCAAATAGTTCTGAGGGTCAGATAAGGATTGTAAAATAGCCCCGGGGCCGTATCATCGGAATCATTTTTTTATGCCAATTGTATTTTAATAAATATTTTTTTTATTTCGTTTAGTAAACTAATGTGTGACCCCGAAGTTATTGCCATATTAGGTTAAACTCCCAATCCACTAATTGCAAAAACATCAATTAACACACACTCTCGTATCTATTAAAACATCATTAAACACTCCTCCCTCACATAGAAGTAGGGCCTAGCCTACTCCATCTTCTCGAGTGGCATTCGGGCATGGAATGGGTTGCCTGAACAAACCAGGAAAACCAGTATCTTAACATCCTTTAAAACACTAATAGAAATGCAGGACTAGACTCAAACCACGGACGCAATAATCTTCTTTATAGAATGAGCGTCTGTAACATATAATATAAGTAGATAAGATAAGAGACATCATTAAACTCTCAGCCAACACATTGCAAATACATCATTAACGAACCCATTTAAAAACACATCATTAAACAATACCATTCACACGTTCATGACAAATACATCATTAAATACACACTAAATATTTCTTCTATACATTATGTACCTATCTTTAGACACCCAAGCATCACTTTAACAATACATCATTCTAAACACGACAAATACCCAAACCACACATTTTAAAACTCATTAACAAATTCATTGGAAAACTTTCTAACATAAACGCTTGCAGGTTAGTTCGGAACACACGTTCAACTTTAATTAACCATCGTAGGCGTATATTAAATTTCACATTACAAATCACATGTAGATCTATATTGGAGGCTATAAGCAATTCAATATGGACACTACTTGGGTGTAGTATCGAGCACAACGTAAACAGCTTTCCATCATGGTCGACTCTGATCATGACGTATTACCGGAACACGAGCCCGGTACGTCACGTGATCCACGTTTGGTCGTCAAAGATGAATTCATTAGATTTTTTAGCTTGACGTCTGCCTGAAGGACGAAATCCGCACGACCATCGGTCAACCTTTTCGACCTACGGTTTACTCCAATTCAAACTCCAGATTCGACCCGGGCCTCAGCTAAACTCCAAAAAAAAAACTTTATTTAAAATTCTATAAGCTTGCATTTTGGGAATCGACATAAAATAAACAAGATTCAAAATATGGACAACTGAAAGTACCGTAGTGCAATGAGAAATGTATTGTATGGTTGGACTTTGTTTAAGGCTCAAACTATCCATTTAGGATTAAGTACTGCACATTTTAAGAACTTACACCGGATTCGAATAGTTATGAAATCAGATTTTTGTTCAATATAAAGGATGCATTTTTTAGGAATCAATGGAACATTGGGAAACGTTTTCTTCGTTTTTTCTTACGTAATATTTGTGTGTGTTCGGAAAATTTCTGCCAATGTACCTGTCTGTAAGTAAATAAAACATTTGCAATTGTTTTTGATTTTTTTTTTTTTGAAAACGACAGAACTAGATCTAATTAAGAAATTATTCTAACTATAACTATAAGCACAGACTCAACCTTTTCTCTCCAGCCAAAACCGATTTCTATGTCGTTGTTGTTTTTAAAATACAAAAAAAAAAAATCTTTTTTTTTTCATGGTTGGGCTTTATTAGAGGCAATGCCTTTAGATAGAAGAATACATTTTGTTTTGCTTAGGAATATACGAATTTATGGTTAAAGTCTGTTCTTGCATTTCAATAAATTGCTTTAATGATGTCAAGTTTGGTTGATTTACAGTGGCACGAGAAAGACCTCCAAGACGATTGTTCGCAGTCGATACGACGTGTTGTGCTCTCGTATATGCTTATTACATTCAAAAGAAATTTTATGCTCATCTCTCTTGATTAAGCATAAATATAATTATATATCTATAACAAATGTGTTTGTTTTATTATTGTAATTAATTTAATCGGCCTTATCTTACACAAGCATAATATTATGTAATTGTTGTAATTATTAGTCTAATGTTTAAAAAAAACACTTTAACTTAAATTGACTTTATTAATGCAAATTAATTTTTATTTACAACATAAATTAATATTATACATCTAATTACACGTTGAAAAAAGTGCATAATGCTGAATTTTTATAAATAAATAATAGTTTATACGTAATACTAGTTACACGAAAAGCACCACTAGCATCAAATTTGGAGAACTTAATTCAAGGGAGATTACGAACACGTTTTCTTTGCGTTAACATTTCTAATATGTTTCTTTTTGTTTCCTTTAAGAAAACAACTAAAAATTTATAACTTTAAAATGATCAAACAATAGGGCGTTTGCAATCACGTGACAAAAAGCACGTGATTTGTGTTTACTTTCTGTAATGGTGTACACGTAATAATGGCCGCTGTATTAATAAAGTTTCATATAGGCTCGAGCTTTTTTTAAATGATGTGTTGTGTTTTAAGTCTTATTAAGATTTAAGCTGTATTATGTATACTAAATAAAATAAACTATTTTATTATTATCATAGACATAGATCATAGACGATGTGAGCCTATTAGTGACTTGACTAGATAGCCTATTCATCAACATTATTACTTGACATCGTAGCCTAGCCTACGAAACATTAAAAGTGTAGGCCTATAAAGTGAAATTGAAGTGTAAATAGGTCTAGCCGGCCCTAGCCTAATCACATTAATCAATTAATCTACAGTACTACTATTTACCTCCTTATTTTTTAGTAGGATAGCCAATATTCAGATGTGAATTTTGCATGATAAAGAACAACTTCATTTTCACCACGTTACATTTGTACCTCAAGTGGGTTCTATATTTACACAAATTTCGTCACTAAAAAAATCTAAGCCACGCCCACTGCAATCGCTCTATAAAACATACTTGAAATTTATATTGATATTATATGAAGAAAAAATGTATAATATTTATAAACATTACCTCAACTACTCAGTTTGTATGATAACTACTTATCTATTCCGTTTATCTGCAGTAAGAAAATTAAATTGTGCCATCGTAAACTAGTCATAATATATAAGTTGATATCTCAATTACGCTGCGATCAAACTATTATACATTTAGAGCTATTACTAGAATTTTATCTTGACAACTAAATTCAAATGTCGATACATTAACCATTAATGTGTAAGTTGGGTAATGAAATTCTGTAATAGTTATGAATGGATTTTAAAAAAAAAGATAACTAACAGGTAGGCCTACATTTTTTAATTCAAATTTAAAACGCTTCAATAATTTTTTCTTTAACGCTCCTTTTTTGGGGGGTATTAGTCTTGCTACGACACTAAAAAACTTGTCTTTTAAAGTTTATATAGTTGAGCATTTTGACTTTCACGCTGTTGGCACGTTGAATGATTCTGAAATCCTAGTTTGGCACATTATAAGCAAAAGGTTGCCGACCCCTGGTCTAGTTCAGGCAACCCATTCTATTCCCGAAAGACGATCGGAAAGAATGAGACATTACATGACATGTACTGTAGGTCCAGGCCCTGTTTTATCTTACTTTTTACAGACGCTTCTTCTATATAGCCTATAAGATTTGTGCGTCCTACCCTACCCGTGTTTTAAGTCTAGTCTTGCATTTTGATGAAAGTAGCAATAATACACAAGGCATCGAACTATAATTTAGAAATACAACACAATAACAACTTGTTGCAATTTAAACTTGCAATGCTCAGATAAACATAAGGACAAAAACACTTTCCATATCCCTTATGCGAGAACAAATGCATATAAGTACTATTTCTTCCCGAGTGGCATCCGAGCCTGGAATTGGTTGCCTGAATGAACCAGGAAAACCAAAGTTATTGGTCATTTAATTAAAACACTAATAAAAATGACTAGACTCAGACCACTGATTAGCGTAGGACGCAATAGTCTTCTTTTTAGAAAGAGCGTCTGTAATATATAAGATAAGAGAACGTTTTAAATAATTTTAAGTTCTTGGTTTTCCTGAATTATTCAGATAATAACACATTCCATGCCCTGATGATATGAAGAAAGTGAACTTGTATCTGTGTATTCACGCATATGGAAAAAATATCTTTAAAAAATGTCCCTGAGCCGTGTAATAGTTATTTTTATCAATCTTTCTGGTTATTGACTAAAGAATGAACAAATGTTTTATTTTATATAATAATTTGGAGACAACTTGACTTTGGAGACTTAGTCTTAAATGATCCATGAAAGTAAAACAGAATTTTGTAGTTCAAGATAAGCAAAATCTGGCATTTAGACTTCTGTTAGTTGAAGATCATTACTTGTTTTTAGTTTTAATCATTATGTATTTTCACATAAAAAAAATTTGGTACATAGCATAGAATGAACGTTTTTATTTTTTGTTTTAAATTTAATTTTTTATACAATGAATTGTAGCCCATATAAATGTTTCTCTATATTATGTTTCTATTAGATTATTTATCAGACTATTGCGCCAATACTCTCGACATGGACACCGCTAAGGTCCAGGCAGGTCGCCTTTTGCTGCATCGCCCCGACCAGCCGATGAGGGATCTGCACTGCCGAGTGGTCATTAGGGCGCCGGTCAACAAAAAGCTGACCTTTAAGTTCCAACAGTTCAACATCCACGCCCCGCAAGGCTGCAACAACAACCACCTGCAGATCTTTGACGATTCCCAGTTCAGTGTAGCCCTGTCAGGTCAGTGTAGCCCTGTTAGGTCAGTGTGGCCCTGTTAAGTCAGTGTAGCTCTGTTAGGTCAATGTAGCCCTATTAGGTCAGTGAAACCCTGTCAGGTCAGAGTGGCCCTATTAGGTTAGTGTAGCCCTGTCAGGTCAGTGTGGCCCTATTAGGTCAGTGTAGCCCCTTCAGGTCAGCGTGGCCCTATTAGGTAAGTGCAGCCCTGTCAGGTCAGTGTGGTCCTATTAGGTCAGTGTAGCCCTCTCAAGTCAGAACATTGATCACATCACATTTAGCTTTTTGTTTTGCTTGCTCTATTTTTAGAGCTTATATGTTCTTTTTCCGTGCGCATCCAATAACGCTGTCTAAAATGACCTCTACGCTCCTACGTTTGCCTAAAGGTCTCCGCTGTATACAACTTTCGATTTTAATTTTAATTTTTCATGGAGAAAATCATAGCGATTAAATAAAACGGAAATGCACCATACAAAAGGGAATCGGTAATTCCGAAAAGAAGACATTTGATTCAGCAAATAGCAAAACTATTAAAGCAAGCGGTCCATCTTCATCCTTTTTGGTAACTCGTGTAGCCTGGTGTTTTTATTTGTTCAGAAGTAATTTCGGCTCATCTGATATAGATACAAATGCTACTCAACACTTATGGGCTATAACAGTATACTCATATAACCGTTATAGTAAAATATGTGCAAATAGTGAAGGAAAAAACTCACTTTCTCTTATCTGATACAGGCCAGCTGTGCAACACTGCTGGACCTAACAAGGCCTACGTCACATCGACAGAGACCGCAGCAATCAGCTTGACCAAGGAGCAGTTTTTACACGATCAGGTGGACGTAGTCTTTACAGCTTTTAACTTTGGTGAGAGTTAGGGTCCATTCATCCGTTTCTATTCATGAATCTATCTATCCATCAATCTTTCATGCCAGTCAATCTATACGTCTATATGTTTGTCTAACTGTTACATCTCTATATATTTTCTTTTTATCTTACTTTCCTTTAATAATAATAATAATAATAATGAAGCTTATATAGCGCATATCCCGCAATCAGTTCTATGCGCTTAACAATCACATTTACAATTACAATTACAATTAACGATGATAACAATAACAGACAAATGTTTAAAAATGTAAGTGGGCTAGGAGTCAATAATAAACAGGTGAGTCTTGAGTCCGGTCTTGAAAATGATAAAGTTCGAGCTTTGTCGCAGCTGGAGTGGCAGGGTGTTCCATGCGGAGGGGCCGGAGTAGGTGAAGGCCCGCTGACCAGCTGTCACGAGTTTTGTCCGCGGGATCGTCAAATTGAGTTTGTGAGCAGCCGATCGATACATTCCTTTAATGTATATCTATCTATCTATCTATCTATCTATCTATCTATCTATCTATCTATCTATCTATCTATCTATCTATCTATCTATCTATCCATCTATCTATCTATCCATCTATCTATCTATCTATCTATCTATCCATCTATCCATCTATCTATCTATCTATCTATCTATCTATCTATCCATCTATCTATCTATCCATCTATCTATCTATCTATCTATCTATCTATCCATCTATCCATCTATCCATCTATCCATCTATCTATCTATCTATCTATCTATCCATCTATCTATCTATCTATCTATCTATCCATCTATCCATCTATCCATCTATACATCCAACTGTCTATCTATTTATGTATCTATCTATCTATTTCACAATCAATCATCTATCTATCATCGACTTTTATTTCTTCTATCTAGCATCTTTACATCTTAACGGCTATCTAATTGGTCATTTATATAGCGCCTCACTCCATGCTAATGCAAGCATGCTCAGGGCATCTATCATCTATTTATCTATCATCTATCTGTCTGTTTGTATCTGTCTGTAAACCTGTCAATCTATCTTTATTTTTGTACATTCTATTCCTATAAAAAAAGAGCGAGAAAATACATAGAGAGAGTTGTTTAGTGTAGCACCTCTTTAATTTATTTATTGTTATTTTTAGTTATTCATTATCACTTTCTTACACTAAGTCTATTTTCTGTGTGTCTCTACAGTTACAGTTGTCCTATTGTACATTCAATATTCACTTTTTTATTATCATAAACAATAGACCGGTAACATAAGGTACGCGTGCCAAAGTTGGCACGCATAGCTATTTTCAATGGCATGCTAGAGACCTCCAAGAGGTATTTTTTTATTGATTAAAAATACAACAACAACATTTTTTGTTTCTGAATGAGGAAAACTGACTGTTGAAGCCGAT
This sequence comes from Anisus vortex, assembly GCA_949126835.1. Lineage (NCBI taxonomy): Eukaryota > Metazoa > Mollusca > Gastropoda > Planorbidae > Anisus > Anisus vortex. The sequence goes on from OX421499.1 coordinate 32,413,875, forward strand.
GTTTCTGAATGCCATAGCAATACATTGCAATGAGTTGAATTACAAGGACCACCGAAATGGATTTACATTGAAACTGGACATATCTTGCCGTAAAATCAATTTCGAAACATTTAGCTACAAGTACATCCGTATGTTAAGGAATATATTAAGATAGATAATTGGGCTTTTTCAGAAGTACATCGAAGTACTCAGAGCGGAGTTTTCTAATAAAAGACAAGACTTTCAAATTAAATGGACTAATTTTTTGATACCACATCAAGCCTAACTTAAGTACAACAACTTTCTTAAATGTTGATCTTTTTTAAGTGGAGGAATGTTGGCGATTTCAAAATGCAGCAAATTTAAGCATACAAAGAGGTCACCTACACTTGCCCGCTCATTATTTTAATTGAAACAGACTAGATCTAATTACATTTAAAAGAGCTTTTATGCTCCTCTTCTTCAATTAAACATAAATATAAGTAATTCCAAAACAAATTTATTTGTATTATTATTTAGAAATATACGAGACTTATTTAATAGCACTCTATTATGTAATTTCTGTATATAGGCCTGTATATTAACTCCTTAAAGAAATGGACAAACAATTAATGCAGGAAATGTTAATTTATAACTGCTTTACGTAAATTATTTTAATCCTCTAATAATTAAATCTTGTAATGAGTACCATGATTTTGGATTTAAGCTTATATATTTTTTTATTTATTTTACAAAACATAACTTGTTTGGCATCACTATTCAATCAAAAGAAACTTAAAGACCTTTCTCTTTGGCTAATACATCTGCCACTCCAAATCACATCAAGAGCGCACTGAGCATGCTAGTTCTAATAGCATAGATAGAAGCGCTATAAGAAATGCCCATTCTGATCTTATCTTATTAAATGTGGAAACGTTTTCTAATAAAAGGGAGATAATAAACAGGTTTCAATTGAGCTAATATTTCTACCGTAATATGTTTTTTTAAATATTTCTTTTATAAATAACTTACAATTTAAAAATTTACTATGATCAAACTGTAAAAAGTATTTGAAAATTATATAAATATTATTGGACTAAAAGAATTTATATGCATATTTTGAAACATCACATTAATTACTCAGTCCTGATGATTACTACGTATCTGTTCCGCTTAATATTAACACTATATTAATTAAATTTAATGTTATTAATTGAAGGCTGAAGGTGGTGTTGGTCAATGTGTTGTCTACCTCATCAGCTCCCATAATGATCAGTGGTGCCAATTTTCCTCCCACTGTGGTTTGAAATATTTTTGCTACCTCTGGGTCTTGCAGTTTGTCCAGGTCAAACTTTGGCCTGGTACACTTTGTTTTGATTATTCTCTTCAAGTGAAGCTGGAAGGACATCATCACTAGATCATGGTTGCTTCCTGTGTCTGCCCCTGGATACGTGCGTGTTTTACCAATGTTGATGCCGGATTTGAAACGTTTCTTTACCATGAAGTAGTCTATCTGGTTGTGATGTTCCCCGTTGGGACTGTGCCAGGTCCATCGCCTGGATTTTTTGTGGTGGCCAAGCGTGTTTGCAATATCAAATTGTTGTATCTGGCAAACTCTAAAAGCCTCAGACCTCTATCGTTTGTCTCGTTGTTGCAATGGGGTCCATGTGTGTCTCCCCAGTTGTGGTATGTATCTTGTCCAACTTTGGCATTCCAGTCACCTTGCACTATGACTATGTCTCTCCTCGGCACTTGAGGACAGCCTGGAGTTGCTCATAGAAATCCTCGACTTCGTTGTCGTCATAGTCTGTTGTTGGATGATGGTGATGTTGAAAGGGGCCGCTCTCAGACGGATGGTGATAAGTCTGCTTGAGACTGGGTGGCAGCCCATGACAGTGGCTAGAGTGTCTTTGTGGACCAGAAATCCAACACCATGTTCATGCCTGTCATCTCTTCCGCTGAAGTAGAGCTTGTTGCCTTTGTCTGTAGTTGTTTCACCTAGACCGTTCCAGCGCAGTTCACTGATACCTAGGATATTCCATCGATAATGCTCCATCTCGTGGGAAAGCTCTTCTAATTTTCCATCCGCAGCTAGGGTCCTGACATTCCAGGTTCCTACAATGAAGGTGTCTCTTGAGCGAATCTTGCGAAGGGGTGCAAGATGTCCACCAGTATTTCACTTTTCACCTCCGTCCTGGTTGTCAACGGAAGGCGCGATCCTTGTTGACCCTGGCGACGACCGAGCCGGTATGGAGTGAGTGTTAGTTGTCATTTCATGGTGTGTCTTGGGCAAGTAAACCTGACGGGGCCCAATTTTCTCCAGGCTGTTAGGCAGCTCCCATTTTGGGCGGGTTGTCCTAGCCATTGTGCCTCTATCGGCATCCTCTGCCTAGCACAGATGAAGCAGTCACTAGTTCCTAAGATACTTCTCAGCTGCTCGCCACTTCTATCCATCATCTGCCTTCCATGATGTCACGTGCCCCTGATCGGGGGGGGGGGGGGCTAAGCGGGTACTCCACCCCTGCCCATGAGGTGTCCCGCAGGCTAGCGGAGGGAAGGAGGCGCCTTACATCACCTATTGATAGGGTTTACCCTATCCCGCCACCCAAAAGCTCGGCAATTACAGATGTTGCTACTGAACTACTTGGCAAACACCGCCCAAGGAAAAAAAACTGGATCACGCCTGAACTTTTAGATCTGTGTGATCGACGAAGAGAGATGAAAAAGAAAAAGAACAACCCTCAAGGAGCTGATGCCTACCGAGAAATCAACAGCAACATTAGAAAAGGCATGCGCTCAGCAAAGCAGAACTGGATAGAGGATCAATGCCAGGAAATAGAGAACAGTCTGAATAAGAACAACAGCAAGAAAGCCTACCAAACAGTGAAACAGCTGACAAGAGTTAAACAGCCAAAAATGTCTGCGATCCAAAGCAAATCAGGCCTATGTTTAACAGAAGCGCGTGACGTCCTGGATAGATGGACAGAATACTGCTCTGACCTTTACAACCACACATCTAATGGAGACCCTCAGTTCTAACATGTCCACAGAATAGAGAAGGGGAAGAAATTCTCCCCATTCTTCGAGATGAAGTTGAGGCAGCAGTGAAATCACTGAAGAAAGGGACAGCAGCAGGAGCAGACAACATACCCGCAGAACTGATTCGAGCAGGAGGAGAAGCGACGATTGATGCCCTTACAATTATCTGCAAAAAGATCTGGCAGAGTGAAGAGTGGCCTACACCATGGACCCAGTCACTTATAATCACTCTTCACAAGAAAGGTAACCTTCAAGAGTGTCAAAACTACCGTACTATCAGCCTCATCAGCCATCCCAGCAAAGTCCTCTTGAAAATAATATTCTTATAATAATAAATCATAGCCGAAGAACAAGCAGGTTTCAGGGCAGGGCGAAGTACCACCGAACAAATCTTTAACCTGAGACTAATATGTGAGAAATACCTACAGCACCAACAACACCTATACCATGTGTTCGTAGACTATAAGAAAGCGTTTGACAGAGTCTGGCATGAAGCGCTCTGGGCAACCATGAGAGCATATAACATAACATGTTTATTAGACTCGTATGATGTGAATCTTTTGTGTATGAAGTGATTTAGATAAACTGTACCTTAATATAGAGGAAATCCACAATCCTGTTTGAATGATTAAACACAATTTTATTCCAACAAGTTGAGATGATAAATATAACAGTAACACAGAATACATGTACCAATATTATATGATGAAACTTAATCAGTTGAGATTCTTCTATATCGTACTAAGCCGTAATCCTATCTTTAAGAAAGTGGTCAAAAACAGTCCTCACACATTAGCGCCCAAGCTAGAACTAAACTAACGATCTTCAACCCTCGTGCATATGACGTATTTTAATGCTATGACGTAGTGTCTAGACATCTACATGTTTTATTCCTAACACGGAAACATTTCGGGTTTAAGATTATTTCTTTTTAACTTTAGTTAATAATAATAGAACCAATATAATTATGGAAATAAAACTACTTTTGTAACAGGTTGTATTTCTAAATTAGAGTGTAATGCCTTATGTATTATTACTACTCTACTCTATGCCCTTCTGTCCTCTAGTTAGGGGGAGGGGGGATCAGTGGAGGTACCACAAATGCCCTAAGGCCTATCGGTAAATACATCTAAATCTGGCCCTGTATATCAGAATATCAAGACACTGTTTCATTTTGGAATTTTTTGTTTGTGTGTGTACAGGTCCGTGTACAGGCGGGGCGTTCTCCTGCAGGAATGACCACTGCATAGCCAGCGAGCTGTACTGTAACGGCCTGGACAACTGCGGCGACGAGTCGGACATCTGCATCCTCCGGGCCCGGACCGTCATCGCCATCATCATCGCAGTGGTGGTCGTTGTGGTCATCTTGTCCATCGTGTTGGGAGTTTACCTGTTCAGGAGGCAGAGGAGGATACGCCGGGAGAGAGTGTCCGGATAAAAGTGAATGCATTTGGGCACCAAGAGAAGAGGGCCACGGAAGAGCGAAAATGTATCTTGTTATAGGCCTGCTGCTTATTTTTAAAGCCAATAACTTTTTTAGTTTCTTGATACCAACTTTGTCTATCGTTTCATTATATATTTATTCATTATTTTGACAATAAAATTGTGTTATTATCCACTGAACATTCTCTTCTGGTAATTACGATCATTTCTGTATGCCTGCCCAAAAAGGGGCATCAAAGTTGTCGAAGTGTGTAAACCACCGATACGCCCCCCCCCCCCCCCCCCCAATTAAGAGTAGGCCTACATTAGTGGGTACGTCACCAGTTGCGCGTCCGAAGATTGTAGGGGTTAGAGTCCATAGAAACTCGGTGGAAAAAAAAGAATAGGCGCAACAAAACCCGTTTCGCCAATCCTGGGGTCTGGACGACCTGTATAGGGTAATAGTCTGGTAATGTATTTTTTTGTACTACATGGCTAAAGTGCGGGTATACGAGGTAATGTCGTCTTGTTAATGATTCGGGGGATTTTGCAGAGAGGGGGGGGGGGGCAAAAATTAGTTCAATTGCCCGTGAAATAGGACTAGCTTGCATGCGGCATCCCCATTGGCATGCCTCGGAAAGGGTCTGGATCCACCCCTTTTTCGTTGCACCCTTATACGTTTCCTTACAAGTTTTACAGACGTTCCTTCTAGATAGAAGATTATTACGTCCACTAGGCCCAAAAATTTTGCAGGGCGTCAGGGATCGGTCAGCAGGAGGGATCCCGATAGAACCCACGACGTGTCGGTTGACAGTCCGGTGAACTAACCGCCATGAACGGCTCTAGTGTTAAAGACGCATTTTAAATAAGTAATTACAGTGTATAAACCATTAACAAATGTAGGAGGCAAAAATCTTATAACATGCCCTTAGTGAAGCCGGCTGGTCCAGCGGTTAGTTCACCGGACTGTCAACCAAAAACCAACTGACAGGTCGCGGGTTCTAGCCCTGCCACCGACGGATCCCTGTCGCCCTGCAGGAGTTTTGGGTCTATTGGACGTAATAATCTTCTATCTAGAAGGAACGTCTTTAAACTTATAAGAATTATCTATGATTTAATGGTTTAATGCACGTCATGTCATAGCTAATTTTAGTCCTATGAAGGAAAACGTGTATAAAAATATGTATGCGCATGGCTAATAATTAAATCTTCAAGTAAATAAGTAAGATCAACACTTGTATGTTTCATTTTTTAATAAAATTTCAAAAGCTTTATAACTTATAAACAAAAGATATATAATTGAACTATAACAACAACAAAACAATACAGCTGATCAAACTATTATAAATACTTTATAATTTCACATAATATTATGATTAAGCTTTATATAGTCTATTTATCTGAACTTGATATCAACCTGCAAGGGTCAATTCTAGAATTATGGGCTTCGCTAATGCACGTTTCAGGGTTCAGTTTCCTCATTTAAAATGTAGCCTACAACTAGTTAACTCTGTAAAAGAGTATCAATGTCTGATTCTTGATGTTTTATTGGTCTTTAGTCTACTGTGAACTGTGAACTGCCAAAATTTAAATGTCTGATGAAGTCAAGGCTGACATTTCCTCTTCAAAAGTTTAAAATAAATTGTAAAAATTACATTAGCTGCATAGTTATACAATTTCATTCGTCCGATAAAATTAAATTTTATTAGCTTTGCAATTTGTATCTCAACAATAAAGGGATAAAGAGATAAAATTTATAATAAATGAGTAAGTGACTAGAAATAAAAAAGTTGTCCATATAGGCTAAATTCTTGGCTTACTTTTTGTTTAACTTTAAACTTTATTCACACAATAATTAGGTTCACACAAAAATCTGCACAACTCTAGACACATCACCTGTTTTTAATAGTACATTAAAGATTAACATTAGGCCTATAGGATTGTTTTGCTACATTATGGGTTTACTTGCTACCAAAATAAGGAAATTATATTTTTTTAGTGCTCATTATATATAGGCCTACTGTTTTGGGCCAAGGCAAGGATATTTTGTCTAAGCAGATAACTCAATCTAGCATTATTCACTTCTCTCCCACTTAAACCAAAAAATATTTTTGACACCAAGCATATGGTACAAATTTGCATATACAAACTTTCAAAACTGACTGTCCATACAATTAAAATCTTATAAAAATCACAATTTTTTAAAGCCAGTAAATGAGCCTGAAGTGGGATACAATAACACAATTTCTTGCTGTTAGTGCCATATCCACTTTAAGTGGAATTAACATCTTGTTTGACTTTATCTAATGTACATGAAAAATTGATTAGATTAAGCTGTCACTTACTTTAAAAAAAAATTTTCTGAAAAGACTAGAGAAAAAAAGTAGGACTAATTGTAAGAATATAATCCTACTGCATACTAATTACAAGTGACATGAAAATTAATCTCATAATAAGAATGTGTTTAACAGGCTGTTAAAAATAAATTCAGTTCACAACAAAGTATATGCTGCAATGAAAAAAAAGACGTGCATAATGAAGAAATATAATAAGCAAGCTACATCTATAAGGGTATAGGTTTTACAATATCACAGAGGATCAAATCACTAAATGGGTCAAGGTTAACAGATCACTATTAAGGTCAAGGTAAACAAATCACTATACAGCTCAAGGTGAACAAAGTACTAAACATAAAATTACAAAAATTATCACAGGAGCAGAGTTGCTAAATCAATAGTGAAAATATATACCAGTAAAATTTAACAACTGATTGTTTTGATGCTTTGATGTATATAGGTTAGGCTCATTGTAGTTAAGATGTTACAAAACTATTACAAGCAATACCAAGTAACATGGTAACAAAAAGATTGCACAAAAAATATATTCTCGCAACCCTGGTGGTGTGTTAGATGGATCTTCATGTAGTCAACAAAGACATGACCAGTCCATTCTATGAGGTAAGGGGACCACCAAGCAACTATGTATCACTGAGGTCAACAGGAATGCCAACACCATATTACTCACACCAACACAGGCCTGGCTATAAATAATTGCATGGTAAACAGAAATCAAAACTTGACAATTTTTAACCACTTGTAATTGCACAGTATTTGTTTGTTTTTGCATTGTATGACCTACAAACAAACATGCACACAAATCTTCCAACATAAATTATTCAGGGGAATCACTTTCACAAAAAGCCCACAATACTTTTTCACAACATTATTCTGTACATTATTCAGTGTGGTTAATGTGCACAAAATCTGTGAAGTAATGAAAGATTTGTATTGCCTTAATGCGGTTTGGGTGGGTAAAGTTTATAAATGTTATGTTTTCAATGGCCCTACCCCAAACACCTCCCAACAAAATTAATTGAATTTCACGACATTAAATTTTTTAAAAATACATTTAACTTTAATTAATGGGCCAGTGAGTGGTACAATAATACTGACATTTCTCTTAAATATGCGCAGTTGATAGCTTGTATAAATAAATCACTACTTTCAAATTTGATTGACTTATTTATTTAGTTGTTCCAAATGTATCTTAATAATCTTCAAAAGCGAACTGCATTGCTATACTAAAAGCCTAGGGCTTGGTCCTGGCATTTCTGATCAGGAAAAAAAAACTATAGCCTAATTAGGCTTAATTAGTTAGTAACTTGTTTTTATCACTTGTAAGTTAACAGTAACTATAATGGAACTATAACATTACTAACTAAACTATATGAACAGTGTTTTTTACATGAAAATTTCTCTATACAATCATTTGCATTGATTAACACCATTGTTTTTGTTCATTTGAATTGGAATGTGATTAATATGCACACTATTTAGCAACAGAATAAAACTATGTGAAAGGCATAAGAACTATGCCACATCAGATGGAGGGATACTATTATTTATTTTCAATAATACCTATGTTTCACAGCATTTACTTTTAATCTTATAAGTTTGCAGACGTTCCTTCTAGATAGAAGATTATAACGTCAACTAGGCCCAAAACTCCTGCAGGGCGACAGGGATCCGTCGGTGGCAGGGCTAGAACCTGCGACCTGTCAGTTGGTTTTTGGTTGACAGGCCGGTGAACTAACCGCTGGACCAGCTGGCTTTACTAATTGTTGAATCTTCATTTATAAATGGAAATCTATAAATATGGTTTCTGCTATGTCAAAGAAGTTGGAGAATTTGTACAAAAATGTAATAATTTTTTTGCCATTTTTTAAATGCCCTATTTAAAGTTAATTTCATGAAATAATCAAAAGTTCATTACAAGGATAATTGACAGAAACTTATAATTTTGAAAAGGATCTGCTTCTACCATTTTTGAATTTTATTCAAAGAATACCAATCTTGTCTGTACACTATAATAACCAGCTTTGACCAATATTTAGCCAAGATTCCAACATTCACTGAATATTTGGTGTATATCTGGCCAATTTAGTGTACTTATAGGTTATTTCATAATAATAAACTACTAATACTTTCACAAGAATTTAGTCAATTTTCTTTTTACATTTGAAGAATTTAAAACTAGAGAAAGGCACAAATCAAATCTGTTTAAAAATGGTTTAAATATAGTTTTATATTTAGAATTTTCCCTAATATTTCTTTAGTTTAAAAAATATAGATGTAGCCAAACATAGAAAAAAAATATATTTACTTGAAATGTCTGCAATACAATATGAGAACTTATATTTATTTTGTTTTGCTGAACTTCAAAATCAAGAATTTTTTTTTTATAATTTATTTTATACTATGATTATAAAGAATTTATTTTCAAACCAATTTTGTATAGTGTGTTAAAAAAAAAATGACAATGCCAAACAAAAAGAAAAAATATGTTTTCTTCATTGCAAAAATACAGACCAGAGAGCACACAAGAGAAAAATTATTTACAAAACTTTTTTTTGTTCTTGGAATCAATTGTGAACTTAGATCTATTACTTTATCTAAGTGTATTAAAGTTATGGATTTCTTGCTATTTCTTTTAACAAAACTAGAAAGGCAGAGTACATACAATTTGAGTGTCTCTGATTAGCCAATGAAAATTGTATTGATTGAAACACTGTCTAACTTATGTTTTTACTAAGCTTTTGTAAAAAACCCTTTCACATTGTAATTAAAAAAAAAAATCAGCAAAACAAACACAATTGACACAATTTGAAAAGTAAAAAAATGAGATTCATTACAAAATATGATGTTTTTGTTTTACGATAAATTTCTAAAATACCCCAAAATGTTGCCCACCAAAGTTAGTCAAAAACATTTTACAGCATCATCATTTCATTAAAGTTAGGTTATTGAATGGGCAGTCACTTTTTCTTCCCTCTACTAAATGTGACTTATTGAATACATTTCTAGAACACAAAAGGAATTCTTCAAACTAAAAAAAATTACTCAATTGTTGGATAAAGAATATAGATAAGCTCTTACAGAATACACTTAACCTCTTTTTGAAATGATTTTAAAAGTACAGGTGTTTTCATACAGGTCAATATGCCTTTAAGGGTCATGCAGTAACATAATTTTGCATGATTAGGTAGTAATTGTATAAAAATTTACTAATAAAATAAAATTGTATGCTTTAATCTGATTACAATATTTTAATACTTTTCTATATTTCATATTTTGATTTACAAGTGTGTATATAAATAATAATAAAATATTAATAGGCCTATATTAGACCTAGATATATCTCAGACATAATTTTCTATATATACAAAATTATTTTTAAATAGAGATTGCACATTCTGTATTGTCCTAATCTATATTCTAGTCTGTGCTAGATAGTAAGTCAGTGTAAAGAGTATTCATGCAAAGTTGTAAATGGCTCTATAATTATCATCACTGCATATATATTAATAAAAAAAAAGGTTGCTCTATAAATATAATCAGTGCGTATGTAAATGTACTAAATGCCTAATGTATCTTTTTAGATGTGCACTAAAGTTTCTATGAGGATAAACTAAACATTACTGTTCAGTTCAGTCTCTAAATCCTAGCACAACACGTTCAAATTGATTGATTTTATGACTGTTCAGGCCGTACTCTTCTTTAAGCTCCTCTGCTGGGAAAAATGCTGGTGTCTCGTGAGGGAGTATTGATATGCCAAAGTGGTGCATAAGGGCCAGCCCTGGTATACATAGGACAGATGAGGCAATCATGAAGGCAGCTATGACTTTGCACCACCAGGGCCAAGGCAGCAATACAGCCACAGCCTGTATTGAACAAAATAGAAAATGTTAATATCAAACACTCTGGGTAATCTACATATATATAGTAGACTTTGTGTGTTGTTTCGGATTCCCATTGGTTAATTTAAAGGCATGTGACCATTTGTCTCATATTTACTTTTGCATTTTCTATCTCTTCATGTGTCCTCCTAAGAAAAGTGGTTCCATGGAAAGCATGTGACGGGGTTCTATTCCTTGCTGACAACTTTTTTATATTTTTTCTGTAATAATTTTTACTTTTTTAATTGTGAAGACTCTCACATTACAATTATATTAAAGGCCTTTGTAAATAAAATGATATGTAATCAAAATCAAGTTTATTAATTTTAAACTGAGGAGGGCAACATTTATAATGTCATTTATGACTATTTATAACTATATATATACAGCAGAGAGTATGTACCATTTGTTCTTCAATGTATGCTTGATTGTTACCTCAGGCAACGCCAGGTAATTTAGCTGGTTCTCAATAAATAGGCTATTAGACTTACAGCAAATGCACACTCTGGTAATTAATTGCTTTGAAATAATAAAAAATTCTGCTATAGGCTATATTATAATACATCTCTCTTGTATTATAAATCTTAAAGTTTATTTTAATACCAGTTATATTTACAGACTTAGGGATTTTACCTCCTTATATTAAAGTTTGTTTTTACATATATTCATTTTGTCTTAAATGACAGAACTAATATTTCCTGTAACATAGAATGTAGGCCACTACATACTGAGTGATTGATATTTCATGGTAATTATTTTCAGCATTTTATTTGTTACAGATTAAGAAATTATAGAAAATTGGAACACTATATATACATTTGGTGACTACAAAAAAAAAAAGATAAATTTATGCTTCATTGACTTAAGGAGGTTTTCTTAATTTATTACCTGGTCAGCATCCCAGGCTTCATAATAAACTCCAACAGAGATTATTTCTATGACACTTGAGACCAAAATTACAATAACAGCAACAGGCATTACGTAGCGCCAACAAATGAGCCAGAAGTAGGATGGCCGGCGGCCCAACATTAACTCAATGTCATCGCTGATTCTATAAAAAAAAAATAATACAATGTTTACATATGTATGAAACAGATAGATTGAGTAGCTTATTTCATATATATAAAGTAAAAAAAAAAAGCTTAAAAAGGCTTTGGTCCTAAGCTCTGGTTGGCCTGTAACATTCTAACATACATCACAATTATGTAATAAAATACCATTAAAGAATGAGATAAGAGCTATTATGTTATTCCATAATTATAAGGAAGAAAAATTCATATAAATTATCTTCCTCCAGTGGCATTCTGGCATGGAATGCTTTGCTTGAACTTGTCAGGAAAACCAACAATATAATGTTATCTTTAATGTAAGAATAGACCCCATTGTTATAAGAACATTTTTAGAACCTGCAACACATTTTGACTAGAAGAAGCAAATGTAAAATATATAATAACATTTCTACTCACTGTTTGAGTCCATAGACGAAAGACACTGCAACACACTCCATGAAACCAACAATAAGTAAAGGAATGTTTGCGCAGAACGAGTCAAACAAGGCAAACACATATGGGCCGGTTGATGTTGCAAAACACATGGACAGCAGCAGACAAATTAGACATACAGTACCTGAAGGGGCAATAAATAGAATCAGTTCATAATTATCTTAGAAATGTGTGTTGTTGTTCTTACTCTTCTTCAAATTGATATCTAAAGAATGGCCTAACAAGGGAAAAAAAGTGTCTGGGGCATGAATCAAAATAGGCGCCTACCTAAAATGTAAGTTTTTAAATTTCTTTTAGTAAGCTGAAGTGTATATATAGGTTATGTCTGAGTCTGAGGTTAATTCATTGCTTATCATAAATTGAAATTTTCAATTAGTCCATAATTAATTGAATTTTTTTTGTTTAAATTTTTATGAATGTAATTTTTCAAACGGTAAAGTGTAATTTTGGCGCCTGGGCCTGTCAAAGCCTTTCCCCCTCCCCCTCTAGTTACACTACTAAATTTAAGTATGCATAGACACACATTCTTAATCCATCTAGGCAATGCTTTGCGGTGATATCTGGGTGGTGCCTGGGTGGTGCGTTTGAGGGACAGGGATAATTTTACAACTATATTGGTATTATATGAACTAAGCATGAGAAATACTATTAATCATTTGTTTTGTTGTTGTTTTTTTGTAAGAAATGTAAAAAATATATAAAATTCTCACCACAAATGAGTTCTTTACGTATCCTGGGAAACAACATCATGTCATTGAATGAGGTTATAGCCCCTTCTAGAGTACCAAACATGGAGTCTAGTCCCAAGGTGAGAAGCATCAGAAAGAAGAGAACTGACCACAGGGGTGCCAGAGGAAACTGGTTAATGGCCTCGGTGAAAGCAATGAAAGCTAGACCAGTACCAGAGGCTGACTAGAACATTCAGGAAAGAAAATGTGAAAAACAGCTTTATAAGACTGCTGGGAAAAAAATGAAAAGCTTTGTTCAGAATTGACTAGGAAAATTATTGTAAAATTTTTTCTGGTTTGATGTTGTAACCATCATTTATGCTAAAAAATATTTTCATTAACATTGCTTAGTTTGGTAAGTTTATAAATTATGAGACTAGACATTGGCCTATCTTAAATGACCTAGAAACTATATCTTCTTCTGCAGTTTTGTAATTGTATATCAGAGTGTTTGAGCATACACTACTTAAATCCATTATCGATTGGAGACTAACACGTCCTCTTAAAAAAACTTTCAGATACTATAGCTCAGAACTTTGATGTTATATTTTAGATACAAACTCATACCTCTGATATAATTTTATGAAAGTCACAAGATGGATGGCTGAGTTCATCAGTTTGGTTTGTGATGCCATGTTTTTTCAGGCATTCTTGAAACTGAATTGTTGCTTTAAAACCTAAAAATTAAATTTGGGTGAACAGATATTAGTACTAACAATAAGTTTTAAAAAAATCAATTATAATGTTAGTGCAATTTGTAATTGTTGTTTTTTATCCATAGCTTTATTCGCCCTTAACAAAAACAATAGAAAGATTATTTGTTTGTTTTCTGTATCACACACAACACCAATACTTAACATAACTAAAAATTATTCCCCAATGGATTTTAAAATGTCACAGCCTTTCTTGACCCCATTACATTTTCAAATACTTATTAATTTCGCAGTGATATGTGTTAGCCTATGACCACTCCCTCCTCTATGTTAAGATGATACATTGATATATGAAGTAAAAAGAAAACAACCTAACTGTGTCTTGCTTAAAGGATATTAACTAAAATATCAGTTAATTTATTTTGATTTTCTTCTCTAGTTTGTTTTTTAGAGCAAGTAGGCCTATTAATTTATTATTTATTCAGTTGGTCTTCATGTATTTTATACAAAATACTATAACATATCATAATAAACCAAATCTTTTAAAGTAGGCCTACTCTATGAAAATTGAAAAATAATAAAATGATATGTATGCACATATTTGTTGTTTTTTCCCCCTACCTAAAATACTGAATACCACCACTGCTGTAAATATAGATGTAAAAAAGTCACAAATTGTGACAATGAAGGTGTCCCTGAGGAAGTCACTCCGCACTGGGTTGTAGGAGGCTAGTGCAATTAGACAGCCGAACCCCAAACCAAAGGAGTAGAAGATCTGTGTAGCTGCATCCAGCCAAACCTCTGGGTCAAACACTCTGTGCCACTGCAGAATACAAATGGGAATAATGAGACGAAACTCCCACCTTACTAACACCTCTGTGTCAAAGTATTTCACTGTTAAAGTAGTCTGCCTACTCCTAAAAAATTACATATTGGTCAAAACTAGTTTAAAGATGGAGCATTTGGGATCACCATTTTAAAGGGTTCAGAGTTCAGGTATACATTTCTAGTAAATGCCATGATTGTTTCGCAGGTTCTAAAAATGTTCTTATCACAATATTATGGGGTCACCAAAACTACCAGTCTGTGGGTAAGATCTTGTTCTTTGCAAATGTGCGTAGGAATTCGTATAATTAACAGATTTTGAGAGACTGTGAACTGGACCTCTGTTTAAGGACCTACGGTATCTCTAATGGCAAAACGATAGCCTATTTGTTAAGACAAGGTAAATGCAGATGTCTGAGATGTTATAGCCTTTGAAGTAAACAAGTTTAGCTTCACTTGCCCTATTGAAGGGCAGGTTCTGTAATATATTATGATCTAAGTTATATGCCTACATAAAAAATACATTTTTAAAACGCATAACGTAAGCTAACGTTGGCTAAAATAATAATCATTGATATAGCTGATATAGCTCATCGTATCATGTTATTGAATTTCGTATGCTCAGTACCTTCTATTTTCACCATTCAGTTGCACATATTGGGGCGGGGAGGGTACAAAAACGCTAGGTAATGAGAAATGATCTTTAACTCTATAATATAGTATAATTAATTGTAATATATGCAGATAATGTTCGGGAAGAAAGCCAAGTTTGAATGTAGGGGGTTGGGGGATGGATTAGTTTGATGTGGATAAAACATCTATAAAGGTCTTTTAAACATAAAATATAAGATTTTTCATCATTCGACAAAAAAACAAAAAAAAAAAACAAAAAAGTTAAAATAGTTGTGTGTCACCTCTGGTATAAACAAGAACTTCAATCCCTTGTCAAAACCTTCCAGTGTGATTCCACGAAAGAAGAATATGACAAGAACAAGATAAGGGAATGTTGCTGTCACATACACAACCTGATGAAAATTCACATTTACACTTGAAGTTGAAGTTTACGAATGTATTAAACAAATGTCTATTATCGAATAACAGAAATACCACAATTATAATTGCAATTACCAGCACAAACGTAACGTAAAAAGGTTTTTGACAAAATAGCAGGTCAGGTGATATTGAATGCCTGTATTCGGGATTCGTTTTCCGAGTCTGAAGGTTTTCCCTGAATCTACACAGATCTTAGTCTAGCCCAGGGGTCGGCAACCTTTTGATAGCGGCGTGCCAAAGTAGAATTTCTAACTCACTCGGCGTGCCAACAGCCAAACAGTGAACTTCTGTCATATTTATTATTTTTTTTAACAATAATTATCAAATGTATGTAGCATGATAAAAAAAAAATGCGCTTTACTAAGAAACAATTCAGAAGTCAACACAGAGTAGTAACATATTGCGATAATTACAACAATTAAGTAATATAATGCTCGTGTATATGTACGCTTCAGCTGTTGTTTATTTAAAGTTAAAACAAATAAATTTGATCTCGAATATTATTTTGTGTGCTTATTTAAAGAAGATAAAAACATTTCAATGCAATTAGTCTGTATCAATTAATGTGAGCCTTGTCCATGCACTCGTTTCGATAATTGTTCATTATCAGGTACATATTTAGTGAATTTAAGCTTCACACAGGTGTATGTTCAAGAGTTAGGCGAATTACTTGTGGGCTTAAAAACATTTTATTGTATGAGAAAATCAACTGTTTACAATAAGTGTAAGTTGAGCCAATATATGAAAGTAAAACAAATGAACGGTTTAAGTATCGCTGGCGACCTTTCTAAGCAGCTTTCTTCCAGAGTGTTTCGCATTCGGCAAATTTTGATGACCATATTTCGGATGTTTTAAATTCAATTTGCAGCATTTCAAAAAATCCACTTTGAGTGTTTCAATGTACTTCTTAAGCTCGTCTATATGTTATGTATATACAGCTGAATGAGCTTTAACATTGTGGAAGTACTTCAATGTCTTAGAGTTAATATGTCAGGTTTCAAGTCAATTCTTTCCAGTAACCAAACAGTTCAAAAATTGTTTGATTCTGTCCTTGTAAACACAAGTTCAACTCATTTAAATGAGTCGTTATGTCTGTCAAAAACATCAGTTTCACCAGCCATTCTTCATCATTCAATTCCGAAAAATGTTGTTTTATCAAGAAACATCTTAACTGCTTCCAGACATGAAACGAATCTATTGAACACTTAAATTAAATCATGCAGAAGCTGGAATTTCTCGAATTCTAGAGTAAATAGTTTCTTTATTTGGTAAATCACTGAAAAAAATGTCAGCACTGCTTATAAATGTTTCTTTCAGAAAATCTATGTATGCAATAAAAGGCTTACCTTTTAACGCCACACACTGAGTAATTTCGTAATTACATTCCGTAAGCCTTATTCTTCATTCCAAAAGATAGATGCAAAATACTAGTTTGCTTTTTTAATCCCGAAGGAGACATTTTGATGGCTTCAATGTGTTTGGGCAGTTTTAAATTTTGATTTGTTTGGTTTCAAAATGTCTTTGTACACTGGACGTACGACATACAAAACTTTGATAACAGAAAACACATACAGCGCGATCCTTTTGTTGGATGAATCCAATTCCATATTTTGTCCAAATGTCGTGAAATGGACGTTGATCCAGCTTTTGCCTTTATTTCTGCCATTTTATGGGCACTGTTTAACATATAGACCGCCGCATAATATCACATTTTGTAAAAAGATATCCTCTTGTTAAGATAAATATCAAATCTGAAATCTGAAATCGATCAAGTTTTTGTGGGGGGGGGGGGGGGGGATTCATTGCGGTCTTACACTAATTTTTTTACGTTAAATTGAGGGAAATAGTTACAAATAACATTATTGGAATCGCGCAAAACAATTCAGTTAATGGTTTGCAGATACTAATTATTTGTTTTAAATATTTTTTGGTCTTGCAATATAATACAAACAAAAGCAACTAAAATGTAGAGTAGTCGGCACATTCTTTTGATGTACGCACAGGAAACGCAAAGACTAAGTTTTATTAGCTGAAACTGAACGCTTTAGAACAGTCACACGACAGAAATGAAATGGAGGGGCTTTGATTTATTTAAAAGAAATTGTGGGCCTACTTCTTTTTAACTAAATTATATTCAGAGTCTGGCTACCGAGAGCTAATGAAAAAGATGATATGGCACGCAGAAGCCATTAAAAAACACATTATGTTCGGTAAGTCCTTCGCGTGCCGCTGAAAAGGGCTCCGCGTGCCAAGTCTGGCACGCGTACCGTAGGTTGCCGACCCCTGGTCTAGCCAATATAAACACATGAAATTATACGCGGCCCTGTACTTCACTGGCCACATTCTTTTTTTTCTTCTAACAAGATTGCAGAGCCAGGTTGGCTCACTTGCAGTCAATGCCAAGCAAACACATTTGTGTCGTTTAAAACACAAATCTATTCTGTGTTATTTATAGAGTGTGTTGGTAATTTTAGGTTGAGGAGGCCACATAACCCCTTTGTTTGCTGTGGACGTTTGCAGTCCCTCTAAATAGACTCTCATGAGAAATTCCAATGCACATTTTAAAATAATTGTTTGCTGAAGGATTGTGCACATTGTTTGAATGTTTTAATAGCTTCGTTGGTGTTTTTGGCGTTCATAATTTTGTTATTTGCATTTTAGATGTGTGTCAGTTGTAATAAAAGGACAAACAGCTGGCTATGTCTTGTGTCATTGGGATTTTCCCATAAAAGACTAACTGGAAAATTTTCTAATTAATAATAATTATATTTTAATTATACAATTTTTTGTTTAACGAAAATTTGTGTTTAGTCTAAATATTTTTCTTCTTACAATTTTAACTGCTTTTTTTTTTTTTTTTTTTTTTTTTTTTTTTTTTTTTTGTTAATTATGTCCAATCACAGTAAATAAATTGTTACCGAAAACCAAAAATTATGGTTGTTTCGGATTATGATATTGATATAGATTAGAGATGTTTACAAACTTATCAGTTTACAAACTTTCCTTTTAGATAGAAGATTATTACGTCCACAAGGCCCAAAATCCCCTGCAGAGGGCGGCAGGGATTGGTCGGCGACAGGGATAGAGCCCAAGCCGTTTTGTAGACCAGGGATCGGCAACCTAAGGCACACATGCCAAACTTGGCACGCAGAACGATTTTCCATGGCACGCGAGAGAGGTGTTTTTTTTTTATTGATGAAAAAATGAACATCATTTTCCGGTTCCGAATGAGGAAAACTGACTGTTGAAGCCGATGTTTCTGAATGACATAGCGACACATTTAAGTGAGTTGAACACATTTACAAAGACGGGGCCAAACAGCACTTGAACTGTTAGATAACTGGAATGGATTTGTATATATCTTGAGTGAAATCAATTTCAAAACATTTCAATTCATGTACATATCTATATTAAGGCTTAAATTAAGATAGATAGTTGGGGTTTTTCAGAAGCAGATCAAAGCACTCAAAGCGGAGTTTTCTAAACAAAGACAAGACTTTCAAATTTATGGACTCATTTTTTCATACCTCATCAAGCCTAACTGGCTTAATCTTACTACAACCTTCTTAGATGTACGGTAGAAGTTTTTTTTTAATGGAGGGTTATTGGCGATTTTAAAACGCAGAAGATATGGGCATCGAAATGTGCCAATTTGCGGGAAAATCTAGATGGAAGCTGCTTACGAAAACCATTTGCTTTTCTCAACTACCAGAAATTCGCTCTACTTTCAGCTTTTCGTTCACCTGACACGTATGAACATTATTTATTGCACATGAAAGCTGTGTTAAGCATTCAAAGAGGTCACTTACACTTCACTACTCAGAAATTACTAAATATGTATCTACACTCAGTGGCGTATTTAGGCATGTTCCACATGTTCCATTGGCCCCACACATCTCAAAAAGAAATGTTTTAGTGACATCCCCATTATTTCGTTGAAAATGTAAAATAAAATTCATTTATTCCCCTAAAATTTAGAGCGCTCCAGTCCAACCAAGCTAAGTGCAACATACAATTTATTATTTAACAGAATGTAACATGATTTAACGGCCCTTTTCTGAGGTATGTGGAAGGCAGGGGCGAGACCACGAGGGGCCCCCACATAAATTTGGGAACAGGGCCCCCACAATCCTAAATACGGCCCTGTCTACACTTATAAATTAGCAAAGAGAATTCAAGATAAGGCACTCATTAATTGATACAGACTAATTATAATAATATTTAAAAGAGTTTTGATGCTCATCTTCTTTAATTAAACATAAATATAGCCTAAGTAATTCTAAAACAAACTTAGTTTTTAATCATTTAATAAATACAACAGACTTTTAATAGCATTATATTGTGTAATTGTTGTAATTATTAAGGTTTAAAAGATAAATGGACAAACAATTAATGAAGGAAATGTTTATTTACAACTGTTTAACGTAAAATAATTTTGCCCCTCTAATAATTAAATCTTGTAATGAATACCATAATGCTGGATTTATAAAAATAAGTAATAATTAGTCATTAATATTTGTTATATTACAAAACATATTGTTTGGCATCACTATTGAATCAAATTTAGAAAACTTTATTTAATTAAAGGGAGATAATTAGCCCGTTTTATTTGCGGTAATATTTCTAATATTAAATACTGTTTCTTATTTTTCTTTTATAAATGAATAAACGGTTTACAACTTATAACTTTATAATGGTTAAACTGTAAAAATTAGTTAAAAATTATATAAATATTATATGACTAAAAAATTATATGCATATTTTCTAAACATCACAATAGCTACCCAGTTTGTATGATTACTTCGTATCACTTCCACCTAATGATAATTATATCTAATTGTACTGTTGGTAAATACATTAAAGAAAAACTAAAATAAACTGAGAACCAAACATCATAATCAAAATTTGAAAATTCTAGATCCTTGTCTTGACACCTCACTGTTAATGTTTACAAAATAGTTAAAGATACCATAAATTAAATGTGAAAATTTGGTAGTAAAATGTTGTAGGCTATTTGGTATAAATGTAAATAAAAAGGATAATAATCACGAACGGGTTTTTTTAAAATTAAAAAAATATTAAATATAAAACCCTTTAACGATTTTATATAGGCTATACTTTTCCTTTGCTTTTGGCTTTGGTCTTGCTACGGTGGTAAATTAATTGTCTTATAAAAAAATGAGAAAACAAGTATAATAGAGCTGGTTGACTTTTAGGCTGTTGGCACGCTGAATGATTTTGAAATCCTCGTTTGGCACACCATCAGCAAAAGGTTAACGACTCCTG
The DNA here is from genome assembly GCA_949126835.1 of Anisus vortex. NCBI lineage: Eukaryota > Metazoa > Mollusca > Gastropoda > Planorbidae > Anisus > Anisus vortex. The sequence continues at coordinate 32,434,576 of OX421499.1, forward strand.
TTGTAGACAGTCCGTGAACTAACCACAGCTGGCCTCAGAAGATGAGTTAATCTGTTTTACCCACAAACTAACATTACAAAATACAGTGCACTGAGAGATTATAACAACAACACTTACAAAATACCTACATTTACTATTTTTGCCACAAAAAAAGGCAACAATTAGATTCATTTGAAATCTACAGCAAAGTAAGGGACACAATAATGCATATTTTTTAGCTGTACCTTTCCAGTTGATTTAATTCCCTTTACGATGCATAGAAAAACCACCGTCCAGGCAATCACCAGGCCGAGGGCTATCTTCCAATTAAAGACTGGCGCTGACTCCACTGTGGGCGCCGTGTTCAGAGTTTCTCTGTACCAGAAGTAACTGGGTGGACTGCTTTTCTTGCAAGATGAAAGAAACAACAAAGTTAGTTATCACACTGCCTAGTTATCAAATTTCAGATAATTAGAACATGTATAAATATATAAAATACGATGTGTCCACATTTATACGCTTTGATGAAGTGAAGATAGTAATAGTTATTAGGTTATGGTGTAGCCCAGTATATGACATCGTTGGATTTAAATGGCTGCCTGTCAACAATTACTTAGAATTTGCAACATATATGCAAGTGCAAGCTGTCAGGTGTCAAGGTAAATGACCGCTGAAGCAGGCTAAGTTCTGTCGTTGTAGAGCTAGTATACCGCTGTAAGAAGCCATGAGACAAACTTTGCCAGATGGTAAACTAAAACGCGTCTATTTTCTCCGCAGAACAATACAAATACTACACAATTGAATCTTCCAGGTTTTTTTTCAGCCAAAAAGCGATCTTATATATTTTTTGCACTGGTATACCATGGATACGGAAACTGGTGAAAGCTCTATGGTTCAATGATTGGTCCGACGGGGTTACTTATAGATACAGACCAGAGAAGACGGCTGGTCTTGCAGCTAGTACATCGGACTCATACTTTTAAATAAGAGTTAACTCAATATTATAGGCCTATGCATAGTTTTAAGTCATTTGCATTTTACTGCTATGTCTAAAAACAGAGTAGTTAATTATTTTATATAAGGGACTGAATTTGGCGATTCACAGAAAAGCTTAACCCAAAATGTAGCAGGATTGGGCAGACGTTAAGAAGACCAGATGACAGTGTGGCAATACAAGCACCAAGGGCAAAAGGCAGACCCAGGCAGACTTGAAGGAGGTCGCTCGTGGGTGAGGCAAAGGCTTCTGGCCTCACATGGACACAAAATAAAGGGAGCCGCCCAAGACCGAGACCGGTGGAAAAGTGTATAGTTGCGGCCCTGTGGTCCTATGAGAATATACAGGATGTAGTCGAAATGTAGCTACGTTTGAAAAGCCACGGTTGAAATGTAACAAGAAATTCACTCACCCTACATTCCTCGTCAATGACGTAGGTGTCGTTTTCACCAAAGTGGTGAGGGCAGGACGCCCAAGGGAGTGGACTCTGAAAGCTCTAAGATTAACACACAAAAAAAGAGTTATTCTTCTAATAATTTTTTTTTAAAATGTAGAACAATAATAGATAAATACGTGCGTGTGTGTGTGTGCAGTGTATTAAAAATATGATCAATATTTATATCAAGAGAAGGAGAGAAAGAGAAAAACGAGAAATAGAAAGAGATAGGGAGAGAGATAAAGACAAAACTGCTGGAGGCAAATGGAGAGAAAACGGGTGAAAGAAAGAAAGAATGTGAAGGAAACAAAATTGAAAACAGGAAAAGAGAATGTTGCAAAGTGAAAGTGTAAGAAATAGAAAGAAAGATCGTACATACAAGTGTAAGAAATAGAAAGAAAGATCGTACTCGTACATACAAGTGTAAGAAATAGAAAGAAAGATCGTACATACAAGTGTAAGAAATAGAAAGAAAGATCGTACATACAAGTGTAAGAAATAGAAAGAAAGATCGTACATACAAGTGTAAGAAATAGAAAGAAAGATCGTACATACAAGTGTAAGAAATAGAAAGAAAGATCGTACATACAAGTGTAAGAAATAGAAAGAAAGATCGTACATACAAGTGTAAGAAATAGAAAGAAAGATCGTACATACAAGTGTAAGAAATAGAAAGAAAGATCGTACATACAAGTGTAATAAATAGAAAGAAAGATCGTACATACAAGTGTAAGAAATAGAAAGAAAGATCGTACATACAAGTGTAATAAATAGAAAGAAAGATCGTACATACAAGTGTAAGAAATAGAAAGAAAGATCGTACATACAAGTGTAAGAAATAGAAAGAAAGATCGTACATACAAGTGTACGAAATAGAAAGAAAGATCGTACATACAAGTGTAAGAAAAAGAAAGAAAGATCGTACATACAAGTGTAAGAAATAGAAAGAAAGATCGTACATACAAGTGTAAGAAATAGAAAGAAAGATCGTACATACAAGTGTAAGAAATAGAAAGAAAGATCGTACATACAAGTGTAAGAAATAGAAAGAAAGATCGTACATAAAAGAAAAAGTGACGACAAATAAACTAACCCATATAAACGAAGTTTTTATTATACTCCCTTTCCTTGTTAACTAAGTTTATATTTAATTTATATTTTGATAGATTAAAATGAATATAAGTGATATCATACCTTATTAATATCCTAACTAAAATTTTGCGCATCCTTTTTTTTTTCTAGCTTTGGCTCGCAAAAACCATAAAAAGAAAACTCGCTTTGTTTCAGCTATTTGTGTCGTTTTCATTCTATTTATTTCGTAAAAACGAACATATCCGAAAATTTTATTTACTTCCGTCTCTTCCTGTAGAGGCAGCCATGTTTTTTTTTCTTCGATTCGCAAATTGGTCGAAGGTATTAGTGACTATTCCAAAAGCAAAGATGCTGAAAATTTGATAGAATGTATTGTTAGTCTGGACAAGTCTGCTGCCCAAGTTTCAGCTCGATTGGACGACGGGAAGTGGTCGAAAAATTGTTGCAAAGCTTTGCTATCAAACATCCAAGCAAGCAAGCAAGCAGACAGACAGAAAATACAAGTTAATAAATAGAAGGGGAGTAAAAAAAAAAACAGAACGTGAGTAAAAGTAAATGAAAAAGAAGAGAAAGTAAGAAATAGAAAAACACAGAAAGAGGGAGGGAGAGAGTGAGAGAGACCGAGATATAGATAGATAGATAGATAGATAGATAGATAGATAGATAGAGAAATATAGAGATATATTTATAGAGATATAGAGAGAGTTAGATAGAGACAGATAGAAAGAGATAGAGAGGGAGGTAGAGACAAATAGAGAGAGGGAGAGTACGAAAGGAAGGATATAGAGAGAAAATGGAAATAAAGAAGAAAGAGCAACAAAATTAAAGAAGAAGAGAAAAAATAATGAGAATGGTAGAAAGAATTACGAATATAGAGAGACGGAGAAAGAATAGGAAAATATTATAGACCTAGCTAGCACATAGAGTTCTAAGACAATTAGCAAAATGTTAAGACTATCAGGCCATAACAGTAAATATTACTTACCTGGAAAAGATAAACAAAACACCAGCTCATGATTGTGTTGTAATACAAAGACAGGTAGAAGGACACGACCGAGGAACAGATGCCAACTCCCACAAGGTAAGGTGACACCTGCCGACATGACAAACATTCATATAGTTTTATTCTGTCAGATGACCCTAGCTACGCCACTGCCTGACACCACCGCCCGCCATTTATAATATCATCAATATCATCAGCAGCCGGGCAACGCCGGGTAAAAAAAATTGAGTATAGTTTATGTATATTAAGAGTGCACTTTCAACACAAATCCCAACGATTTTTTTGTTTGCAGAAGACAATTTATACTTTTACCTGATTCCATGCCCCTATGGCACCTTTTCTCAGACGTTGACCAATGGCCAGTTCCAGAAAAAAGAGAGGAATTCCTTCTATGGCTAACAGTATTGCGTAAGGAATCAAAAACGCACCTGAAAGTTAAGACAATAGTAATATAATAAATACATATATATACCACTATTCACTATCAAATTAAAAAACAAACACAACAAAGAATATTTAAACATATTTATGCATGTGAAATATATAAAAACACGGACATTCAGTTAATGTTGCATTTGATATTTATATACAGATGAAATAGGCATCGTTCTGGCCACACTATGCTCTAGTATGCTTGGCCACAGAGACCTGGTGAAAGCTCTACGGATCAATTGTTGGTCCGTCGGGGTTACTTAAAGGCCAGAGGGGCCGGTTGGTCTTGCGTGTGTCTATGTTTGTTCATGTGTCTATGTTTGTTCATGTGTCTATGTTTGTTCATGTGTCTATGTTTGTTCCTGTGTCTATGTTTGTTCCTGTGTCTATGTTTGTTCCTGTGTCTATGTTTGTTCCTGTGTCAATTTTTTTTTCATGTACCTATGTTTGTTTCTGAGTCCATGTTTTGTCCTGTGTCTATGTTTGTTTCTGTGTCTATGTTGTTTTCATGGTCTATGTTTGTTCCTGTGTCTATGTTTCTTCCTATGTCAATGTTGTTTTCATGTGCCTATGTTTGTTCCCGTGTCTGTGTTTGTTCCTGTGTCTATGTTGTTTTCATTGTCTATGTTTGTTCGTGTGTCTATGTTTGTTCCTGTGTCTATGGTTGTTCCTGTATATGTTTGTTCCTGTGTCTTTTTCTGTATCTGTGTATACGTATGTGCCTGTTTATATGCTTGTGTCTATCTTTATGTATGTGTCTATGTTGTCTGTGTCTATCAATGTCTATACCTTTATCACAATGAAAACTCTCTTAACGCTAAAATTAACTACCTGGGAAAAATTATGACCCCCCCAAAAATATTGTGTACCCTGAAAAAACCCTTGTAAACATGCCCCTCCTCGCTGATACGCCACTTAAAAGAACAAATGCCAATGCCATTTACAAAAGCGTAAACAGAAAAAAATAGCTTTTAACTAAAATACAATCAGGATTTCCACCGCATTGATTTTGTGTCTGTGATGGGGAAAATCCGATTAGGATAATTTCATTTCAACTCACCCCGATGACATTTTATGTTATAGGTACAAGTGGCATGGCTGGAGGCGTAATAACACATGGCATCTAGACATGTACTTTGTTAAATCTGTCATGACATGTAGAAAATCAGTTTAAGCAAAAAATGGCACTTAAAACAATGGCATAAACAGTCGGTCCCTGACAAAATAAGGCTCTCAGTCATCTATCCACCCATCGACCAACCTATTCATCAATATATCGAACCAGCCCTGCATCCATATTTTGCAACACAGAAGCTTATGTCGGTATTAGACATTATTTGCAACACAGAACTTTAAGCTCAAACACAACAATTTTGTGCAACACAGAACTTTAAGCTCAAACACAACAATTTTGTGCAACACAGAACTTTAAGCTCAAACACAACAATTTTGTGCAACACAGAACTTTAAGCTCAAACACAACAATTTTGTGCAACACAGAACTTTAAGCTCAAACACAACAATTTTGTGCAACACAGAACTTTTAGCTCAAATACAACACTGTTTTGCAACACAGAACTTTAAGCTCAAACACAACAATTTTTTTGCAACACAGAACTTTAAGCTCAAACACAACAATTTTGTGCAACACAGAACTTTAAGCTCAAACACAACAATTTTGTGCAACACAGAACTTTTAGCTCAAATAAAACACTGTTTTGCAACACAGAACTTTAAGCTCAAACACAACAATTTTTTTGCAACACAGAACTTTAAGCTCAAACACAACAATTTTTTTGAAACACAGAACTTTAAGCTCAAACACAACAATTTTTTTGCAACACAGAACTTTAAGCTCAAACACAACAATTTATTTGCAACACGCAAATCGAACAACTTTGCAACACATAACTTTGTGCCTACATAGAACCGTGCTATCACATCAAAAAGTGTGTCCACAAAAGAACATTATTCTCACACAGTCACCCTAATCACTACTTGAACGTTCTTGATCATTCGCCATTTTTGAAACAGAAGAAGGGGAGATAAAACATTTTAAGGGATTAACAAAGGGAAAGAACTCTATTGAATTCATGTTAAGATGTTCTCCATTAGTGCATGCAAATACCATTAGCACCAGTTTAGCACCAGTATAGCCTCCCCTGTGTCTGGTCTGTCTCACATGGTACACGCAACAATCAACGGTATAGAGCAGGGTTCGGCAACCTACGGCACGCGTGCCACACTTAGCACGCAGAGCGATTTTCAATGGCACGCAAAACACCTCTTAATGAAGGCTAATCGAGTCCTTTCTACGTGAATGTAAGTGCTAGAGCAGCATAAATAATAGGCTATTGGCACGCGCAATGAATTAGAAATCCTACTTTGGCACGCTATTATAAAAAGGTTGCCGACCCCTGGTATAGAGTATAAAGCAAGGGGTTGGAAACATTTTGATAATAGTGTGCCAAAGTGAGTATTTTTAATCCATTCTATGTTCCAACAAGTAGACCTGCTCATTTACCATATGTATTTTTTTTATTATTATTATAAGCTTATATAGCGCCGTAGTATGACCACTGTCAAAAGCAATAGTCGCTTTACAGAAATACCATGCGGAAACATATCACAAATATGTTAGACTTGGAGTTATGCCTGTCAATATTACGGAGAAACGAATGATTACAATGTGTTTCGTTAAAAGAGAAATAAAAAATATCAAACAATATTACCAAAAAAAAAATTTATCGAGAACGTTTTTTTCGGTATATAGTTTTTTTTTTTTAATTGTTTACGATTGCCTTTTCAGGAACATGCATATGGATTGTTTGTTGCTGTCAAGCTTCTGACTTCTTATAAGCAGTCCTCTTATTATAGTCTTTTATATTACGTTTTGTAGACTTAAAGTCATTTGTCTCTATATATCTCAAAACAATTTTTGTTTGAATTAAAACTGAGCATGATATTTTCGAATTATACCAAATTACTCAAACCTAAGGCTTCCAGAACCGGGTACCTGAGAATGGGATACTCAGGCAGGCCTTACACGAACTTTATCTAGAATCCGGAACCCGATACTAATAAGAGGCCTAAAACCTGATATCGTTTGTAGTATCCAACATTTTCAACAAACTTTTTTCAACGCAACAAACATAACTGGCCTAAAAATAATGTATCTATTTAAAAAAATTGTTTAATTTAGAGGTCTTTTTAATTCATGTTAAATTCTAACAGACAATCCTGAATTATTTGATGTTGCAGAAAAGCTTCATTTTCAATACACAATGAAAATATGTCAATGGTATAAAGAAAATGTAGAAAAATGTTTTACAAATAATGATAAAAAAAAACTAATCTAACGTTTTAGTGATTATCTTTCTTTTTTTTTTTTTTTTTTGCATTTTATAGTCACTCAAATATTGTATTATTTAACGTTTATAATTAAATTCACTGGAAAATGTCCAATAATTTATAATGGGTAAGATTTAATTTTAGCTACAGCTCAAAAGGATCAGATATTATTTGATCTCAGCTTTTCTGAGACTCTTATATTGTTACAGAAGAATTCCAAAATAAAAAAGAAAATTGATTGAAATTTTAAGAATAAATACGTTAATAATCATGTAACCTAAGTAGTTAAAGTAATGTTTTAAAATGTACATCTAAAATATTTACTTATATAATATTTACATAATTTTTAAACAGTCAATCATTTTAAAGTTATAAAATGAATGCCATTGATTATTTTATACAAGAAAAAGAAACATAAGAAATATTAACGCAAGGGAAATGAGTTAATTGTCTCCCTTTAATTAAATTAAATTTACGCATTTGAAACTAGTGATGCCAAACAAGTCATTGTTTTAAAAGAATTGTATACATATTTTTATTTAATTGTTATCTATATATTGAAATCCAGTATTGTGGTATTCATTGTTAGAAACACTTGTACAAAAATACAATTCCTGCATTGTTGAAAGAATTTTTCCGAAAACATTATTAATTACATCAATTACATAATTTTATACCTTAGTCATTCTTTTCCCAAAACAGCACATTATATTTGCCCAATATTAGCCCACTATACCTCCAATATTTATATCTTGGCCAAAGGTTGGACCAGTATTGAACCAATATAGAGTGTCGTTAGGGTTATATATCAATCAACAGCATCGAAACAAACAAACAAAGTCTTTTAAATGCTACAAACAATTTTTTGCCCAATAACATTAAAAACCCATGTTTCTTGCACTTTGTCGTCAACTCCAAAAACGACTTCACTACTACTCAAAATATGTGCATTAACTTTCCCTAATATCTGCCAATTGATATCTTTTTCATCTCTATTGGCACCAGACACAAAGCTAATCACAGAGTTCAATTCTGAATGCTAATCAATAGCACAGGCCTCAAGTGTTAGGCAATTTCTCCTTCCCAGTTCTTGTCATCCATTCCTTAAAGAGCTTCTATTGTAAGTAAAAAATCCATGTAATTTGTTAGAATTCGTTTTCTTTTAAAACTATTATAGTTTTGTCAAAGTCACAATCAAATAGGTTTTTCTATCAAAGGTTTGTCTCCCCTCTCCCTCCCCAGAAGGATTAAAAGGCTTAATTAAATGAGTAGATTTTAAAAGTTAGACTAAATATACCGGGTTGATGCCCATGAAACGTGTCTAGTTTATAATGGGCAGTGCTTGATCAAAGAAAATACATAAGTATAACTAGACAGTTTTTTTTTTTTAAATCTCGTTAAGCTCATTTTGTGTTGTTGTTTTTTTAAATATTATAATAGCGATTTTCCTTCAAATATTGTACGATGCCATTGAACCAAATATAATGTATGTATAGGATTTTTTCGTTGTCTAGGGGCCAATAATTACATGAAAAATTAGTAGGCCTATACTAGATTCGGCAAATTCTTGCACAGCAGTGTTAAAGTCATTAACAAAACTAGTTTACACAAAAAAGGAAAGGCCCTACTCTGGACACTGGCGAGTGTAATCTATTTAGCTGGTCTGAGCTACGTTGACCAGTTCAATGATGAGGGGACTTTAAACACAAGTGAGTGAGAGAGGAGGAGAGATAGACGTGGTCAGCGCTGATCAAGAGTGGCTGTGAAAAAAAAAAAGAATCACTCTAGAGTTTAGATGGGCATCGCATTGGGTGTGAACCATGCAATATTTAGTCAAGTAGTTTCATGGGGCGGAGAACGTCAAAGAGGAACGAGTTTTAGGGCGGATGATGCAAGGTCGCTGTTGTAGATAGGAAATAATGAATTCATAATATATAACTTATGTGGGTTAGTGTGGTGGTGCTTTATATATTATTTCCCTTGAGGAAAGCTGATAATGGCGCGCTGTTCGTTCGGGCAGTCGCTTTGCAAGGGTGCTGCGTAATGTCAGATATACGCTCATAATTTTTTAGTCTATGGGAAAACATGAAGACAAAGTAGCAAAATAGATATAGAGGTAGATAGATAGATAGATAGATATTGTTATATTTGTATGGTATGTTTCAAGTTTAAATAATATTCATATTGTAGTAAAGTAACCTTCTGACCAAACTAATCATAAGATTGGTGAAGCAGTGTTCACCAGTTCATGTAGCCAGGGCATACTAGGGGATGTGTGGCCAGCACAATACCCAGCCGCCTTTACTTTACCCTAACTGATGTCAGGTACCCATCAAAGCTGGGTAGACTTAGGAACACCCTTATGTCCTGGGAAAAAATCCTAGTTTACTCCAGGATTCGAACCCAGAACCTTCGGATCGCCAGTCGAACGCACTGCCGCTCGACCACCGTGCATCATATTTATATTGTAGGCCTTTCTAGAATTGTACCGATTCATTCATAGTTATTTATTCATATTGTAGGCCTTTCTAGAATTGTACCGATTCATTTATAGTTATTTATTCATATTGTAGGCCTTTCTAGAATTGTACCGATTCATTTATAGTTATTTATTCATATTGTAGGCCTTTCTAGAATTGTACCGATTCATTTATAGTTATTTATTCATATTATAGGCCTTTCTAGAATTGTACCGATTCATTTATAGTTATTTATTCATATTTTAATTATGGCTTAGAGATTATTATTATGTGTAAGAATTATAGCGATTATTTTTTTATAGTAAATAAGCATGGCTTAGAGGGCTTAGAGATTATTTGTTTTCTCGTAGTCAGAACAAATTTCTAGTCCACATTTTTCTTAGGAAAATAAATTCTAGCACTTTGTGCGTCTAAAACACATATAAGGCACACAGAGGGGGTGGTTGTTTTGTAGAGTGTTAAAGAAGCTAGTTATTATCGACCAGTGCACTTTAATGTAATTATTGTAAATAAGTTGAAGCATTGGATTCTTGTTTAAACGTTCGTCGAGTGGCTTGAATGTATTATTTCATAGTCAACCAGACCCATGAACGGACGACAAAAAACAAGGGTCATAACAATATACATAGAGATGGGGAGGGGGGGGGGTCAGACAGAGATGAAGAAAGAAAGAGAAAAACAAAAAAATGCCTATACGTTTTACCGTATATGGTCTAAACTATTTGATTGAAATACGAAAAAGAATGACAATATTATATTTAGACGTCACATAAATAGCCCATTGCGAACATGTATTTATCTTCATTTAGTCTAGGCTAAGATGCCTGCGGCAGGCGGCCCGCAGACCACAAAATGGCCCACCGAGCCTTTTACTCTGGCCCCCAAACATAGCTTCTAACAGTAGTTTCTTAATTTCTTGAATTAGATCTAATCTTAAACAAATATTACCAATGTTTGGCCCGTCTAGTTGTATCTTAAACAAATATTCCCAATGTTTGGCCCGTCTAGTTGTATCTTAAACAAATATTCAGAATGTTTGGCCCGTCTAGTTGTATCTTAAACAAATATTCACAATGTTTGGCCCGTCTAGTTGTATCTTAAACAAATATTCAGAATGTTTGGCCCGTCTAGTTGTATCTTAAACAAATATTCAGAATGTTTGGCCCGTCTAGTTGTATCTTAAACAAATATTCAGAATGTTTGGCCCGTCTAGTTGTATCTTAAACAAATATTCAGAATGTTTAGCCCGTCTAGTTGTATCTTAAACAAATATTCACAATGTTTGGCCCGTCTAGTTGTATCTTAAACAAATATTCACAATGTTTGGCCCGTCTAGTTGTATCTTAAACAAATATTCAAAATGTTTGGCCCGTCTAGTTGTATCTTAAACAAATATTCACAATGTTTGGCCCGTCTAGTTGTATCTTAAACAAATATTCACAATGTTTGGCCCGTCTAGTTGTATCTTAAACAAATATTCAGAATGTTTGGCCCGTCTAGTTGTATCTTAAACAAATATTCAGAATGTTTGGCCCGTCTAGTTGTATCTTAAACAAATATTCACAATGTTTGGCCCGTCTAGTTGTATCTTAAACAAATATTCAGAATGTTTGGCCCGTCTAGTTGTATCTTAAACAAATATTCAGAATGTTTGGCCCGTCTAGTTGTATCTTAAACAAATATTCAGAATGTTTGGCCCGTCTAGTTGTATCTTAAACAAATATTCAGAATGTTTGGCCCGTCTAGTTGTATCTTAAACAAATATTCAGAATGTTTGGCCCGTCTAGTTGTATCTTAAACAAATATTCAGAATGTTTGGCCCGTCTAGTTGTATCTTAAACAAATATTCAGAATGTTTGGCCCGTCTAGTTGTATCTTAAACAAATATTCACAATGTTTGGCCCGTCTAGTTGTATCTTAAACAAATATTCAGAATGTTTGGCCCGTCTAGTTGTATCTTAAACAAATATTCAGAATGTTTGGCCCGTCTAGTTGTATCTTAAACAAATATTCAGAATGTTTGGCCCGTCTAGTTGTATCTTAAACAAATATTCGGAATGTTTGGCCCGTCTAGTTGTATCTTAAACAAATATTCAGAATGTTTGGCCCGTCTAGTTGTATCTTAAACAAATATTCAGAATGTTTGGCCCGTCTAGTTGTATCTTAAACAAATATTCACAATATTTGGCCCGTCTAGTTGTATCTTAAACAAATATTCAGAATGTTTGGCCCGTCTAGTTGTATCTTAAACAAATATTCAGAATGTTTGGCCCGTCTAGTTGTATCTTAAACAAATATTCAGAATGTTTGGCCCGTCTAGTTGTATCTTAAACAAATATTCACAATGTTTGGCCCGTCTAGTTGTATCTTAAACAAATATTCACAATGTTTGGCCCGTCTAGTTGTATCTTAAACAAATATTCAGAATGTTTGGCCCGTCTAGTTGTATCTTAAACAAATATTCACAATGTTTGGCCCGTCTAGTTGTATCTTAAACAAATATTCAGAATGTTTGGCCCGTCTAGTTGTATCTTAAACAAATATTCAGAATGTTTGGCCCGTCTAGTTGTATCTTAAACAAATATTCAGAATGTTTGGCCCGTCTAGTTGTATCTTAAACAAATATTCAGAATGTTTGGCCCGTCTAGTTGTATCTTAAACAAATATTCAGAATGTTTGGCCCGTCTAGTTGTATCTTAAACAAATATTCAGAATGTTTGGCCCGTCTAGTTGTATCTTAAACAAATATTCAGAATGTTTGGCCCGTCTAGTTGTATCTTAAACAAATATTCAGAATGTTTGGCCCGTCTAGTTGTATCTTAAACAAATATTCAGAATGTTTGGCCCGTCTAGTTGTATCTTAAACAAATATTCAGAATGTTTGGCCCGACTAGTTGTATCTTAAACAAATATTCACAATGTTTGGCCCGTCTAGTTGTATCTTAAACAAATATTCAGAATGTTTGGCCCGTCTAGTTGTATCTTAAACAAATATTCACAATGTTTGGCCCGTCTAGTTGTATCTTAAACAAATATTCAGAATGTTTGGCCCGTCTAGTTGTATCTTAAACAAATATTCACAATGTTTGGCCCGTCTAGTTGTATCTTAAACAAATATTCAGAATGTTTGGCCCGTCTAGTTGTATCTTAAACAAATATTCAGAATGTTTGGCCCGTCTAGTTGTATCTTAAACAAATATTCAGAATGTTTGGCCCGTCTAGTTGTATCTTAAACAAATATTCAGAATGTTTGGCCCGTCTAGTTGTATCTTAAACAAATATTCAGAATGTTTTGCCCGTCTAGTTGTATCTTAAACAAATATTCAGAATGTTTGGCCCGTCTAGTTGTATCTTAAACAAATATTCAGAATGTTTGGCCCGTCTAGTTGTATCTTAAACAAATATTCAGAATGTTTGGCCCGTCTAGTTGTATCTTAAACAAATATTCACAATGTTTGGCCCGTCTAGTTGTATCTTAAACAAATATTCAGAATGTTTGGCCCGACAAGTTGTATCTTAAACAAATATTCAGAATGTTTGGCCCGTCTAGTTGTATCTTAAACAAATATTCAGAATGTTTGGCCCGTCTAGTTGTATCTTAAACAAATATTCAGAATGTTTGGCCCGTCTAGTTGTATCTTAAACAAATATTCAGAATGTTTGGCCCGTCTAGTTGTATCTTAAACAAATATTCACAATGTTTGGCCCGTCTAGTTGTATCTTAAACAAATATTCACAATTTTTAGCCCGTCTAGTTGTATCTTAAACAAATATTCAGAATGTTTGGCCCGTCTAGTTGTATCTTAAACAAATATTCAGAATGTTTGGCCCGTCTAGTTGTATCTTAAACAAATATTCAGAATGTTTGGCCCGTCTAGTTGTATCTTAAACAAATATTCAGAATGTTTGGCCCGTCTAGTTGTATCTTAAACAAATATTCAGAATATTTGGCCCGTCTAGTTGTATCTTAAACAAATATTTACAATGTTTGGCCCGTCTAGTTGTATCTTAAACAAATATTCAGAATGTTTGACCGGTCTAGTTGTATCTTAAACGAATATTCACAATGTTTGACCCGTCTAGTTGTATCTTAAACAAATATTCAGAATGTTTGGCCCGTCTAGTTGTATCTTAAACAAATATTCAGAATGTTTGGCCCGTCTAGTTGTATCTTAAACAAATATTCATAATGTTTGGCCCGTCTAGTTGTATCTTAAACAAATATTCACAATGTTTGGCCCGTCTAGTTGTATCTTAAACAAATATTCAGAATGTTTGGCCCGTCTAGTTGTATCTTAAACAAATATTCAGAATGTTTGGCCCGTCTAGTTGTATCTTAAACAAATATTCAGAATGTTTGGCCGGTCTTGTTGTATCTTAAACAAATATTCAGAATGTTTGGCCCGTCTAGTTGTATCTTAAACTAATATTCAGAATGTTTGGCCCGTCTAGTTGTATCTTAAACACATATTCAGAATGTTTGTCCCGTCTAGTTGTATCTTAAACAAATATTCACAATGTTTGGCCCGTCTAGTTGTATCTTAAACAAATATTCAGAATGTTTGGCCCGTCTAGTTGTATCTTAAACAAATATTCACAATGTTTGGCCCGTCTAGTTGTATTTTAAACAAATATTCACAATGTTTGGGCCATCTAGTTGTATCTTAAACAAATATTCAGAATGTTTGGCCCGTCTAGTTGTATCTTAAACAAATATTCACAATGTTTGGCCCGTCTAGTTGTATCTTAAACAAATATTCAGAATGTTTGGCCCGTCTAGTTGTATCTTAAACAAATATTCAGAATGTTTGGCCCGTCTAGTTGTATCTTAAACAAATATTCAGAATGTTTGGCCCGTCTAGTTGTATCTTAAACAAATATTCAGAATGTTTGGCCCGTCTAGTTGTTTCTTAAACAAATATTCAGAATGTTTGGCCGGTCTAGTTGTATCTTAAACAAATATTCAGAATGTTTGGCCCGTCTAGTTGTATCTTAAACAAATATTCAGAATGTTTGGCCCGTCTAGTTGTATTTTAAACAAATATTCACAATGTTTGGCCCGTCTAGTTGTATCTTAAACAAATATTCAGAATGTTTGGCCCGTCTAGTTGTATCTTAAACAAATATTCACAATGTTTGGCCCGTCTAGTTGTATCTTAAACAAATATTCACAATGTTTGGCCCGTCTAGTTGTATCTTAAACAAATATTCAGAATGTTTGGCCCGTCTAGGTGTATCTTAAACAAATATTTAGAATGTTTGGCCCGTCTAGTTGTATCTTAAACAAATATTCACAATGTTTGGCCCGTCTAGTTGTATCTTAAACAAATATTCAGAATGTTTGGCCCGTCTAGTTGTATCTTAAACAAATATTCACAATGTTTGGCCCGTCTAGTTGTATCTTAAACAAATATTCAGAATGTTTGGCCCGTCTAGGTGTATCTTAAACAAATATTCAGAATGTTTGGCCCGTCTAGTTGTATCTTAAACAAATATTCAGAATGTTTGGCCCGTCTAGTTGTATCTTAAACAAATATTCACATTGTTTGGCCGGTCTAGTTGTATCTTAAACAAAAATTTCAGAATGTTTGGCCCGTCTAGTTGTATCAAATTGATTTACGGAACAATGACGAAAAAAGTTACACAACCCTGATCTATATAATTTGTTTTTATGACGGGACGCTTCTTCGAAAAAGAAGATTTTCGCGTCTTATCCATGAGTTTAGCATTGCCCCTTTTAATTATTGTCTTAAATATCGCTAAGTCGTTGGTTTCCTGACTGCTTCAGGTTACCTATTAATTGCCACTTCAGAGATAAATTAATTGATAAATAAATTATTCATGATATTCAATAACAGCAATTTTTTCATTTTGATTATTTTGTATTCAATTACTATTTCTGTATTTCTATGATATAATTAAAAGTTTTATGTTGGCCTTATTTTACCAGTTTGATTTTTTAACTCACATTCCCAAGGTTTAATCAAAGCAAGTCTTAAACACACACACACAGAACCAAACACTTGTAGAACTGTCGAAGCAATTTGATCAATTCTAATTTGCTTTATTTTATTTTATTATTGTTCCTTTTTGAAGATGTTTAAAAGGGAGTGCACTCACAATAAATCGTTTGATCTCTCTTGCTATTTCCGCGTTGAGGAAAAACCAACTGTTTCTTTAGAAAGATAAACAACGAGAGAAAATGTATTAATATATATTATATATATATATATATATATATATATATATATATATATATTGTATATATATATATATATATATATATATATATCCTATGTCTTTAGAAAGAAGCATCTTTCTTACATATTTAAAAATGTGAAAAAAAAAGTTGTTTTTAAGCTTAACTGTTGGAACCTGTATATTTCTCATTCTCATACAGTTATACTTGATCGAATCTAATCAAGACAGCAATCAAACGGCGCAAACTGACATGGTCCGTTCATGTGTTGCGGCATAATAACATTCCAAAAACACAATCTTCCAAGGCACTGTAGAAGGTGGACGTCGGAGAGGCCGTCAGCGGAGATGCTGGTTCGACAACAAAAAATATTGGACAGGGCTGCAGTTGACTCAACTATTGACAACCGCTAAAGATGGGGCGAAAGTGGAGAAAGTTGACTGCTGAGTTGTCCATTCGCTCCCCTCCCCCTTCCAACGACCACAACGGTCAAGGGATTGATGATGAATATGAATCAGGATACACATTCAAATAATAACAGGATAATTGAAGGTAAGAAAATTGTTGGATGTGTTTTTATTTTGTTTTAAGTTGAAACATATATGTTGAAGTACGGTTCTGAAAAATATCTCTATTTAGGGCCTGGATAAGGCATTCATTCGAGTTCGGGAAGTGGGCGGGGTTTGCAATAAGAAGAAGCACGTGTAACGGTGATTGTTTTATTTCTTTTGTTCTTCCCTCACGTTGTACTTAGGCCCAACCCTTCCTTCTCCCCCCCCCCCTTCTTCCGTAATGTTGCTGTTTTTAAGAGCTCGCGCTTTGACATGTGTCCCTGGAGAGTCGCTGGGTTACCTCGACCTCTGATCTCGTGCCAATGTTGTTAGCAACTTTTCCAGATATTTCCTGACCTACTCAAGTTCTCTTCAGTCACGCTCTGCATTGTGGCGAAACAACAGCAATAAAATGTGGAGGAAAGAGACGTGGGGGGGGGGGGGGGGTAAGTGGGGGTGTCGTTGTGATAGTATCAGAAACTTTTACCTTCACTTCAAAGTATTTTTGTTGTACTTGATGCCCTTGTTTTTAATGTCGCCTCGGTTTGTCATGCAAAGGATCACCGGATCCTTTTATATCTGCCTCTCTAATGTTCTATGTCCGATACCGCCTTGTTCAAGTTTTCTTGTGATATATTGTATAATACAAGCTAAATTCCCCGGTGTTGCCCGGGGTAAAATAAAACAGGCCTGTCTAAGCTACAAGCTAAAATTTATAAACTACAACAAAAACCAAAAAGTATAAATCTATTAATTAAAAAAAATAATTTTTTACTGAAGACATTTAGGTTATAGTAATCAGGTAAAAAAAAGGGAAGTTTTTTTTTATTTTACAAAAAGCTAAATTCCCCGGTGTTGTCCGTGGTTTTATAATATTGTTTTTAAAGTGATATTAATTGAAAAAAGAAATTGAAGTAAAAACAGTTATAGGCTAACTGGAGAATCGACCAGGGTCGACCGCATGGCAGCAAAGGTAAAATATGAGTCAATAAGGTCACGTGTCTATATATATATATATATATATAGGGACAGCAATAGATATACGGTACGATGACAGGCACAAAAGAATCACAATAGCGATTTCAACAAATCTGCACAAGCTAAATCTACGCGCATCATGAACAAAAAAAACAACAACAACAAAACAACAACAGACATCTGGCAGACAGACATTTTTACTGAATGAAAATTAAATAATATTTCATGTTGCAGACGCCCCTTCTATACGTAAGAACATTGTGCCCAACGCAGTCTTACATTTTTATACATTTTAACAAAAAATGATGCTAAGTTATTGGTTTTCCTGGTTTGTTCAGGCAACCCATTCCATGCTCATATGCCACTCGGGAAATAAAGTATTAATACAGTGCCGTTGAATGGGATTTGGGGGCCCGGGAGGCTTGGCCTCTTTAGGGGCCCGCGCATGATGACATTCGACATTATGATAAGATACAAAATAAATTCAGACACTCTTTTGCCCCCCCCCCCTCAAGTAGGGGCCCGGGGGGACTTTTGAATTTAGACCCCCTCCCCCTCCTCACAGCTACGCCACTGTATTAATACGCATCAGCTCTTGCAAAAAGAAAAGTGTTTCTATATCTAGGTCTATCTGAATATTGTATTAGATTGTTAGTGTGTTGTATTTCAGAGTAATAATGTAATGCTTTATGTATTATTACTACTTTGT
The DNA here is from genome assembly GCA_949126835.1 of Anisus vortex. Lineage (NCBI taxonomy): Eukaryota > Metazoa > Mollusca > Gastropoda > Planorbidae > Anisus > Anisus vortex. The sequence goes on from OX421499.1 coordinate 32,452,780, forward strand.
TCTTTGCCCTTGTTTCCTCTAGTTTTTTTACGTTTAGTTTCGTGTGGAACTCCTGTACAATTTCACAAAAGGTATAATGGATTAAAAAACAACAACAACAAACAAACTGCAAAGTGTCCAACAGTCAGCACGTATTTCTTTGTCTTCTGAGAGATTTAGGCATTGTGACGTGTGAGCTGTATGATGCCAGAGAGAATGGACGAGACGGGGGCGGGGCTAGGTGAATCTCAATAATTGAATATTGATTAATGACACATACCAGGTTAGGGAGCCACATCCAGGCCCTAAATCTCTCTCCCTCTCTTGGTCTTTTTCTCTATTCACAATCAATAGCATTAGTTCGAACACTCTTTACAGGCCATTCTACTTTCCTTCTTTCTCTTACTCTCTTTCTCTCAATATCTTATATATATATATATATGTATGTTCCTCTTTGCGATCAACTGTTTTATGTTTTATAACACTAACCCCACTGTTTCTAGTTAGAACCGTTTAAAATAGATCACACAGAGTAGATGAGATAGAAACACCCGAAGAAATAGCTCATTGTAACGTCTTATGACAGTCATCGTAGATGTATGTACTCTTTATTATATTAAATATTATAATTATATTATAATTATAATATTATAATATTAAAAGTACTTGAGTGCAAAACCTAAGGTGCTGGTTGTTATTAGTCTTTTAGTAACTAACTACTTTAAATGAACCTATATCCTACACATCCTGGACGACGCTTGTAACACTCTTAAATATATGCAACAACGTTTTTTTTATGGAAAAAAGATTTTTATCATATTCACTAACTAAATTCTACTATAATATAATGTTTACACTCCAGATTTGTCATAGTTTCTAATTATATTCAAGTATAACATGTTTACTAGTCTATATTCTAGATACAACATACAAATATTTTTCTAGAATTGTCGTAAACCGTTGGATAGTTTAACGAAATACCTTGACCTATTCAATTATTAAGCTAGAACAAGGGCAGACCACACAATGTATCGACCAGCACGTTTTCTGGAAATGACTGGCCGCTCTGACGACAACTACAGACTCAATATTCAAGGATGAAAAGAGGCAACATTAAATAACTAATAAATCCGCTTCAAGACTCATAGCTTTTATCATTTTTTAAATCAATAAATGTTCTTTTTTTAAATTAAATTTTGTCTTGTATGCAGAAATTAATTCCCATTGCCCAAACGCATACTATTGTGCAAAAAGCAATTAACACAGACTTCTTCAACAATCTCTTCCCAATCAATGCCCCAAAATCCACAACTATGTAGTCTTATTTTTTCAATGATACAACTACGTCCAATCTTATCTTCTCTTAGGATACTTTAAATTATACTAGACTATATTTTTATACTCCCTCTGTTTTTATCTGTATATTGAAAACAAACAAACAATACAACATGTATTGACACTTAAGGAGAAGGGTGGGGTGGGGTGAGAGCATAAGGGTTGTGTGCCCAAAAAAATTTTTGGAAGAGAATGCATATAGCTTAATGCACCACAATTTTTATTTAAAATAATAGGCCTCTGTATTTATTTATTTAAAAAAAGGGCTATTGGGAAGCATCTATCTCGTTCAATGAAATATTAATAAAATGGGCTAAAGAATAGCTTAGAAACCCAGTAGTCACATCACGTCGTATTGACGGGGGGAAAACCTCGTTTTCACGTGTTTTCGTGATTTTCACGATTTTCCTCCGTAGATTCCACGTGGTGTGCTCGCTGGTAATGCTTAAAGTGGGTGGAGTTAAGGGGAGGAGGAGGTGGATGAACAATAGGCTACCCTTGATGCAGAGCGTAATTTCTCGGCAGATTTGGGATGCTCTTTCACAGAAAATGTTTCAAATAGCAGACCCCCTGTAAAATCTGAATATTAAGGTTTTATTTAGACCCACGTGACGTTTGAACAAAAATTGTGTTTGGGCTATTCAAAGCGAACGATTGTAATACGGTTTTGTCTGTTAATTCAATAAAATTAATTATTTGATTGTTGTTTTTTTTTCGAGGAGGGATCAACCATTTAAATTGTTTATTCCATTATGTGCAATTTTGTTTTAGATGATTTAAAATTTTTTTTTTTAAATTTGTAACACTTAGCGAGATAAACGTCATGATTATATAGAGTAGGCCTTTTTAAATATCTATCTATCTATCTATCTATCTATCTATCTATCTATCTATCTATCTATCTATCCGTCGGACGAAATTAGTCCATAGGGCCGGCGAAGCAGCGTACGCAACACCAGCTTCTGTCGCCACGTCATACTAGACCAGGGGTCGGAAACCTTTTTGTCTGAGAGAGCCATGGACACCACGTATATTGAAAAGTAATTCTGTGAGAGCCATACATTATGTTTAAAATAAAAAATTCAAGTAAATGTGTGCATTTTGTGTCATTTCAACACTAAAAGTACAATAATTATGTCTCTGAATTCTTCTCATGCTGAGCTGCAGTAGACTTTAGCTCATTTGTAGAATGAAATATTGATATGTAATTAATATGTAGGCCTAGATCAAAAAGTCTTTAAAAAAATATTTTTTAAATAATCGAGCATTTGTTTGCGAGCCAGATGCAGCCATCAAAAGAGCCACATCTGGCTCGCGAGCCATGGGTTCCCGACCCCTGTACTAGAGGATTGTGTTGCCAGCAAAATGCACAGTCGCCTTTTATTTTGAACCAACTAAAGTCAGGTAACCTTCACAGCTGGGTTGACCTAGAAATACCCTCAAGACCCGGGTACAAATCCAAGCCTTCACCTGAATTCGAACCCAGGCCTTCGGTACGACAGACGAACACGCTGTCGCGCGGTCAACGTGCTTCATTATAGTTTATGCAACCTAAATTTCCTCGGCGTTTCCCGGGGAGAAATTAAATAGGCCTGTATAAGCTACATATAACAATTTTATAAACTGCAATGAACAGAAAGCTATAGTCTAGATCAGGGTCCGGTAGCCTACGGGACGCGTGTCAAACTTGGCACGCCGAGGGATTTTCATGGCACGCGGAGGAGGCTTTTAAAGTCTATTCAAGTCTCTTCTATTCTAAAAGAAATTTAGTGCTACAGCAGGTTGACTTTTAGGCTGTTGGCACGCTGAATGAATTAGAAATCTTACTTTGGCACACTATTATCAAAAGGTTGCCGATCCCTGGTCTAGATGTTCTGCTTCATCGGACCAGAAGGATCTAAAAAAGATTACTTTAAAAATTGAACCTTTCAAAGCCTCCGAGTACCGCCATGGGAGTTCTAAACTAACTGCAGTAGAAATAAGTCTTGTGAGACTGTGTCACGAACTTTCTTAGTCAAATAAAACTTCTTCTATGGTGGTAAAAGGAAAGCTGAAAGGGGTATGTGCGGGAGGTGGGCGGTGGGGGAGGAGAAACACTCACTATGACGTCAATACACATTATAGCCTTACTACTTCCCCTCTAATTTCTGTTTTCTCTAGACTCTAGACTATATCGATTTTTTTTCAGTTCATCAGATCGTTTCAAATCCCTGACAGTAGAAAAAAAAATGTTCTCTGTTCCTTATTTCCCCATCGATGTACGGCAATGTTGTCAAGACGACCCTCAAAACTCAAACGTGCAATATTCCCATCCACTATGAAAGTAATCTTCTTAAAAGAGAAATTTTTCGTTGCGAGTCCATCTCCTTTCTTTTCTTGTTTCAATATAAATAAAGCAAGGTTTTATAAAGAAAGCAAAAAAAAAAGAGAAAAAATGGAAGTGATGGTTACTTAAGTGATTTTTTAGTACTCAGCTGTTGAACAAATATGGGTCACGATAGTGTTTTGGATCTCCATCTTGGTGAGCATAGGTTTGAATCTCTAAAAAAAAAAAAGAAAAGTACCCGTCGGACCAAATTGATCCATAGGGCCGGTGAAGCAGCGTTCACCAGTTTCTGTGGCCCCGGTATACTAGGGGATTGTGTGGCCAGCACTATGCACAGCCGCCTTTACTTTACCCATTTATGTCAGGTACTCATCAGAGCTGGGTAGACTCCCTAACCCTCGAGTCCAAGGCAAGAATATCCTAACCTTCACCAGGGTTTCAACTCAGGACCTTCGGTACCCAGGCGAACCGCGCTGCCACCCCGGCCACCGTGCCGCCATGTTATAAAACAGCATGTTTATTGTTTTAAATCTGATCTACGTTGAATCTCTAGGTCAAACCAATTTCAACCAAAACAACAACAAAAAACACAATAAAACTTTTTTTTTATTGATTAGGCTCAGCTTTTTTTTTAACTCGGGCTTTTTCAACCGTTTGCCCTCCTGTGTGGTCAGACCAGGGGTTATGTTAATGTCCACACTAGAAAAAACTACTGCCAGGTCAATGATTTAGATTTTTTTTTTATTGTGATACCTCCCGGTCTTTCTATAGTGGTAGAAGAAGCCATTCGAAAACTAAGTGGGTTGATAACTGTCTTCAGGCTGTAAAGTCAGAGAGAGGGAGAGCAAAAGAGAGAGAGAGAGCGAGACGGGAGAGAACGGGGGGAGAGAAGGAAGAGAGGGGGGTGAGAGGGTGCAAGTGAAGAGGAGCGAGAGAGAAGGCGAGAGAGAAGGCGAGAGAGAAGGCGAGAGCGAAGGCGAGAGAGAAGGCGAGAGAGGGCAAGACAGCGGAAAGAGAGGGAGAGCGAGAGAGTGGATGAGAAAGAGGGAGGAGAAGTGTGCTTAAGAGAGATATTGAGGCGAGATGGAGAGGGAGGGAGAGAGAGAGAGAGTGGTTGAGAGAGAGATAGCTGAAAGGAAATATAAATGTTTTTTATAACCGCTCAACGGAATGAAATATATATAAGTTTCAAACACCCCACGAGTTATCTTCTCATGAAAGCGAGCTCTGCACTTCTCCCATAAGACACAGGGGCTTCTATTCAACTTACCCAGGCCATAGATCTTCGCTATAGTTGTATGGGTGGGAATAGGACATGTACTTGATAGCAGCATGGGGAACTGTAGAGACATTACAAACTGAGGGACCAGGGTGATTGTTGTTGTTTTTTGGGTGGGTAGGTGGGTAGATGTGTGGATCAATCGATAGGTGGATAAATAGACACACTATTTAGACCTATTTTCCAGACCTTCCAACTAGACCCATTAACTAGAAACATTATCTAGACACGCTATCTAGACTATCTAGACCAGCGGTTCTTAACCTGTGGGTCGCGACCTCTTGGGGGTCGAACGACCATTTCACGGGGGTCGCCAAGGAACATTGAATAAAACTTATTTTTGATCGTCTCTTTGTGCAACAACATGTACATCAAAGTACTCTTCGATGGCGCCACCTCCGAGCCCTCCTCTGTGTAGCGGGGTTCAACAGGGTTGTGTCCTGGCACCAACACTCTTTAGTTTAGACCAGGGAATGGCAACCTTTTAATAATAGTGTAGCAAAGTGGGATTTTTAATTCTTTCAGAGTGCCAACAGCCTAAAAGTCACACTGCTTTAGCACTCTATTTCTAATAGAAGATACTCGAATATTTTTTTTTAGGAGTCTTCCGCGTGACATTGAAAGTCGTTCTACGTACCAAGTCTGGCCAAGGGCCCAAGACCACCGTAAGTACTTATTTACGATGGTCTTGGTCTGGCACGCTTGCTGTCGGTTGCAGATCCTTGGTCTAGACTAGGGATATTAAACGAAAACTGGAATACCGGATTCCGGTTTTGAAACCGAATTTTCAAAACCGGATTTCGATTTGTATGTTGGAAGGTAAGTAGCACAGTCTTTTTGTTTGTTCTGTTGGAAATATTTTTAATAAATAATGTTGGATTCGCACAAAACAATTCTTGAAATGCCTTGCTAACTCTATTTAGTCTTATATATTGTGTTTCTTTTTTTCTAATACCAACTATGGCTTGCGATAAAAATATAATCAAACCAAATTTTAAGTTACAGTTACAATCCTTTGTGTGGGAAAATTTAAAAAAAACGTCTTTAACGATGGCTCGTTGTAAACTATGTTCCCAACAGATAAGCCGGAACGGTGGCAGTACTAAGTATCCTGGATTAACATCGTCATCATCTTCATATGCTTCTTAATATTATGGTCAAAGATAATCGGAAATGTGATTATCACTATTAAAAGCTATTAAGTATCGGTTTTAATAAATTAGCCCAGATTTTTTTTAGTTCTAAAGAATTTGGTGGTAAAGTGTACCAAATCATATTGTATTCACACAAATCAACCCCTTGAATGCCATGCAAGCACTAATTAAATTTGAACTATTTTTCAAATATACCTACAAAACTACGCACATTTGGCTTTTCCGGCATGTGACTATTGTGACATTGCTCAGGGGGAAGGGGGGGGGGGATAAACCGAAATCCGGTTTTAAACTGGTCTTATAGTACCGAAAACCAGTCTTAGAAAAACAGGTTTAGCATCCCTAGTCTACACCATTCCTATTTTCTTTACAGTCTTCAAACCTTATTTAATAAGGTTTTTTCAAATATTTTCTCAATGTATTTTGGTTATAATTGTGCATACCATAATTTGAAGTAAATGCATACTAATGAAAACCAGTTAGTAGCTAAATAGGTGTTTTAAAAATTACACTTATAATGTAAAAACATTATTTAATTGATTGTTCATTTTACATATTTGTAACAATTTGAGTACAGTTACCGTTACTGGTATACGCATATACAATTTTTTTTTTCAAATGCAAATGTTGTGCAGTAAAAAAATTAGTTAGACTTAAAATTAGGACTATTATCTCCCTTGAATAGACTTAAAATTAGGACTATTATCTCCCTTGAATATATTTAGTAAGCATTCGTTTAATTATTTTTTTTTTTATATCGGGTTTGCTCACGTTGAATTTTTTTTAAAGAAATTAAAAGAAAAAGGTTTTAATAATATAGCAACATTATATGTCGAATCTTAATAGGATAGGGGTCGAAGCACCAGTTCATGGGGGTCGCCTAAGACCACCGGAAAATACATATTTATCAGTCTACAGGCGGGCCCATCCACATGCGGATACATCCACACACGAGTACCCGGCGTTATGACATCAGCCCACCAACCCCATCACATACCTACTTTAAACAGTTGCAAAAACAGTCGGATGCGCAGAACTACTATTTCACAATATATAATTTCAAATAGATTTTTGTGATTAATCACTGTGTTTTAATCATTTTCAATTTGTAACACTGAAAATACATCCTGCATATTAGATATTTACATTACATTTTATAACAATAGTACATTACAGTTATATGAGATATTTACATTATATTTTATAACAGTAGCACATTACAGGTATATGATATATTTACATTACATTTTATAGCACATTACAGTTATATGAGATATTTACATTACATTTTATAACAGTAACACATTACTGTTTTATGATACATTTACATTACATTTTATAACAGTAACACATTACTGTTTTATGATACATTTACATTACATTTTATAACAGTAACACATTACTGTTTTATGATACATTTACATTACATTTTATAACAGTAGCACATTACAGTTATATGAGATATTTACATTACATTTTATAACAGTAGCACATTACAGTTATATGAGATATTTACATTACATTTGATAACAGTAGCACATTACAGTTATATGAGATATTTACATTACATTTTATAACAGTAACACATTACTGTTTTATGATACATTTACATTACATTTTATAACAGGAGCACATTACATTTTTAAGTTTTAAGTTAGCGACGAAAGTATATGGTCGGGGTCACGTCATAGCTGTATAAAAGGGTCGCGTCATTAAAAAAGGTTGGGAATCACTGATCTAGACACACTGTCTAGACACGCTATCTAGACACACCATCTAAACACAGGGCCGGCTCTACCATATAGGCGAACTAGGCGGCTGTCTAGGGCGCTAAATTTTGGGGGGCGCAAAATTGAGGATTTATTTTTAATTTGGGTATTTAAAAATATAAACTATATTAAAGTTTAGTGCTTCTGCGCGCTACTAGCATAGGTAAATGAATGAATAGGTAATGAAAGGTGAAGGGTATTTTATTTAAATTGTCTTAGAAAAAAGGAAAGCTTGCCTAACAGTAGCCTACTTAGTTTGGCAACCACGCTGTGCGTAGCGGAGTGCAAAAAGTCAACCCCTTACTTCCCCCGGCCACACCCTGGATGCGACGCGGCGGCGGAATATCATAGTGAAGTGAGTGAAGTGACGTGACGGTGACCTTCAAGTCACTTCGTGAATAGTAAGTCGTGATGGCGCTGAGTTGTTTGCATTGGCAGTGCAGTTGTTGTTTTTCAGACTGTTAATTACGAAAACGAATACCGGTACATTATATCCCCTAACTGACCCTAAGTGGCACAAGATGGTCCAGTCGAATATGATGCACTAACACCTCTGCGGTACCATTTATCTCATGCTTGTGATGCTTTGGAAGAAATTTCTAAAGACACTAATTGGATCTAGTGGCAATATTGCGAAGATAGAAGGACTTGGGTTACTTAAAAATATCTCAGACTTCAAGTTTATTGTTGCACTTGTCACATAGCACAACATTTTGTTTCATGTAAACATAACTATTAAGACAATGCAACAAAACGACTTGAGTCCCCAGAGAGCAGATAGTCACCTGGTGTCTTTGAATTTTTGTACAACATTCCTGACCTTAAAAACAAGACTAGACCAGAGTTTAAGTCATAGGTTCTCAACCTTTTTCGGCTCACCGCCCCCTTTTACATTTTTTTTCCGCTCACCGCCCCCCAACTTAATTTTAGCGGAAACGTTTGTTAATTAAAGGGAGATAATTAACCCTTTTCATTTGAGGTAATATTTCAATTTGTTTTTATTTCATAAAAAACTTAATGGCTTGCATTTATAACTTTGAAATGATATGATAGAACTGTAAAAACTATTTGAAAATTATATAAATATTATATGACTAAAAAATTTATATGAATATTTTCAAACATTTTAATAACTACCCAGTTTGTATAATTACTACGTATCTATATCGCTCAGCTATTGTGGTTACCTCTTTACAAATGATTCATACGCTTTAAAGGACATCTCGGTAATACGAATAAAATTAGTAATAGTAACCGATGTTAAGGCGACAGTCCGGTGAAACAACCATAAGACGAGGCGGCCGCATAACATATTTGCTAAATACTGACCCTCTACTTCATCGAAAAGTGATTGCGATTCTTATTTGTTCAATAATATGTATGCCTACTGTTGGGGGATATCAGATATTTAGAGCACTTGCGTTTACATCATATTTCATCCAAAAACTAATCGATTCAAATAGCTGAGTTGTTGAAATTATAGCAGGTACGTATGTACCGCCCACTTGCCCTTCATCGCCCCCCCAATCGCCCCCGGGAATGTTATCACCCCCCTAAAGCTTCTCATCGCCCCCTGGGGGGCGATATCGCCCCCGTTGAGAACCTATGGTTTAAGTCGATGTGCAAAAACTTGGGAAAAAAACACATTAACAATAGAAAAAGATGAAGGTTTGAATGAATCTGACATTGCTGCTGTCTGACAGTGTTTTGAACTAAGAGCAATTTCTCATCATCTCCAAGACTCAGTATCAAACCCTGAAGAAATCCTAAACTACATTTACCTACAGAATCTTGAAAATGGATTTCTTATCATTTGTGTAACCCTTCGTATTTTGCTTACGTTGCCACTTTCCCTAGCTAGTGCTGAACGAAGTTTTTCAATATTTAAGCTAATTAAAACCTATCTGCGTAGTACAATGTGTCAGGAGAGACTTGCGGGTCTTGCGACAATTTCTATTGAAAGTGAGATAGCAAGACAATTAGACTCAAAAGCCCTCATTCAAGAATTTGCTCAGCAGACAGCAAGAAAAGTACCACTAGGGTTTTAGTCTTGAGTATAAATACTGGTGATCAGTATTTAAAAGTGACTTTTGGACCGTAGTTAAGAAAACACTAATCCAATATCAAGCAATATCAAGTAGTCTTTGTGCATTTTTTTAAGTGTTATAAAAACAGAAAAAAATATATATAATATAACTGTGAGTTTCGGTTTGTAATTAAGAGAACTGTACATAATGCAGGTATAAAACCTATAAACCCATATATCTATTGTAAAACTGTGTGTTATGTAAATTTTCTAATTATAATTTAGATTTCTAATTATTAATTTATAATGCAAAACGATTTTTACTTTTCATTCAACTGTTTTATCTACATTTCACAGTCATCAATCAAAGGTTAGGCTATAAAATAAAATTCTTTGTTGGGCTATAAAAATTATTAACAAAAACACATTTTCGAAGTTCCATACGTGGCAGACCTCGCCGAAGGCACTTTAATGAGGGCGCAGAATTTGTTTTCGCCTAGGGCGCCAAAAAATCCTAGAGTGTCTAGACACACTATCTGGATACACTATCTGGACACACTATCTGGACACGCAAACTAGACACGCTATCTAGACACACTTTTTAGACACACTATTTAGACACCCTGACTAGACACACTATCTAGACACGCTATCTAGACACACTATTTAGACTCGCTAACTAGACACACTATTTAGACTCGCTAACTAGACACACTATTTAGACACGCTATCTAGACACACTATTTAGACACGCTATCTAGACACACTATTTAGACTCGCTAACTAAACACACTATTTAGACACGCTATCTAGACACACTATTTAGACTCGCTAACTAGATACACTATCTGGACACACTATTTAGACACGATATCTAGACACACTATTTAGACACACTATCTAGACACACTATTTAGACCCGCTAACTAGATACACTATCTGGACACACTATCTAGACACACTATTTAGACACGATATCTAGACACACTATTTAGACATACTATCTAGACACACTATTTAGACACGATATCTAGACACACTATTTAGACATACTATCTAGACACACTATTTAGACACGATATCTAGACACACTATTTAGACATACTATCTAGACACACTATTTAGACACGCTATCTAGACACACTATTTAGACACGCTATCTAGACACACTATTTAGACTCGCTAACTAGATACACTATCTGGACACACTATTTAGACACGATATCTAGACACACTATTTAGACACACTATCTAGACACACTATTTAGACCCGCTAACTAGATACACTATCTGGACACACTATCTAGACACACTATTTAGACACGATATCTAGACACACTATTTAGACATACTATCTAGACACACTATTTAGACACGATATCTAGACACACTATTTAGACATACTATCTAGACACACTATCTAGACACACTATTTATACACGCTTTTGGGTAAAAAAATAGGCAAGTATTTTTATTTCACAAAAATTTTAATTGCCCGTACATTTACAATGTCTTTTGTTTTTAAAAGTTGGAAAAAAAAAGGTATAAAAAAAAGGTATAGTCTAACTGGTGAATCGACCCGGATCTGCCTCATAGCAGTCCGTTAGGTTAACCTCAGAGCTAGTGAAGACACATGTCCGACACATGTGAAAAATTATTAGACAGTATATATGCCTAGGCCTAAATAGGTGATGTGACACAAACTCATACGTTTTCAAATTGACCAATGGGGATCCGTGGTGACCCAAACACAATCTTTTTATATATATAGATATTATACACTTCAGGATTTAGTTGTCAGTTCAAAGCTCTAGCATATAACTGTCGATACAGAATATAGTAACAAAAACATGGAACTAACGTGTTATTTAATGAAGACATCATCTATATTGATCTAATTTGTAATTTTAGATACATGATTTCAGTTTTATATTGATCTTAATATGTTACTAGGCCTATATATATATGATTTGCATTTTATTTAGTTTTAATTCGTTACTTTAGATATATAATTTAAATTTATATTTATCTAATTTGTTACTTTAGATAGGATAGGCCTATATGCCTTCCGTTTCATAGTGCAGTACAGATTTATTTTTTTCTGTGTAATAAAAATTAGAAATTTTATCAATGGCATAATTATCTTTTTTAAAGTTGTGTATGTTTAATTATTATATTTTTTTTTTAGATAGTGTTTAGATAGTGGGTAGAGAATCTGGAGTACAGCCGAACATAACTTAGGATGGTAAGTGGAGCAAAAACAAACAAGGAAACAAAACAAAATCGTCAGATTAAAAACAAGTAAGAGTTACCTCCTCCGTTCTTTTGCGTCAAATACGGAAATCTCCAAACGTTCCCGAGTCCAACAGCGTAGCCAATCAGAGACAAGACGAACTGTGCTCGGTTGTCCCACGTGACACGCTCTTCGCCTGCACACACACACACACAAAAACAAAAGTTTAAATTGTATTCCAAACAATATTTATTTAAACAACTAGAACAAAAGAATAGGAGAAGGATAACAGCAAGCTATTAAACAAGAAATCGATAAAAGGAATGGAAAATGGCGGGGGCGGGGTGGATATTAATGAGAAGCGATATAGCTACAGATCGAACTCTACTCTTGACATGGGATCGATACTTCTTACAATGCAGGCTCATTAGCCTCATTGGCGAAAAAAATCGATCCTCAATTTGGTGGGCTGTGGGAGAAGGAATAGGAGGCTTTTATAATTCTTGGCACCGATGTAATAGGATTCAGCACAAGGCCAGCGCCAGACTGAGCAATCTAACACAGTGCCAGCCTTAGATTCTACTTAAATAAAAAAAATAAAGGTTGTAAGAAACGAAAAAAATAACGCCCTTTAATTTATACAGCCTTTTAGGCCTAAGCAAGTAGGATGTAAAGTAAAGTACGCTTCGGACACAAGTTTTTGTGGCCACGGCACACTACGGGGTGTGTGGCCAGCACAACGCCCAGCCGCCTTTACCTTACTCCAAGTAATGTCAGGTACCCATCAGAGCTTAATGACTCAGGGACACCCTCAAGTCCCTGGAAAACAATACTAGCCTGCATAAGGATTTGAACCCAAAACCTTCGGATCGCCAGTCGAACGCGCTGCCGCTCGGCCACCGTGCCTATAGCAAGTAGGATGACAATAGAGTCGGTTTCCGAATATCCTGTCGGTTTATTTTCAAAAAGCATCAATCAAATCAATTCTAGCACAAAGAATGTTTTCACCTAATAGTATACATAACGTACAAATCAAATAGTGTGTACAGAATGTAATCAGACGTATAATGTTTTCGTTAAAAAATAATAATACATATATATATATATATATATATATAAGTTTAATAGTACATACAATAGAAAAAAAGTATACATCAAACTTTATTAGTCTATCTATCTGTCTGTCTGTCCATCTGTCTGCCTATCCGTCAATCTGTCTGTCTATCTGTCTGTCTCTCGTTTGGTCTATCTATCTGTCCATTTGTCTGTCCATCTGTCTGTCCATCTGTCTGTCTATATGTCTGTCTATCTATCGGTCTCTGTCTATCTATCGGTCTCTGTCTATCTATCTGCCCAGTCAATCTGTGTGACCTTGTTTAAGGTGACAATGAGTGCCAGACAATTTGCAAAGTCTGTCTGTGTGATCAATTCTTTGGTGACAATGCCACTGACAATCCACAAGGTCTGTCTGTCTTGAGTGAACATGACTGTCTCGACACTATCTTTCCGTTGGTGTCTTTAAATTGAGTTTTTGTTGTTTTAAAATCAGGAGCATTGTCTACCAGACAAGTAATAGAGGAAACACAAAAAACATGACGTAAAGTATTGATGTCTATCTCAGAAAGGCCGAATGAGAAGCGTGTCCAGTAATACGTGGTCAGTGAGTGACCACTTTAATCTAACATCCAACCGAATACCATGTCTATTCCATCAATTCGCTATTACCCCCATTCCTCTCAAACTAACTCCAACCCCCTCCCCTCTAAAAAATGTAAAGGAAATGAAGAAAAGAAACTGGACGAAAGTACGGCAGACGATTGGTTGCGTCAGAAGGAATTGTAAGCCACGTGACGTCGCTATGCTTTAAAATGATTGGTGGGAATAGAAAGGCCTTCCAAGAAACACTCTGTGTGCGTATTGTGTATGTTTGTGTGTGTGAGGGTGCTTGCTGGAGTATGTCTGTGTGGGGGGATATGTATGTGAATGTTTTTTTTTTGTCTCCTCCTCCTCCTGAAGCCATCCTTCTCTCTCTCTCTCTCTCTCTCTCTCTTTCTCTCTCTATGTATTGATCCAACCTCTTGACCAAGTAAACATAGACTCGTGATTTACGTTAAGATGGAACATGGGCGGGGTCAGGGCAGAGGGAGTGTAGGAGAGAGAGAGAGAGAGAGAGAGAGAGAGAGAGAGAGAGAGGGGGAAGGAGGGAGGGAGGAGAAAGGGTGGATGGGGGAGAGATGGAAGAAACGCGAGGAAGGGAAAGAAAGGCAAAAAGAGAATGGAGAAAAAAGGGAGTGGACAAGAGGGAATGTGGAAAAGGGACACGTAGAGAGAGAGTACATGAAATGAATGGGAGAGATATAAAAGGTATGAGAGAGGAAGAGAGGGTGGCAAAGAGGAATTAGAAATATTTTTTAAGAAATGTACAACTCTTGATTCATCAGTCAATCAATAAATCAAACATTCTTTTTCCATCTGTCTATCCAACAATACACCAATTGGTCTATTTACCCAGCCATATATTCATATAAATATCTATCCATTCCTATATCTACTAACCCATCTATCGTTCTATCTAACCCGCCTCTCCATCTATTTTAGGTTCAGATCTTATTATCCATACAAGCCATCCATTTTTCTATCAACCATCCACCCAATCTATACATTGTATTATATAATGTATCTTATTTGTCGTTCCACGTATCTATCTATCATCCACTATCTTCCTATACACAGATAAGTAAATGTATAGTGAGAACCACAAAAGAGAATCATTGTTAGTCTAAGATAAAGGCTAGTAACATTTCTCTTAATTGGGCGCCCGGGCGCCATATCATAAATTCGATACAACTAGACGGGCAATATTCTTAAAATCTATTGACAATATTAATAACAAAAAATGTTTTAAATGACGTTAGAAGCTCTGTACTCTATTGGATGGGGGAAGGGACACAGAAAAGGGCCTGATGGATAGGCCTACATGCCGCGGCCCGCGGACCGCCTGTTGCACGACCCTGGTATAAAAAAGCAAATGTAGAGAGATATACAAAAGAGAGAGAGAGAGAAAAAAAAACTGAAGCATATTAAAATTAATGAAGGGAGGTTTGGAAAGACATGGCGAGACTAATAGAGAAACAGAGAGTCGGTGGGAGAGGGTTGTGATGAAGGAGGGAGGGTTGTGGTGAAGGAGGGAGGGTTGTGGTGAAGGAGGGAGGGTTGTGAAGGAGGTAGGAAGAGATAGACAGACAGATAGATTAGGGCTTGAGCAAATTGAAAGGAATTTAATTACACGGTTTGAACTATAAGAGTATTTGTTAGTGTGTGTGTTTGTGTGTATCATAGAGAGAACAGGAAAGAGAGGCAGAGACAGAGAGAGAGAGAGAGAGAGAGAGAGAGGTAAAAAAAAATGTGCTACATCTATTTTGCATGATCGATTTCTATTTTGTTGTCTAAGCTAACCTTTAGCCCAAGCTATTTACAGAGACACAGTTAAATATCACCGTATTGATTCTGTGGAGTCACAGAAATAGGAGCTGTGTCCGTTTTAACACTGTCTTTGGCGTTGCTTTTGTTTGTGTGTGTGAGCGTGTTTTGTTGTTTGTTTGTGTGTGTGTGCGTGTTTTGTTGCTCTTTGTACGAAATGAACAACAACAACAAATAAATAATCGAGTAACTAGAAGTTGGCAGTTGACAAGAGGCTGAAGTTAAAATAAAATATTGATGTTTCTTATGATAAATGATGCAGTGCATCCTTGGATGGCTGAGCGCAACAGTCTTCTGTGCCAGCTTTTTGGTAATTATAGAGTGCCAAAGTATGATTTCTGATTCATTCAGCGTGCCAACAGTCTAAAAGTCAACCTGCTTTTTCTTTTAGAAGAAACTTGAATTAATTTTTTTAAGGGGTCCTCCGCGTGCCACTGAAAATTGCTATGCGTGCCAAGTGTGGCACCCGTGCCGTAGGTTGCCGAGCCATGTTCTAGGCCAATCTGCACGATTCCCATCATCACCCAACACACATAAATTGCACAACTCCCCTTATCTTCTCGTCCTATACATTACAGACGCTCCTTCTATAAAGAAGATTATTGCGTCCTACGTTTATCTCTGGTTTGAATCTAGTCTTGCATTTCTATTAGTGTTTTAAACGATGTTAAGTTACTGGTTTTCCTGGTTTGTTCGGGCAACCCATTCCATGCCCGGATGCAACTCGGGAAGAAAGAGTACTTTTATGCCTTTGTTCTCGCATCATAAGGACTGAGGAAAGTGTTTTTGTCCTTAAGTTTATCTGAGCATTGCTACAGATTGTTATTGTGTTGTATTTCTTAATAATAGTTTAATGCATTATGTTCTAGCATAAGAGATAAGAAAAGTGTTTTTTTTCCTTATGTTAATCTGAGAAAGGTAATAATATATTGTTATTGTGTTGTATTTCTAAGTTAGAGTTTAATGACATGTGTATTATTACTACTTTACTCTTTGCCCTTCTGTCCTCTAGTGTTTCTAGATATAGTGATTTGACTATTGGTGTAAAAATTACCAGTTGCGTATATTTGCTAGTAGGTCCAATGGACCTTACAGTTCTTTTATTAATATCCACCTTTGATAGAAACTATATGCCCTAAATTTAAATTGTTCTTTTTTTTTTCTTAACACTCTATACTTATTTTATTCTTTTGCCCCCCCCCCCCCCATCCCCCGGGTCACCCTAAACCGTGCACCACCACGTCATTGATCTAATGGCGATAGAATTTTCCGTAAGAGTTTACTATATTAATATGAGGCACAGTTTTGTTGTAAAAAAACAACAAAAAGTTTCCAATACACACGCATAAAGGTTTTATAAGAAGGCGGAATCAGCCCCGCGTCTTCTCTGGCACCATGAAACCTCGCGGAGAACTTTCGAGAAATTAACTCCTGCCCCTCCCGCCCCTTTAACCGCTGGCACCCCCCCCCCCTCCCCAAGGCTCTTATCTAATATTTTGCAGACATGCCTTCTAGAGAACAGGATTAATACGATCCTTGGAACATCCATGGGTTAAGTCTTGTAGTTTGATAAGAATTATAAATGATGTTGATTTGTTGTTGTCCCCCCCCCCCCCCATCCTGATTTGTTCAAACAACCCTGTTCCATGTAACCTACATATAAAATGGAAGGGGAGATAAACTGTGATCAGTTCCTGTTTATGGAAGAAGAAAAAAGTGTGTTTTTGGTTAAATTATCTCCCCATGTCTATATAGTATTCGATTCAATCTTGTGTTTCTCTCCGAATACCTAGTCGCGAGCTGGTACCGGGCTGCCAAGAGAGCGAAATCATCGGGTATCGAAATCATCGGGTATCAAAATCAACGGGTATCGAAATCATCTGGTATCGAAATCATCGCGTATCGAAATCATTGGGTAGCATGATGTAGAAGTAAGTCTCAACAAAAACTAAGCATGGTTATTTGATGGACATAATACTATATTAGGGGCATGGTGGCCGAGGGGAAGCGCGTTCGGCTAGCGTACTGAAAGTCCTCGGTTCGAATCTTTTGATAAAGGCATGATTTATTCTCGGGTTTAGAGGATGCCCATGAGTCTACCCATCTCTGATGGGTACCTGACTTTAGTTGGGGTAAAATAAAGGCGGCTGGGCATTGCACTGGCCAAAAAAAAAACCTAGTATGCCGTGGCCACAGAAACTGGTGAACGTTGCTTCGCCGGCCCTATGAATCAATTTGGTCTCTTCAAGTTCTCACATATATATTAATTAGATATTAAAACCCTGACATAAGCTAAACAGCACTCCTATGTAGAAGCCAAAAGTCTTTACAAAATGTTTTAAAAACCCATATAGGCTTAGTCTAGAACACGGGTCAGCACATTTCGATAATAGTGTTTGACAAAGTAGGATTTCTAATTCACTCAGCGTGCCAGCATCTTAAAAGTCATCCCTCTCTAGCACTACATAAAATAGAGTAAAATTGTCTTTCTATCTTATACATTACAGACGCTCCTTCTATAAAGAAAAGTATTACGTCCTACGCTATCCGTGGTCTGAGTCTAGTCCTGCATCTCTATTAGTGTTTTAAATTATATCAATTCACTGGTTCTCCTAATTTGTTCATACAGACCATTCCATGCCCGGATGCCACTCGGGAAGAAAGAGTACTTTTATGCCTTTGTTCTCGCATCATAAGGACTGAGGAAAGTGTTTTTGTCCTTAAGTTTATCTGAGCATTGCTACAGATTGTTATTGTGTTGTATTTCTTAATAATAGTTTAATGCATTATGTATTATTACTACTTTACTCTTTGCCATTTTATCTTCTAGTGTTTCTTTGGTTTAGTGATTTAACTATCGGTGTTACTCTTAAGCTTATTTTGTTTTCATTTAATGAAATCTCAACAAGACCCTTTTTTGTAAAGCAAAGTTCTGGTCCTAGTAACCAGTAACTGCAGAGTAACAATTTATAGATCCAGTAAGCGAGAACATTCTCCAGTAAAACATTATCGATATTTATACCTTTTAAACATCAATTTGAGTAGTGAGTTAAAAGAAAAAAGATTCATTACTAGCGCATATTTACAAATAACAAGAGTAACACCGATTGACAAGTCTTAATGAGGTGTGACCTTTTGAAATGGAAGAGATCATGAGCTTCCGGTGACATTTCCCGCCATTTTCGTAAACAAAAAAACATGCTTTTGGTGGTGTTTAACAATTGATTTCAACCTCGATGGCCAGTTCTGGTCTTCTAGAAATATTCAAAGGCTACAATATTAATTATGAGGAAATATTTATTTTTTACATCAAAAGTGAGCAGGCGATAATTAATACTCAAAGTGTTAGTCGCGTTAGGTAATTTTAGCTTTGTTTATAAAATAAATTAGTCAAGAGTTGCGTTTTCTTGGTTATTAAAAAACACAATGTGTAGATTCATTAAAAAAATAACGAAAATTCTTTTTGCATTAAGCAATAAGTTTGATATTGTAAAATTTCACTTCTGACTTTCACAATACATCGTTTTCTTTTGGAAATGAAATAAATTTCAATCCCAACAAATTTTCGTACAACCAGTTACCCAGCACACAGACATGTTTCGAATCAAATGATCGAATTCGACCGGAAAAGATTTTTCTAGGCGACCTTTTATGCATGTATAATCGTTAAGACTTGTTAATAGTAGATCACTAACGTTGTTTAGTAGACAATTATTTAATACAACAATATCGAGTAGAACACTATATAGTAGAACAGTAGACGTCTATTTAACAGAACAGTATTTACTCGAGCATTACCTTGTACACTATTTTCTATTAGAACATTATCTTGTAGATCATTTTCTGGTGAAACATTGTCCAGCAGAGCAAAGGTCGGCAACCTAAAACACGCGCGCCAAAACTTGGCACGCAGTGCGATTTTCAATGGCACGCGAAAGGCCTCCAAGAGGTTTCTTATTGATAAAAAAAACAACAACAACATTTTCCGGTTCTGAATGAGGAAAACTGACTGTTGAAGCCGATGTTTCTGAATGACATAGTGACATATTTCAGTGAGATGAACTTGCATTTGCAAGGACCACTCGAATGGATTTGCATTGAAACTCGACATATATTGCCGTGAAATCAATTTCAAAACATTTAACTACATGTACATCCCTATATTAAGACATATTATATTAAGATAGATAGTTGGGCTTTTTCAGAAGTACATCGAAGCACTCAAAGCGGAGTTTTCTAATGAAAAGCAAGACTTTCAAACTAAATGGACTAATTTTTTGATACCACATCAAGCCTAACTGGTTTGATCTTACTACAATTTTTTTAGATGTAGATATTTTTTTTTTATTATTTGCGATAATATTTCTAAGATGTTTCTTTTTTTTAATTTTTATTTTTTATAAAAGAATTCATCGCTTACAATTTATAACTTTGAAATGATCAAACTGTAAAACATATTTGAAAATTATAAAAATATTATATGACTAACGAATTTATATGTATATTTTCAAACATTACATTAACTACCCAGTTTGTATGATTACAACGTATTTATATCTATGAATGATACTGTTGGTCCTAAAAAGAAATTTTTTCTCTGTGGAAAATAATAATTTTGGCAATGTAAATGCAATTTTTCATGAATAAAAAGTTTTGGAAAAAAAAAAAAACACATTCTCGGCCTTTTGGTTAAGGTCGATCACTCTGGCTTCCTCACACAACGTGTAGATCTTCTCCGCCTTGTGCGATTAGATCTTGCTCTCATCTTCTCCGCCTTGTGCGATTAGATTTTTCACAAATGTGTAGGAAGTCTGAGTTACCCCACCCCCCGAGCTACGGCTCCCTAAAACTATACGATGCCTAGTAGGCCCAAAGGAGGGGCAAGGAGATCAAACTCCGCCGCGCCTCCTTCCGGAAATAAAAAAAAAGAAACACATTAAAGGACATCTCCGTTAAACTGAGATCAACATATAATTAATATTAGCAGGTGTAAGATGGAGTCCGCCCAAGAAACACATGGAGGCGTGACCTTGAAGCCGAAACCACCAAGATGGGCTTCAGCTGGAACCATCTAGAGAGGATTGCCCAGGATATGAGAATCTGGAGAACTGTTGTTGGTGGCCCATACTCCGACAGGGTTTGACGGGCGTAAGTAAGTAAGATCCTCATCTTAATTAACAAAAGATAAAGTTAAGACAATAATTACCATTAATGTGATAGTTTAATAATAATAAAATAGTGTCTGTGATATAAATACAAATAAAAAGGAGGACAATCACAAACACGTTAATTTTGTATTAAATATAAAACGCTTGAACAATTTTCTCTATAAATAATATCTTTTGCTTTTTGGCCTTGGTCTTGCTACGGCGTTAAATAAATTGACCTATAATTATTTTTTTTTAAAGTACGGCTTATAATAGAGCAGGTTGACTTTTAGGCTGTTGGCACACTGGATGATGTAGTTTGGCACACTGTTAGCAAAAAGTTGCCGACCCTTGCAATAGAGCAATATCTTCAAGAACATTAACACTGTACAACATTTGCTTACAGATTATTATCTTGCAGAAACTGGTCTAACGAACAGTAACAATTAGCTTACGACAGCTACAGATAGAGATACAGCTACATATAGAGACCGGAGGGCGGATAGAACGGTAGAACATTTATTTGCTGACCTTTATATGTTTTGCTCTTAAGCTGATCATAATAATTGTCATTATGTGTGTTAGCGTGTTGTTATGCTTGTGTTTGGAGACAGTGGGCTGTACAGCTCATAATGTCCCTTTCGATGAGATGTTAGGATTGAAAGGGAAAGAAGCGATGCAATGTTTGGATTGAAAGGGAGAGAAGCGATACAATGTTTGGATTGAAAAGAAGCGATACAATGTTTGGATTGAAAAGAAGCGATACAATGTTTGGATTGAAAAGAAGCGATACAATGTTTGGATTGAAAGGGAAAGAAGCGATGCAATGTTTGGATTGAAAGGGAAAGAAGCGATGCAATGTTTGGATTGAAAGGGAAAGAAGCGATGCAATGTTTGGATTGAAAGGGAAAGAAGCGATGCAATGTTTGGATTGAAAGGGAGAGAAGCGATGCAATGTTTGGATTGAAAGGGAAAGAAGCGATGCAATGTTAGGATTGAAAGGGAAAGAAGCGATGCAATGTTTGGATTGAAAGGGAAAGAAGCGATGCAATGTTTGGATTGAAAGGGAGAGAAGCGATGCAATGTTTGGATTGAAAGGGAGAGAAGCGATGCAATGTTTGGATTGAAAGGGAGAGAAGCGATGCAATGTTTGGATTGAAAGGGAGAGAAGCGATGCAATGTTTGGATTGAAAGGGAAAGAAGCGATGCAATGTTTGGATTGAAAGGGAAAGAAGCGATGCAATGTTTGGATTAAAAGGGAGAGAAGCGATGCAATGTTTGGATTGAAAGGGAATAAAGCGATGCAATGTTTGGATTGAAAGGGAGAGAAGCGATGCAATGTTTGGATTGAAAGGGAATAAAGCGATGCAATGTTTGGATTGAAAGGGAAAGAAGCGATGCAATGTTTGGATTGAAAGGGAAAGAAGCGATGCAATGTTTGGATTGAAAGGGAATAAAGCGATGCAATGTTTGGATTGAAAGGGAAAGAAGCGATGCAATGTTTGGATTGAAAGGGAAAGAAGCGATGCAATGTTTGGATTGAAAGGGAGAGAAGCGATGCAATGTTTGGATTGAAAGGGAATAAAGCGATGCAATGTTTGGATTGAAAGGGAATAAAGCGATGCAATGTTTGGATTGAAAGGGAAAGAAGCGATGCAATGTTTGGATTGAAAGGGAAAGAAGCGATGCAATGTTTGGATTGAAAGGGAGAGAAGCGATGCAATGTTTGGATTGAAAGGGAATAAAGCGATGCAATGTTTGGATTGAAAGGGAATAAAGCGATGCAATGTTTGGATTAAAAGGGAAAGAAGCGATGCAATGTTTGGATTGAAAGGGAGAGAAGCGATGCAATGTTTGGATTGAAAGGGAGAGAAGCGATGCAATGTTTGGATTGAAAGGGAGAGAAGCGATACAATGTTTGGATTGAAAGGGAGAGAAGAGATGCAATGTTTGGATTGAAAGGGAGAGAAGCGATGCAATGTTTGGATTGAAAGGGAGAGAAGCGATACAATGTTTGGATTGAAAGGGAAAGAAGCGATGCAATGTTTGGATTGAAAGGGAGAGAAGCGATGCAATGTTTGGATTGAAAGGGAAAGAAGTGATGCAATGTTTGGATTGAAAGGGAAAGAAGCGATGCAATGTTTGGATTGAAAGGGAAAAAAGCGATGCAATGTTTTGATTGAAAGGGAGAGAAGCGATACAATGTTTGGATTGAAAGGGAGAGAAGCGATGCAATGTTTGGATTGAAAGGGAAAGAAGCGATACAATGTTTCGATTGAAAGGGAAAGAAGCGATGCAATGTTTGGATTGAAAGGGAAAGAAGCGATGCAATGTTTGGATTGAAAGGGAAAGAAGCGATGCAATGTTTGGATTGAAAGGGAGAGAAGCGAACACAACCAGGGAAACAAAAGGGTCAGGAAAAAAGATTGCGAAACCAAATTGAGTTTGACTCGGTGTCCGAGAGGCAGCGTGTTCGGCTGCTGTACTGAACGGTCCTGTGTTCGGATCCTGGTGAAGGCTATGATTTTGGAGGGTGTCCCCGAGTCCACCCAACTCTGATGGGTGCCTGGCCTTAGTTGGGGTAAAGTAAAGGCGGCTGTGCATAGTGATGGACACACAATCCCCTAGTATGCCTTGGCCACAAAAACTGGTGGACGCTGCTTAACTGCCCCCACCCCCATAGTCTAAAAAAGTGCTCACCTGTATGGCGACAGATTTTCTTCTCCAGGTCGATTCTCAGGAGGTTCGCGGTGCTAGCGTCGGGGCCGATGCTCATGATGCTCCCGTAGGTGGACGCCGCTGGGACCATCGTGTCGCTCTCGGCGGGGCTCTGGTCCTCGCTCTTGGCCTCCGGGGGCGCCAGGCAGTTCATTTCCATTTGAAAACGCCGGTCCGAGCGGTCGGCGCCGGGCGAAAGAGTTCCGTTGGCCGAGGACTTAATGGTGTGGTCCTTATTCTCCATGATAATTGATTCACGCGGGGAGGTCACTTCAGCTAAATCTAAACCCAGTCATGAACTAAAGCGGGTAGTACAGGTTTGTCCACAATAATTTCCATTAGCTACGATTCTGAAATATAGAGAATAAAATATAGTTTATAATCAGGCTATTTAGAAGAATATATAGAGAATATAATATAGTTTATAATCAGGCTATTTAGAAGAATATATAGAGAATATAATATAGTTTATAATCAGGCTATTTAGAAGAATATATAGAGAATATAATGTAGTTTATAATCAGGCTATTTAGAAGAATATATAGAGAATATAATATAGTTTATAATCAGGCTATTTAGAACAATATAGACTATAGAGAATATAATATAGTTTATAATCAGGCTATTTAGAAGAATATATAGAGAATATAATATAGTTTATAATCAGGCTATTTAGAAGAATATATAGAGAATATAATAAAGTTTATAATTAGGCTATTTAGAAGAATAAATAGAGAATATAATAAAGTTTATAATCAGGCTATTTAGAAGAATATATAGGCTAGAGAATATAATAAAGTTTTACAGGCTATTTAGAAGAATATATAGAGAATATAATAAAGTTTATAATCAGGCTATTTAGAAGAATATAAAGAGAATATAATGTAGTTTATAATCAGGCTATTTAGAAGAATATATAGAGAATATAATGTAGTTTATAATCAGGCAATTTAGAAGAATATATAGAGAATATAATAAAGTTTATAATCAGGCTATTTAGAAGACTATATAGAGAAAATATGTTGTTTATAATCAGGCTATTTAGAACAATATATACAGAATATAATATTCTCTATAATAATAATAATATAATATAGTTTATAAATAAGGATATTCAGAAATAAATATGAAATTTTAAAGCGTTGATTGAATTATCTTTCTTCCCGAGAAGGTGGGCATAGAACGGGTTACCTGAACAAGCCGAGGAGGAAAATCAACAACTTAAAATCATATGGGTTACAATTTTAAGTCCTCACTAAAATGCTTGATTTAACTCATACCAAGTATAAATGGATGCAGAAAGTATTCTCTAATGAAGGAGCGTCTGTAACACATAAAATATTATAAACAATTGTGACTATTTTCCTAAACAGAAATGTTTCTTTCGTATAAAGATCGTTGCGGGTTAAAACAAAACAAAAAAAATTATGAATTTACAACAAAAAACAAAAACAACCAAATAACAGATATTATAGCGTGAAATTATTTGTATAAACTGTTTAGATGAAAAATCTTTATTAACATTCAGTATCCTAAGTAAAAATAACTGCTCAAGATACTTGAAAACTCGAGTGATAGGCCTCAGTGGCGTAGCTAAGGGGTAGCGAGGGGGGGCGGACCGCCCCGGGTGACAGCATATGGGGGGTGACACTTTGTCACCACTAAATTTTTCAGCCAGACTAAAGTGCGAAAATAGTCTGAAATAGTCATGAACAATCAAAGAATCATCTGTCGTGCTTGGAGAAGTGAAAAACAATGGCTTCAGGACTCCAGCTGCAAACAACCATCGATACAGCAACCATTTCCCTGGTGGAGAAAGAGAAATAGAAGTTCAGAGACATTCTGCACAGAGTTTTAGATGTGATACTTTTCCTTGCATGACAGAACCTGTCATTTAGAGGACATCAAGAGGATGCGATATCATTAAACAAAGGAGCTTGTTGAATTGTTATCTCACTACGATGTAGCGTTTGAGAACATCTTGTCAGACTCCACCAAAGAACAGACAGTCATGTAGTATGCTACTGCATTGACTGGCGATATCCTCGACAAACTAGAAAAGGAAGGAGTGAATATTCAGTTATGTCGCGGTCAAGGGTATACGATAATGCAGCAAGCATGGCTGGAATCCACGGTGGTGTGCAACAAAAGATCAAAGACATTAATCCGAAGGCAATTTTTGTACCTTGTTCCAATCATTCTCTGAACCTTTGTGGCAAACATTCGTATGCTAACAATCTGTCTTGTGTAACGTTTTTTGGAAGTCTTGAGGCGCTGTACACTTTTTTTTGCCCTGTTACCCATCGCTGGGATGTACTAGTTAAATACACAGGTCTAACAGTGAAGAGACTTCCACAACTCGCTGGAGTGCACATGCTGATGCAGTGAAGCCAGTGATACAGAAGTTTAACCAGTTTGTGGAAGCCATTGAAGCTCCGTGTGATGTTGAAGAAAGCGTCGAGACAAGAGGCGCTGCGCACAATCTGTTGCCAGCTATATGCAACTTTTCTTTCATTTCGTTCTTGTTTTTTTGGGGTGACGTTTTACAAGAAGTCGACTTAGAACAGAAGTACATGCAAACACCAGGTATTACTGTGGACATGGTTGCAACCAAACTAAGGGCTCTCAAGGTCTTTTTGGAAGAGCAGCGTACGAAGTTTGTTGACAATGCTGTCCAGTAAGCACTTGCGAAATGTGAAGAACTTGATATCCCTACAGAGAAGAGAATCATAAGAAAGAGAAGATTACCTGGAGAGGTGGCAAGAGATGCTGGATTGTCATTGCAGCAGGAGACCAAGAGAGCAATGTTAGAGTGTCTGGACCATTTTCATATGGAGTTAGACACGAGAGGAAAGGCAGTGAACCACATTTTGCTGACTTTTTCTGCCGTTCAGCTAGACCATATTATTTGTGCCAACGACGAATAAATACAGTTGTCTGTTACCAAGCTCACAGCCGTGTATGATGATCTGTCTGAAGAAGACCGTTGTCTAGAAATATCACGTTTAAGGCAAAACCTACAAGCAGCCGAAATAAACTTGGAGGAAGCCAAGCTCTGGACTGTACTGCAATTCCTACGTTTTATCATCAAGTGGGACTTTGTTGAATCATTGCCATATCTTACGCTGACTCTAAGATTCTTTCTGACAATGTGTTTCTGTTGCATCGTGTGAAAGAAGTTTCTCCAAAATGAAACTTATAAAACATTACCTCCGGTCAACCATGTGCCAGTCGAGATTGTCGGATCTGGCTGTTCTGTCCATTGAACACAAGCTTACAAGACAAATAGATTTTGACGATGTCATTGACATGTTTGCCATTATAAAAAAAAGAAGACATTCCTTATAGGACTATAGTGTCGAAGGACATTCTTTTGGCCTGTGCATTGCCGTGTTTTGCATTTAGATGTTCTGAAAGTGAACAGTTGAATAAAATCTTTGGATTTGAACTATTTGTTTTGTGGTATTGGATTCGGATTTTGTCTTGGATCATACATGTAAGCAGTAACGTAACCGGTCAGTAGAGTAAAGTAGAGCCTAGAGGTAGAGTATGTATGAAAATTTAGCTACACCTAAACATTCAGCATAGGGTCGTGTGGGGTCACTGGGGTGACATTTGAACGGATCGCCCCGGGTGACGTTTACTCTAGCTACGCCACTGATAGGCCTACATAAGGCATTAAATTATGATATAAAAATACACCGCAATAACAATATGTTACAATGCTCAGATAAACATAAGGACAAAAACCACTTATCCCTTATGCAAGAAAAAAATGTATATAAGTAGGCCTACTCTTTCTTCCCAGGTGGCATCCAGGCATGGAATGCGTTGCATGAACAAACCAGGAAAACCAGTAATTAATATAATTTAAAACACTCAATAGAAATGCAGGACTAGACTCAAACCGCGGATGAGCGTAGGACGCAATAATCTTCTTCATAGAAGGAGCATCTGTAATGCATAAGATAAGATAAAGGCGAATACCTTAATTCTTAAAGAGAAACGAACCAGTTTGGGAAACGATGTTCTAGCCCAGTGATGGCGAACCTTTTTGAGGCCGCGTGCCCTAAGTGCAATGCAAGACCAACTTATTTCTTTTAACGTGCCAACACAGCAATTAAAACAAAATACTGTGGTTTTACTTTACAAAAAAAAAACACCTGCTCATACAGTTGTCCGAACTAATAAACATCTTGAATAACAAATGAACAGATCATTGAATGATACAAACAGTCTTTTATATTTAAAAAAAAAACTGTAGAAAATGAACACATAATTAATATATTACAATTACACAATTACAGTTATTACAGTTAACTGTATGCATTTGGCATGACTTTGCATAGTTAAAAAGATTTTTGCTGTTGTGTGCATGCTGATAATTTGTCAAGCCTTAACTCATACTCCGTAATTTTAAGAGCGACACATACAGCACTCAGGTCATCTGTCAGTTTGTTTCTGGTATCAGATTTGATATATTTTAAAGTTGAAATCAGCTGATTGCAAGCATAAGATGTCCCAGACAAAGTAAGAAGTGAAATCCCAAGTGCTTTCATCGACTTGAAATTATTTGGCAGAGAATTCCACATTTTAAGAATGTCATCATCAAGGTGCTCTGCTGTCCTTTGCCATACTTTCACACTCTATCTTCTCAAGTGTTTCAAGCAGATAATAGAATTTATTTTTCCAGATAGAGCTTTCTTAAAATTCAAATAGTTTCATTTCCAGATTTCCTAACTCTAACCACAATAAGCAGGAAAGATCAAGTTCTTCAAATTTGGCTATATCTGGGGAAGTAAGAAAACAGAGGGTTGTCTCCATCTTTGGGAACTGTACAAATCTATTACTGCAAATCTCCTTTGCAGCTGCTACAATGCTAGAAAATTCCTTGTAGATTTCCTGATGGCTCGTAAGATTGTCGGTAAATGTTATAGAATTTTGTAAATGCATTTTTACATTTGGAAAATATTTTAGCTGCCTACTTTGTAGGTCTCTTTTAAAAACCTGCAGTTTTCTTTCAAATGTTCTGATTTCACAAAACATCATTTCTGATGTTTTTCTTGAACCGTGCAGTTTTTTATTCAGTTCATTGAAGTGTGCTGTAAAATATGTAAAAAAAACAACATCATGAGCATGGTAAGCCAGATCATATCAGAATGGGCAGAATATTTGGTGCCACGAGATGGTCACGTGTCATAACATCCATGCATATTCCATATTAGGTTCAGCTACTACAAAGTGCATCTCTCTCTCTCTCACTTTTTCCCTCTCTCACTCTTTCTTTCACTCTCTCTCTCTCACAATCTTTCTCTTTCTATCTCTCTTTTTCTCCCTCTCTCTCAATGTCCGGGATATACACAGAGAAACTAAGACAAAACCCACTATAAGACACACTATTTATTTACATCGTTTTCAATGTCTCTGTACTTCCTCTCTCTCTCTCTCTTCCTCTCTCTCTCTCTCTCATGCCACCTTACTTTCCCAAACTCCAACCCCATTCAATAAATCATTAAAAACAACGTAACTACCCGGTAATGAAACGTAACCTCTGACCTCGTAGTCATTCGGTATAGAAAGAAAGAAAATAATGGACAGGAGGGAGGGGTGAGGATGGGGTTAAAATTTGTTCGTTGTTGTACATACAGAATAATTTTTTTTTTGCTACCAGCAATGGATATTATGGATAGTTTACTCAAGTCTACTCAATAGAAAATAAAGGAGGATTTTCAGTTTTCAGTATTGAAAGTATGGCGTATATGTGAGTGAGTATATGTGAGTGAGTATATGTGAGTGAGTATATGTGAGTGAGTATATGTGAGTGAGTATATGTGAGTGAGTATATGTGAGTGAGTATATGTGAGTGAGTATATGTGAGTGAGTATATGTGAGTGAGTATATGTGAGTGAGTATATGTGAGTGAGTATATGTGAGTGAGTATATGTGAGTGAGTATATGTGAGTGAGTATATGTGAGTGAGTATATGTGAGTGAGTATATGTGAGTGAGTATATGTGAGTGAGTATATGTGAGTGAGTATATGTGAGTGAGTATATGTGAGTGAGTATATGTGAGTGAGTATATGTGAGTGAGTATATGTGAGTGAGTATATGTGAGTGAGTATATGTGAGTGAGTATATGTGAGTGAGTATATGTGAGTGAGTATATGTGAGTGAGTATATGTGAGTGAGTATATGTGAGTGAGTATATGTGAGTGAGGTCGGTAGTGAAGGTTCTGAAAACTATTAAGACAAATAGTGAGAGAGTGAGAAAGAGAGAGAGAGAGATAGAGAGAGCTGATAATAGAGGGGAGGGACAGAGAAAGAGACAGAGAGAAAGACGTACATATAAAGAGAAATTGACTTCTTCTTCATGGGCAATAAAAAGAGAGAGAGAGAGATGGTGAAAGAGAAAGAGATAATTAGAGAGAGAGAGACTATAATAGAAGGATGCAGTTATACAGAGGTACAAAGACAGAAAACAGAGGCGAATAAATTGAGAGATTGCTTTTTAATTGACATTGACGAAAAATGTAAGACGAAAGAGAAAGAGAGAGAGAGAGAGAGAGACTTTTTTTCTTGGTTCTTTAAAGAAACAAGAGGGGGGGGGGAGAGCAAGACAGAGTAAAAGGAAAAAAACGAGAGAAAGAGCGAGTGTGTGAATGTTCAGGTGCAGTCCCAACAGACTGATCAATACACTGTCTAGTGAAGAATATGGGCAGGCAATCAGTTTGGCACACCAATTGACACCAAGCCATTTAGCTTACAGCTTACATCTTACAGCGCTGAAAGTTAGCCACACTAACTGATGATGGGTATTATGCAATCGGCATTTATGATTATAAGTGAAACTGTTAATTGAACAAGTTCACCAAGGTTTTTATTTGTGTGTGCGTTTTTTACAAACAAACAAATGCAATTGGACACGGAGGCCTAAGCAGCAGCGCGCTCGAATTTTTTTTCATTCTAGACATTTTGGGTTCGAAACCCCGATTAGACTGGAGGCGGTCTTTGAGTTTTCCACCCAGCTCTGGAGTGTGTGGCAGCAACTAAGAGGCACCAATCGAGCTGAGCCGTGGTGGAAGCTAAGCGGAAAGGAACAGTCAAACGATCGCCCCCATTTTCGAACTGGGTGTTATTCGATAGGGACCTATTTCAGTACGGCTTAGGCGGCTTAACTTGACCCGCGGGTATCAAACCTCCGGTGAGGTATAAGAGACCGTCGAGCACTTGTTATTAGACTGTCCAGCTTGCAGGAGTTTTAAGAGTGGATGAAAACGGTCAACTGTTTGCACTGAACCTATATGAAGACTTGGGTAGTATAATTGCGTTTGTTTTCCAAGCCATAAGTCTAAGCTCACCTTAGAATCAGTCCAGTCTATTGAGTGGGTGGGTATCTGAAATTAGTTAAGGAAAAGTAATGACCGCTGGGCGTTGTTCTGACCACTTGGAAACTAGTGAAGGCAAAATGCCGCTATCGTTTCTGTCACGCTTTCATCGTGACTGTCACGTTGTAATGTATCGTTTGTCACGTCGTAATGTATTTTTTCTCACGTCGTAATGTATCATTCTCGTCACGATAAACATGTATCATTTATGTCACGTTTAACAATTATTCATTATGTCACGTTTAACAATTATTCATTATGTCACGTTTAACAGTTATTCATTATGTCACGTTTAACAATTATTCATTATGTCACGTTTAACAATTATTCATTATGTCACGTTTAACAATTATTCATTATGTCACGTTTAGCAATTATTCATTATGTCACGTTATAGGTTTATCATTTTTTATAACGTTTAAAATTTGTAAAATTAAAAAATGTAGCATTTCTGTCGTGTTAAAAAATGTAAAATCTCTGTCACGTTTAAAACTTATTACTTTTGTCAAGTTGAAAATGTATCATTTAGATCTCATTTCACTGAATCATTAGAGAAATTGTTTTAACACTCACAAAATCCTGTATAAAGGTGTTTACTGTCAGCACATATTATATCACGAGTAGCTTTGGAGCAGAGTATACTATTTTTCACCGCATAAACGTGATTATAATTCTGTCAACCAATAATATGGGCCGAAAAGATCTATATAAAACTTTTCCATGCAATGAAATAACGAAAGCTTTTTGTATCCCTTATGTATTTCTGAGTAATTGTTGCGATTATTGTAATAAATAATTTATTTAGAATTGCAAGCACTGTGCATTATCGTTACATTACGTAAATCTCTAGCTCTGTGCATTTGAATTAAGTGACATGAACGCTTTAAGGACAGAAGGGCAGAGAGAAAAGTAGTAATAATACATAAGGCATTAAACTCTAATTTAGAAATACAACCCAATAACAACCTTTTGTGATGCTCAGATAAACATAAAAGGATAAAAACACTTTCCTTATTTCTTATGCGAGAACAAATTCATATATGGACTCTTTCTTCCCGAGTGGCATCCGGGCATGGAATGGGTTGCCTTAACATACACTAATGATATTAGGAGCCATTCAGTCAGTCTTATAAAATTTGCAGATGATATCGCCATTGTCGGCTTAATTTCAGAAAATGAAACTATGTATGGCAGCCTAATAAAAGACTTTACAGACTGGTGTGTTCTTAACTTTTTAAAACTAAATTTCTCAAAAACAAAGGAACTGATTATTGACTTCAGAAAAACAATAGCAACAAACTCAAGACATAAAAATAATTTGACATATTAACCCTTCCCGTACCGACCTACTTCTATCTATGCTGCCTTCAGTTCCGCTATATACGCGCCCGGGACTGTAAGGGTTAATACTTCAAGTCGATACCTACAACCAAATATCTTGTTATCACATTAAGCCTTAAACAATAAACTTTGGGACGACCACATTGAAGCTTTAGCAGAGAAAGTCAGATAATAACTCTTTTGTCTCTATAAATTAAAAAACTTTGGAATAAATAAAAAACGTATACCTCACTTTTACAGTTCAGCAATACAGAACATGTTATTATATGCAATAACTTGCTGGAATGGGAACATGCCATCGAAAATCGAAACTGAAGCGCCGCTTGGATGGTCTTATAAATAGAGCGGCAAAAATCACACAGACGACCC
This sequence comes from Anisus vortex, assembly GCA_949126835.1. Lineage (NCBI taxonomy): Eukaryota > Metazoa > Mollusca > Gastropoda > Planorbidae > Anisus > Anisus vortex. The sequence continues at coordinate 32,485,322 of OX421499.1, forward strand.
TGCCTGTTCTAGACGAACTTTTTCAACAACGATGCCTATGCAAAGTGGAGAATATACTCAAAGATAGCATTCATCCACTTCACAACAACTATGTTTAATCAACACGTATTGGCCGACTTCTGTCAATTATAATTAGAGCACGAACTGAACGGGTACAATAACTCGTTTGTTCCTTACTCTGTGAGACTGTATCAACGCTGCTCCTTGACTCTACAGCAGGGGTCGGCAAACTTTTGATAACAGTGTGCCAAAAAATGATTTCTATTTCAATCAGCGTGCCAACAGTTTAGAATTCATCGTGCTTTACCACTTAATTTTTTTTGAGGAAGAGACTTTGCCTTTTTGGGAGTCTTCCGCGTGCCAATGAAAAAGGCTCTGCGTGTCAAGTCTGGAAGGCGTGCCGTAAGTTGCTGACCCTTGCTCTACAGCATAATCAAGAGCCAGATATTTGTGTTTTGCAGATTTGAAGCTGACAAGCGTGTGTGTGTGTGTTGTGTGTTGTGTGTGCGGGTGTGTTGTATCTGTTCTTGTTGTGCTTGTGTGTGGAATGTTTTTAAATGATGTTAAATCTTTAGTTTTCCTGGTTCGTTCAAGTAACCCATTCCATTCGCGGATGCCACCCGGAAAGAAAGAAAATATGTATACGTTTGTTATTGCATATGGAGTAAGAACATTGGGTTTATCTTTGAATTAATATGATCATTGTAATAGAGCGTTTATCTGTTATAGCCTAGACACAAATCATTCGCCATTGTGAGATATTTTAATGTTTACAATGTCTGATGTTCAATTATTTGAGCCGATTGGAAAGTTCAGCAGTATGGAAAAGACTGCCAAATCAGGCATGATGATGACTTATACGTTTTTTTACAGGCGATCCCTGTAGATAGGAGATTATTACGTCAACTAGGCCCAAAACTCCTGCAGGGATCGGTCGGCGGCAGGAACAGAGCCCGCGACGTGTCGGTTGACAGTCCGGTGAACTTACCGCAGGACCAGCCCCTGATAACAGAATTTCTTCACGAAATAAAATTATAACTAAAAGGAATAACTGGGGTGATCATTCATTTTTGTTTCTTCTGGTCCAACTACCCGCTTCAATTAACTTTTTTTTCCACGCAGTCCCCCTTCCCTCCTTCTTTTTTTCCCCACTACCGGCTCCACAGATAGTAAATGATTAGGTTTTAAACACAGGATATCTCCCCCCCCTTCCCCCTCCCCCCACCCCGAGCCATACATCACTTTCAGAGAGGCGACGAATGCACCAACATATAGATAGATGATCGTACGCACTGAGAGACGGACGACAGAATGCACCGCGAGACGCACACACACACACACATATTATATATCACCAGATGTTATGTATGTTACAGTGACCTACAACTTGGGCTGCTATAACTTGGTTTGCATTTGTAGAGAGCGGGGAAGGGGGTTGGGTGTGGATAGCGTACGAGACTCTATGGTTTAGGTTATTTACTCCCCCTGTGATAGTATCAATGGTGGATTTAGCGATAGGCTGGTGGATCTAGTTCTAGGTGGGTGGATTGAAGTACAGGTTGATCGATTGAATTCCAGCTTGGTGGATTGTGTTTTGTGTTGTTGGACCGTGTTCTAGGCTGGTGGATTTAGCTTTAGTTAAGTTGAATGAGATCTAGAATGGTGGATTGTATCTGGTTGGTGGATTGTGTTATATGTTGGTGGATTGTGTTATATGTTGGTGGATTGTGTTATATGTTGGTGAATTGCGTTTTGGACCCGGTTGAGTTTTGGGCTGGTGGATTGCGTTATAAGGTGTTCGGATTAGGTTTATATGTTCTTTGCTGGAGTTCGGCGGGTAGGCTATGCTGTCTGACCAACAACGGACAGTGTGCTCATAAGGTCAAAGGTCAAATAAACATGTATGATAAATGGTAAAACTTTGACCTAATTGTCACAAACTACCCTCAATTTTTCGTGGGGAAGCTGACCGAAAGGCAGCGACTTCGCCTGGCGTACCGAAGGTCCAGGCTTCGAATCCTGGTGAGGGTTATGATTTGTTCTCGGGTCTGGAAGGTGTCCCTGAGACAACTCAGTTCAATAGGTACCCGACTAGTAAAGTACAGGCAACTGGACATTGTGCTGGCAACACAATTTCCTAGTATGCCGTAGCCACAGAAACTGGTGAACGCGGCTTCACCGGTCCCATGGATCTATTTGGTCCGACGGGATACTCTACTTAATTACCCTCATATTTCTGATTTAAATATAATATTTTTTAATAAATAATACGGCATTGTTAATCTGGCACAGAGATTGGAATCAGCCTAACAAACAAGACAACAGAAAGTTTTTGCCCGCAAAGAACAATGCACTATATTCCAGTTGAGAACAGGACATATAGCACTCAACTCACACCTAAATAGAATAAACCCAACAGACCCACCCAGATGCAGAGGCTGCTATTACCCACAAGAAACTGTAGACCACTTCCGCTTGAATGCTCAGGGTCAAGGGTCGGCAACCTTTTGCTAACAGTGTGCCAAACTAGGATTTCTCAATCATTCAGCGTGCCAACACTGAACAGCCTGAAAGTTAACCTGCTCTATTATACTTTTAAACAATTATTTGTATTGAACAATTAATTTAACTCCCTAGCAAGACCAAGGCCAAAAGCGAAAGAGATTATTTATAGAGAAAATCGTTAAAGCGTTTTATATTTAATAAACGTGTTTGTGATTAACATCCTTTTTATTAGCATTGATATCAAATACAATACTTTATTACTAAACTGATCACATTTATGGTAATTATTGTCTTAACATTATTTAACACCTGCAAATATTAATCATGTTTTATGTCAGTTTAACTGAGACGTCCTAAATGTGATTTAAGATTTGTAACCGCTAAAGTGACTAACATCAAGCGGAATGGATACGTATTAATCATATAAACTAGGTAGTTAATGTAATGTTTGAAAGTATACATGTAAATAAATTTTAATATAATTTTTATACAATTTTCAAATACTTTTTACAGTTTGATCATTTTAACGTTATAAATTGTAAGCCAGATATTGTTATATAAAAGAAAAAAAAAGATACATATTAGTGCAATTAAAAAGGGTTAATTATCTCCCTTTAATTAAAAAGCGTGTCCCTATTTGATTAATAAATAGTGATGTCAAACAAGTTCTGTTTTGTAATATAACAAATATTACTTACTAATTATTTTTTCTTTATATAAATCCAACATTATAGTATTTATTACAAGATTTAATTATTAGAAGATTAAAATTATTTACGTTAAACAGTTGTCAATAAACATTATATGCATTAATTTAAGGCGTTTTTATTTTAAACATTAATAATTACAGAAATTACATAATATAGTGCTATATATATTAAATGTAATAGATTAATATTTATTGAATTAAAAATACGAAAAAATAATAATTTCAGAGTTACTTATATTAATTTTGAATTAAAGAAGATAAGCATAAAAACTCTTTTAATTGTTATTAGTCTATATCAATTAATGAATTAATGAGCGGTCAAATCTGGTGACCTGTTTGTATGCTTAAAACCGCTTTCATGTGAGGGAATGCCTAGCAGTTGAGAATAGCAGATTTTCCTAAACAGCTTTCTTCCAGATTTTTTTCCGCAAATGAGCATTTTTGAAATGTTTAAAATTCAACTTGCTGCATTTTTCAATATCTCTCCTCTTAAAAAAATCTACATCTAAGAAGGTTGTTATAATATCAAACCAGTTAGGCTGAATGTAGTATGAAAAAATGAGTTCATCAATTTAAAGTCTTGCTTTTGATTAGAAAACTCCGCTTTAAGTACTTCGATGTACTTTTAAAAAAAAGCCCATCTATCTTAATATATGCCTCAATATAGGGAAGTACATGTACATGTCCAGTTTCAATGTGAATCCATTCCAGTGGTCCTTGTAATTGCAAGTTCAACTCGCTTAGATGTGTCGCTATGTCATTCAAAACATCGGCTTCAACAGTCAGTTTTTCTCATTCACAACCGGAAAATGTTTTTTTTTTTTTTTTTTTTTCAATAATAAACACATCTTGAGGGTCTCTAGCGTGCCATTGAAAAATCGCTCTGCGTGCCAAGTTTGGCACGCGTGCTTAAGGTTGCCGACCCATACTCTAAGTTAACCGACATCAGGCACACACTACTCCTTCCCCCCCCCCCCCCTCAACCTACCACTTCCAACACACTATACAGCAACACAGAACAACTAAAAAGGACATGTAAATATATTTGTCTGGCATTGACTAAAAGAGAGCAAACTGCTCTGCAGACTTAAGAAGTTAAAAGAAGAAGAAACAGGTGAATATTTAATATGGATGAACTTGTTTGTTACAATATAGGATATACAATTATATAGCTGTGGGAAAACCTGAGGCCAAATCTCTAGCTTTTGCCCATCACTGACTTATAATTATTTTTTAATTCAAAAGATAAAGAAGTAACGTATTAAAAAAAAAAAAACTTTTCTAACACAAATAGGCAAATACATAAATGACACAAACGTACCTTGCAGTAATCAGTTATCCAGTCCTTTTTATTGATCGTCTGATTGATCAGCCAAAATTTCAAACAGTAATTGTTAGTTATTATGACAGTACCAATTTTTATAAAGATCTGAATTCAATAAATACAAATCAATATATTTCCTGAATTAATTAGAAATGCTGTTTGTACTGTTGTTTTCCTGCAGTATTTACAATTTATTCCGCATTGTTAATGTTTTCCATTCATGGGAATCAACTTGGTGATCATCCAACCTCTCGCTCACTGCTTTGGCTAGCAAGTGTAACACTGGTTTTTATTCTTATCATATGAGGCTACCTTTGTGGACGGGGAAGAATTTCCGCGTAACTTTTAAAAACATGCTTCACTTCCCCATTGCTCGTGCACTTGGTGTGAGGTGCGTTTATTTACGGTGCTCCGATGTGGTCATTTTTTCAAATGTAATGTATATCAAAGACTATAATAAGAGGAACCGCTTGCTTTAACATTTCTGCTATTTGATGACTCGAATAACTTCATTTCAGAATTCCCGATTCCCTTTGCACTGTACACTTCCGTTGTATTTAATCGCTATGATGTTCTCAATGAAATATTAAAATTAAAATCGAAAGTTGTATACAGCGGAAACATTTAGGCAAACGTAGGAGCATAGAAGTAATTTAAGACAGCGTTATTGAATACGCACGGAAAAAAAGAACATATACGCTCTAAAAATAGAGCGGTCCATATGTAAATATGCAACCAATTTCGGTTAACGAACAATACACTTTGTTTCCGTATACAATGCGTTTCCGATTTTCAGCACTTTAGCCGTTGCTTTTTAAAAAAAATAAAATAGCTCTTTCTGTTTCGGGAGACAATGGATGCGCCCGTTCGGCTCAATTATGGAGTGTGGTCTATCATAGCTACGTATTGCAGAGTCTTTTATCATTTATCGCTCAACAACTCCTTTAACTTATAACTCAAGGGCAGATAACCCAGCATTTACAGCCTGCCTGGCAATTTTGTGCCATTCTGAATTTAAGAACTTTAGCTTTGTATAAAAAATATTTTAGAACTAACAAAATCTTTATTTCGATTAGTGTGTGTAAATGATGAATACTTTTTTTTTTTAATTATAAGAAATCTTTTATATTTATTCGGTAAGCTGCCAAAAAAAGTTGGAATGGAAACTGGTTTGAATTTAGTTTTTTTTTTATACCTTTAGACAAAAGTTGTTCTTGTTGTTTTTCCTTTTCAGTACTTAAAAGTCTTTAAAATGTACAGACGTTCCTTTTGGTTAGTAGACTATTAAGCTCATGGGACAAAAACTCCTGCACGGCTGCAGCGATCGGACGGCGTCAGGACTAGAACTGAGGTTCATCGTGTTGAGAGGTTCGGTACGCTAACCGCAAGAAAACGGTCTCTTGTCTCTGTGCAATTGCTTAATTCACCTAACAAAAGTGACAGACTACTGACAGAAATATTAAGGGAAATAATAACACTGACAGATAAACACACAATGTTATGTAAAAGTAAGCATGCTACTTCCGTTGTTAGTTTATGAAATATTTAAGCAAGGTGTCGTCTAATTATATCAACAAAATAAGGGGGAGGGGGGGGGGCTCTGAAAAAAAGTTTGACATTTGTTGACATGGGGGGGGGGGGGGGGAGGGGGTCAAGAAACGTTGACGTCAACAATGTTATTTTTTTCATATTAATTTTAATAAATAAAAAAAATGGAACCTAGTCGTGTTTTGTATGACATACGCGCACTCGCCCTTCAACACTAGACTACCATTTAATAGATTATGCTTATGCTAAATTGCCAACTTCGTGGCCCTCTCTATTCCGATTTGAACGAAATAAAGGGGCACGCTTGAGGAGAGGGGTGCAAAGAAGGCCGTCACATAGTGCAAGTGGTTGGAGGGGGATTGTTCAAATTAATTATAATAATATGTGTGTTTGTGTGTGTGTATAGGGGGGGGGGGATAGTGCACGTCAGGAGGGCAATGGAAGATATTATTCTGATAAATAAAACTAATATATTTTTGCTAACTAGGCTACTTTATAGGTGAAACTTTAAAATAAGGTTGATTAAATAAATCTGTTTCAAAATTTTGAAGTTTTAATTTCTAAATTTTTTTAGAAAATATTGTATAAGGTAAAAGGTATATTTATGAGTGGCGTAGCCAGGATTGCAAGGTGGTGGAGGCATAAAGTGCAAAATAGCAGAGTTATGGAACAGAGAAGTCAACGCTATATATAAAGTGCAGGAAATATGAAAATGGTAATAGTAAACATACAGTGGAAATAGAATGGTGATTGACAACGTGAGCACAGTTTCCCCCAAAAAACTATTGAACAAAAAAATCAATACTGAAACATCAAATTAGATTCATTAAACATGTCCTAATAAAAATAAGAAAAAAAAAGAAATATTGTTAGAATAGAATCCTCGGATTGTAGATTGGAGGCACCTTAAGTGTTATAGTCAATTTAAACACGTTTTAAAACTTCTTAAAATTACTTATAAACTTTTCAATCTAATTTATATTTGAAACATAAACGCCAGTGTATAAAATTGTGTAAGTTAATATTGGGAAGGGGGGGGAGTGTAACAAATTGTTGACATAATTATATGGGGGGGGTGAAAGTTTGACGATGGGGGGGGGGGGGGGGGGGGTAAAAATTGCCTTAAAATTGTTGACGTAATTAATGGACGTCCCCCAACAAGAATTCAATACAATTTAGTGAAATTGACAAGTTTAGAGCTCCGTACTTCAGCTACGACCTAGCGGAATCCGGCGACCGTAGTTTATGACGTACAGGCACGGTCTATGTAAGTAGACAGTGGTCAGAGACAAGGAGAGAGAGAGAGAGAGAGAGAGAGACAAGAGAAAGAGACAGAGCGAAAGAGAAATAAATAAAAGAATAAAGCAGATCATGGCTGCTGTCAACCACTGGCTTGACAACCCAAAAAGGGCTTGGTGCTGACGAGGACATCTCTTCTATCTCCCTGTGTGTGAGAAGGTGTGGGGTGCGTGGTGGGGATTGCGTGGGGCGCCTCCATCCCCACACCCTGCCGGAGGAAAAATTGATTTTTTTTTATTTTCACCAAGGGGCTTAATTCTGCACTCGGCTCTTAAGAGTTCTTTCCCTTTGTTTACTTAGCTTTTTCTGTCAGTTCGATAGTTGGATTGTCAAGCCTTCTTCGTGAAGTCAAATACTTAATGAAGCCCAAATGTGTGAGTGAGAGAGAGAGAGATATATATAGAGAGAGAGACAGTGTGTGAGAGAGAGAGAGACAGAGAGACAGAGTGACAGAGAGATAGAATGAGATGGAGAGAGAGCTGTAGAAAGTGAGAAAAGGAGAGAGAGAGTTAATGAGAGTGAGAAAAACTGAGAGCAAGTGAGGGGGAGACAGAACGATAGAGTGAAAGCAAGATAGTGTAAGAAAGTGAGAGAATGAGAGAGAGAGAGAGAGAGAGAGAGAGAGATTTAGTGAGAATGAGAACAAGTGAGAGAAGTTGAGTGAGAGATAAAAAGGGAGAGATAGGGAGAGACAAAATAAGAGAGAAGTAGAGCGTGAGAAAGAGAGAAAGTGAGGAAGAGAGAAAGTGAGGAAGAGAGAAAGTGAGAAAGAGAGAAAGTGAGAAAGAGAGAAAGTGAGAAAGAGAGAAAGATAGAAAGTGAGGAAGAGAGAAAGTGAGAAAGAGAGAAAGTGAGAAAGAGAGAAAGTGAGGAAGAGAGAAAGTGAGGAAGAGAGAAAGTGAGGAAGAGAGAAAGTGAGAAAGAGAGAAAGTGAGAAAGAGAGAAAGTGAGAAAGTGAGGAAGAGAGAAAGTGAGAAAGAGAGAAAGTGAGGAAGCGAGAAAGTGAGAAAGAGAGAAAGTGAGAAAGAGAGAAAGTGAGGAAGAGAGAAAGTGAGAAAGAGAGAAAGTGAGGAAGAGAGAAAGTGAGAAAGAGAGAAAGTGAGAAAGAGAGAAAGTGAGGAAGAGAGAAAGTGAGAAAGATAGAAAGAGAGAAAGTGAGGAAGAGAGAAAGTGAGGAAGAGAGAAAGTGAGAAAGAGAGAAAGAGAGAAAGTGAGGAAGAGAGAAAGTGAGAAAAAGAGAAAGTGAGAAAGAGAGAAAGTGAGGAAGAGAGAAAGTGAGGAAGAGAGAAAGTGAGGAAGAGAGAAAGTGAGAAAGAGAGAAAGTGAGAAAGAGAGAAAGAGAGAAAGTGAGGAAGAGAGAAAGTGAGGAAGAGAGAAAGTGAGAAAGAGAGAAAGTGAGGAAGCGAGAAAAGTGAGAAAGATAGAAAGTGAGAAAGAGAGAAAGTGAGGAAGAGAGAAAGTGAGAAAGAGAGAAAGTGAGAAAGAGAGAAAGTGAGAAAGAGAGAAAGTGAGGAAGAGAGAAAGTGAGAAAGAGAGAACGAGAGAAAGTGAGAAAGAGAGAAAGTGAGAAAGAGAGAAAGTGAGGAAGAGAGAAAGTGAGAAAGAGAGAAAGTGAGGAAGAGAGAAAGTGAGGAAGAGAGAAAGTGAGAAAGAGAAAGTGAGGAAGAGAGAAAGTGAGGAAGAGAGAAAGTGAGAAAGAGAGAAAGTGAGGAAGCGAGAAAGTGAGAAAGAGAGAAAGTGAGAAAGAGAGAAAGTGAGAAAGAGAGAAAGTGAGAAAGAGAGAAAGTGAGGAAGAGAGAAAGTGAGAAAGAGAGAAAGTGAGGAAGCGAGAAAGTGAGAAAGAGAGAAAGTGAGGAAGAGAGAAAGTGAGAAAGAGAGAAAGTGAGGAAGAGAGAAAGTGAGAAAGAGAGAAAGTGGGAAAGAGAGAAGGCCTATATATAAATATGTGTTACAGTCTTTCCTTTGTACAGAAGATTATTGCGTCATACGTTTATATACCTATCACTGTCTTATTATAGGACTTTATTTAGGCAACCTTTTTATAATCAAACATTGTGTGTTTGTGTATGTGTGTGTGTGTGTTTGTGTGTACATCTATCTATCTATATATATATATATATATATATATATATATATATATATATATATATATATATATATATATATATATATATATATAAAGCAAGGACTACTGAAGACAGGACGTGCAGAATTGAATTTCTGACTTCCTAGCTAAGGCCAGTTTTTTTAACAGTAGCGATACACTCCCTTGGCGCAGTGATATAATGTTAACTATTATTAAGTAACTAACACAATTCTTTACTAATATGATTCATTGTATTAATGGTTTAAGTTTGTTTTCAATTTTTCGATCGTGTATTTTTATCAAAATGCCTAATAAATGTGGTGTAGTTAATTGTAAAGGTAATTATAATGCTGCCAACAAGTGTCGTTTGTTTAAAGTGCCAAATAGTGCATGTATACCATTATTGAAAGCAGAAAAAATGAGAGGAGAGCACAATGTTTGTTTATTTGTAACTATCACAGTCAATTTACATTCTTTATATTCCTTGGTCATGAAAACACAAATAAATTTTGCCATAGACATAGAAATCAAATTATCGTATTTATAATAATGGTACATGTACCACTTGGCAAAATTCTCAACCCAAATAATCGACTTACTTCATAATCACTTTTTTTAGAGGCTGTGCATTTGTCTCTTAATTATGAGCGAGATAAATTTTATGGGTGGGTTACGTTTTTCCCTTTTTAGGTCAAGAAATAACGATTTTTTAGAAAAAATTTTTCACTTTATTTTATTCCTTAGGTGACCCCCCACACGAAACCGTCAACACCAACCGCATATATGTATAGGGTATCATGTGTACGGCCCTAATCATTCAATCATCTAAATAGATCTTAAATAATATTCAAATGCTCTTTTAAACCCTCTAAATCCTAACCCCTCATTAGTAAACGGCCACATTATTGACAGTATTGACATTATTGACATTAATTATGTTAGTTACTTAATAATAATTTACTTCATATATAAGCGCGACAAGCGAGTGTATCGCTACTGTTAAAAAAACTGGCCTTAGCTAGCTAAGTCAGAAATTCAATTCTGCACGTCCTGTCTTCAGTAGTCCTTGATATAAAGTCATAATAAAGTATAAAATCTGCGAGCAACACCGGGCAATTAAGATTTTTGTTAAATACAAATACTTGCCTATTTTGTACCCGATTACAATATTTATTTTAAATTACTTTGCTAAAAGTCTTCAGTAAAAACAATTTTTGTTTTATTATTATATTGAAAACTTTTTGTTCATTGTTTTTTTTTATCACATTTTTATCTGTAGCTAATACAGGCCTGTATTTATTTTCCCCCGGGCAACGCCGGGCAATTTAACTTGTATAAGTAACAGGACGCGTGTAATATATTTAGGTAACGGTGACTTTCTTGCAATACCAAAATCTTGACTGCCAAATTGAACTTCAAAATTTGCGCCAAAGAAGGACATTAACGATACATCAAAGTCACGCCATTATAGCAAAACAAAGATTAGATATAATGACACACGTTTCTCAATTACAGATCATGCGACTGCAGTAGTGACGTTAACATCACGTGACATTCGATAAATAATAAAGGTCACGTTACCTACAGGCCATCTTTTTTCTTCATATAAAATGTCTCTCTTTTTGTTTTCTGTTCATCTGGTTTCTCAGGTTAGCCAGACCCGCTCCGACTAATGTGATTATCTTTTCCGCTCACCCTCGCCTCTCTTTCCACCTCTCTCTCTCTTTCTCTCTCTCTAGTCCGCCTCTCTTTTCTTTTGTTATTTCAACATGTTATTAAATTTATCGACCACCTCACGTGCCCGGAGCCATTATGTCTATTTAAGTTATATGCATTACGCGCCACAGACACACACACCCACTTGGACACACACTCACACATGAACGCCCACTCGGACACATACATCACGCGGACTCTCACACAGACCTACACACACACACGCACATACTCATACACATACAAAAGACGCACAGTCTGTGTCGAAGTCATACGCCTTGCGTGAGCAGCATGTATGCGCATACTCTCAAAAACACATACTTACACAGACATAATACACACACACACACATTCATTTGGACCCACATATTTGGACACTCACTGACGTGTGCGTACTGACACACATCTAAAACGCACAATGTAAAATAGGCCATCTGCGTAAAACTCTTAACAGCGCATTTACACTCTTACGCATAGGCCTACACACATTTCCATAAACACACACACTCACCAAAAACACATAAAAACACCGGTGTGAGTGTATGCGGTCAAATTAGTTACACACATCTAATGACAGGTCTGGCTGTGATTGATCATTGGCGTAGTCAGGGATACTGTGCATGTTATGCGATGCACAAAGAACCTGTTTTATGCTATGGATGGGGGCCCCACCAATAAAGCTTTCGGCAAGGGCAAGGGCCGCCTAAAAAAAACGGTGCTAAGCCACTGGCTATGAGTCACAATCCAATCTCGGCACGCCAAACTCGGCACGCAAAACTCGGCACACATAACATACCAAGCACACACACGCGTCATTGCAACAGAACGGACGTTTCGTTATAAGAAAATGTCTCCCTACCTCTCTGTGCCTCCATCTACCGTCTCCTTGACAACGAATCCCTTTTTCGTCTAAAAAACTGGGTTTATCCTCTTGGCATTTCATAAAGCATCAAGAATTCACGATACTGTTTCAATATAGTTTTGTAAGAAACATGTGTATTACTTTTATTATGAAGCAGGTCTGTTATCTCTGCAGCGAACAATTGTATTATATCTATAACAAACAGGTGCATTGTCCTATAACAAACAGGTGTAATATTGGCCTACCTATAACAAACAGGTGTAATATTGGCCTATCTATAACAAATAGCTGTAGTATATCTATAACAAACAGGTGTATTATCTCTAAAACAAAGGGGTGTATAATAATATATATAACAAACAAATGTATTTTCTCTAAAACAAAGGGCTGTATAATATATATATATATATAACGAACAGGTGTACTACTTCTTTAGCAAAAATATGTATCGTCTCTATAACAAACAGGTGTATTATCTCCAGGGCCGTATTTAGGACTGTGGGGGCCCTGTTTCCATGCGCCAAAATTATTTGGGGGCCCTCTTTGCAAAAAAAACAACAACAGGTAAGTAACGATTCGCACGATAAAATCCAGACACGAGTCACATCAGTTTACAACCTAGAAGATCATCTTTCATTGTGCGCTTCTACAACATCACAGTGCTAATTGCCAAAAGAAAAAATAATTATTTTTTTTTGTTATGTGTTGGGGCCCTTTTTGTGTGAGGGCCCGTGTTTCATGGAAAATGTACATAATGAATAAATACGCATCTGATTATTTCTGTAACAAACAAGTGTGTTAGCACTATAAAAAACAGATGGATTATTTATTTAACAAACAGGTGTAGGCCTGTTATCTATAACTAACTTGTGTATTACCGCTATAACAAAAAGGTAAATAATCTTCATAACAAATAGGCCTATGCAGGCCTATAGCCCAGCGTCGTATCGAAGGAGAAAAATAAACGTCGTTTCAACGTGATTTCCACGTTTTTTTCCCCCGTCGATACGACGTGGTGTGCCCGTTGGGGAGTGTTGCTATAACAAACATGCTTTCAATCGCGATAACAGACAGGGGTGGGGGGAATGTATTTTCCTACATTGATCCTTGTGTCGCTCCATGGGTTGGCAACGACACTGTCGCGACAATAATACTGGGGGGTATGACAAGGAAGTGTAGCGCAGGGGTCGGCAACGTACGGCACGCGTGCTAAACTTGGCACGCCGAGGGATTTTTTAATGGCACGCAGAAGAAACCTTAAAAATCTATTCAAGTCTCTGCTACAAGAAATTTAGTGCTACAGCAGGATGACTTTTAGGCTGTTGGCACGCTGAATGAATTAGAAATCATACTTTGGCACACTATTATCAAGAGGTTGCCTACCCATGGTATATTGCAGGGGTCCTTCACCTTTTTATAATAGTTTGCAAAAGTAGGGCTTTCAATTCATTCAGAGTGCCAACATCCTCAAAGTCAGCATGCTCTAGCACTCTTGAAAAAAGAACTTAAATTGCGTTTTGGGGGGTCTTCTGCGTGCCATTGAAAATCGCTCCGCGTGCCAATTGTGGGAACGCGCTTCGTAGGCTGCCGACTCCTCCTGGACTGTAGCGTATGATCCAGTTTTAGATTTTAGTTAAATTTAAGTAACACTATACCTCTATGTCAGTGGTTTCCAACCATTTTAATGCCGCGACCCTTTTATACAGCTTATTACGTTATGACGAGCCCCAACCATAAACTAAGTTTCGTCGCTATCTTATAAATGTAATTAGAAATTAGTTGTTTATAAATTAAATGAACTTCTCTTGTGTTGTCTCAGGAACATCTTTAAATTTGACTGTACATGACCTTCTTTCAAGTGCAAATGAAGTGTCAGATAAATTTGAAAAGTTCGATGAAATTTCGTCTGCAAGCATGTGCACGTGTTGTTTCACATATTTTATCATCGTAATCATTTTGTCTGGTTCAATGTCATGTTCCTCAAAGAAAGCAGACTAGTTAAGCTACATGTACATTTAATCTACATCCAATTATTTATGCCAACGCTAAAGTTTTATTTGGAATTATCCGATCTTCTCAGACAAATTAAGGTTTGTTAAAAAAAATTAACTGGAGTTGCAGTGATAAATTTGTTTTACTCATTAAAGATTTCAAAGATGTCAACAAAGTCAGTTATTTTCTGCAGTTCACTTTTATTGCCATAAAGTGCTTTAAACTGCGATCTTGCTATCTGATTTTAAAGTTAAAGAGTTCTGAGTTTATCACGAAGCTCAAAACACGTTTTATTTTTTTCCTTTCGACAGCCATCTAACTTCAGTGTGAAATAGTAGTTCGGCGCATCCGACTGTTTTCGCAACTGTTTAGTAGGTATGTGATGGGGTTGGTGGGCTGATGTCATTACGCCGGGTACTCGTATGTGGATGTATCTGCATGTGGGTGGGCCCGCCTGTAGACTGATAAAATATGTATTTTCCGGTGGCCTTAGGCGACCCTCATGAACAGGTTTTTCGACCCCTATCCTTTTAAGATTTAACATATAATGTTGCTATATTATTAAAGCCATATGCTCTTAATTTCTTTAAAAAAATTCAACGTGAGAAAACCCGATGTATAAAAAAATAATTAAACAAATGCTTACTAAATCTATTCAAGGGAGATAATAGTGCTAATTTTAAGTCTCTGGGGCAATAATTTCAGTAAACAATTTTGTTACTGCACAATATTTGCATATGAAAAAAATAAATATTGTATATGCGTATACCAGTAAAACGGTACTCCAATTGATAAAAATATATAAAATGAACAATCAATTAAATAATGTTTTTACATTATAAATGTAATTTTTAAAACACCTTTTTAGCTACTAACTTGTTTTCATTAATGCGCATTGACTGCAATTAATGATATCGGTGCAGACATGATAGTGAATTGAAGAAAATATTTAAAAAACTTTATTTAATAAGGTTTGAAGACTGTAAAGAAAAGAAAAATGGTGTAGACTAGGGATGCTAATACCTGTGTTTCTAAGACTGGTTTTCGGTGCTATAAGACCAGTTTAAAACCGGATTTCGGTTTACCCCCCCCCCCCTTCCCCCTGAGCAATGTCACAATAGTCACATGCCGGAAAAGCCAAATGTGCGTAGTTTTGTAGGTATATTTGAACAATAGTTCAAATTAGTGCTTGCATGGCATTCAAGGGGTTGATTTGTGTGAATACAATATGATTTGGTACACTTTACCACAAAATTCTTTAGAACTAAAAAGAATCTGGGCTAATTTATTAAAACCGATATTTAATAGCTTTTAATAGTGATAATCACATTTCCGATTATCTTTGACCATAATATTAAGAAGCATATGAAGATGATGACGATGTTAATCCAGGATACTTAGTACTGCCACCGTTCCGGCTTATCTGTTGGGAACATAGTTTACAAAGAGCCATCGTTAAAGACGTTTTATTTTTATTTTCCCACACCAAGGATTGTAACTGTAACTTAAAATTTGGTTTGATTATATTTTTATTGAAAGCCATTGTTGGTATTTGAAAAAAAGAAACACAATATATAAGACTAAATAGAGTTAGCAAGGCATTTCAAGAATTGTTTTGTGCGAATCCAACATTATTTATTAAAAATATTTCCAACAAAACAAAAAAAAAAGGGCTGTTCTACTTACCTTCCAAAATACAAACCGAAATCCGGTTTTGAAAATTCGGTTTCAAAACCGGAATCCGGTATTCCGGTTTTCGTTTAGCATCCCTAGTCTAGACCAAGGATCTGCAACCTACAGCAAGCGTGCCAGACTTGGTACGTAGAACGACTTTCAATGTCACGCGGAAGACTCCTAAAAAAAAATATTCGAGTATCTTCTATTAGAAATAGAGTGCTAAAGCAGGGTGACTTTTAGGCTGATGGCACTCTGAAAGAATTAAAAATTTCACTTTGCTACACTATTATTAAAAGGTTGCCATTCCCTGGTCTAAACTAAAGAGTGTTGTTGCCAGGACACAACCCTGTTGAACCCCGCTACACAGAGGAGGGTTCGGAGGTGGCGCCATCGAAGAGTACTTTGATGTACATGTTGTTGTGGAAAGCCACGATGAGACGATCATCAATAAGTTTTATCCGATGTTCCTTGGCGACCCCCGTGAAATGGTCGTTCGACCCCCAAGAGGTCGCGACCCACAGGTTATCAGTAACGGTACTCAAATTGATAAAAATATGTAAAATGAATAATCAAGTAGATAATGTTTTTACATTATGAATGTAATTTTTTAAACACTTTTTTAACTACTAGCTTGTTTTCATTAGTACGCATTTACGTCATCAACTACTATAGTCTATCCCTAGAAAGAATAGTCTAGAATAGTCTCTCTCTCTCTCTCTCTCTCTCTCTCTCTCTCTCTCTTCTCTCTCTCTCTCTCTCTCTTCTCTCTCTCTCTCTCTCTCTCTCTCACACACACACACACACTCTATATGCGTATTTATAATTTTCTTAAAATTCTATATTTAATTTTATGTTCACAGACAGGTTTGGTTGTGAAGGGTTCTAGAGTTATTTAAACGGAAGCTGATAGTGGAGAGAGAGAGAGAGAGAGATGGCAACGCTAAAAAAGAATACCTTGTCGAGAGAAGAAAGATAGAGAGTAGAGAACAAGTGAGAAACATGCACAAGAAGAAATGCGAAAATTTAACATTAACAACGGCTTATTTAGGAGAGAAAGAAAGAATAGACCCCATTTCCTGCCGGCCTCAGAAACTGTCTGTTACAAGAATATGTCTTGATGACCATACAAAGACGAGCCCTAAAACGAAAACGCGGCAAATTGACAGAGTTATCAATGACACTGTGGAGGTCACGTGACATTAGCTCGTCAGGGTTCTCGTTATCACTGGCCGTCGTTTGGTTGTAAATCTGATCCCCCTCTCCTTCTAATTCCGGTCACCCCCCCCCCCCCCATACACATTCATGTGCTAAATCTAAATTAACCTTATCCCAAACTGGGTCGGGTCAGGGCTCGATTTCCTTCTTCAAAATATGATTTCAATTAGAGTGGGCAGTGTGATGCTCTGGATTGTATGTCAAATCTATTTGGATTCATGCAACATGACTGGGAGTCAATGGCAAACTATTTGGATTCATGCAACATGGCTGTGGTCTATTTCAAACTTTTTGAATTCATGCAACACGACTAGGGTCAATGTCACAAACTATTAGGATACATGCAACATGACTGGGGTCAATGTCGAACTATTTGGATACATGCAACACGACTAGGGTAAATGTCAAACTATTTGGATACATTTAACATTACTGGGGTCAATGTCAAACTATTATGATACATTTAACATGACTGGGGTCAATGTCGAACTATTAGGATACATGCAACATGACTGGGGTCAATGTCGAACTATTTGGATACATGCAACATGACTGGGGTTTTTGTCAAAATATTTGGATACATGCAACATGACTGGGGTCTGTGTTTAACAATTTGGATACATGCAACATGATTGGAGTCTTTGTCAAACTATTTGGATACATGCACCTTGACTGGGGTCTTTGTCAAACTATTTGGATACATGCAACATGACTGGGGTCCTAGTCAAACTACAGGTAAAATGCTACATTAGTGTCTTTACTTCACCCAAGGTACCCATCGGAGCTGGGTAGACTCAGGGGCACCCTCCAGCCCCGGGAAAAGAAATCCTAGCTTTCATCAGGATTCTAATCCAGGACCTTTGGTTCGACAGCCGAACGCGCTACCGCTCGGCCACCGTGCGGCCGTGCCCCCATTTTAATGCCTGACCAAGGCTTTTTGGCAGTTGCCAAAACCGAAATCCCTTCATCAATCAGAATCCAATCGTTCTCTACTTCTCTCCGAATCACGTCAAATCATCGAATAAAGTTTTTTTTACCCATTAGTCTTGATGAAACGGAGAAACGATTCTTTCCCCTTTCACTTCATTTCGTCTATTTTTATGCCACTACACACACCCCTCTCTATCCCCGCATCCCTTATAATTATAATGACGATTAGGTCTGACCACTTACCACTGTAAGAAGCTATAAATTCCGAGGTACACCTTTTCAAATTCCGCGGTACACCGTTTCAAATTCCGCGGTACACATTTTCAAATTCAGCGGTACACATTTTCAAATTCAGCGGTACACCGTTTCAAATTCCGCGGTACACATTTTCAAATTCAGCGGTACACCTTTTCAAATTCCTCGGTACACCTTTTTCAAATTCCGCGGTACACATTTTCAAATTCAGCGGAACACCTTTTCAAATTATGCGGTACACCTTTTAAAATTCCGCGGCTTACCGCTGCACTATCAAAACTCCATATAGAAAAAAAAAAAAAAAAAAAAAAAAAAAAAAAAAAAAATATAGATCTATTTTTTTTATCGTTAATTAATCATTTTCAATAATATAATAAAATAGATATACCAAAGTGTTCACATCTGCACATTCTAAATTCACTTATTTTTATTAGGCATTAGGCAAGCGATTA
The DNA here is from genome assembly GCA_949126835.1 of Anisus vortex. NCBI lineage: Eukaryota > Metazoa > Mollusca > Gastropoda > Planorbidae > Anisus > Anisus vortex. Next base: position 32,503,892 of record OX421499.1, read on the forward strand.
AAAATCAAATGAAGGCCTAATATTGATTTCAACAAACAAACGATGAAATAATGATCTTAAATATATTATTTCTTTAATATATTGCTAAAGAAAACGGCACTTGAGGCTTGTAGGTTTTCTTGTGACAGAAAATATCGTAATGATGCCTTCAAGCAAACATGCCTCCCCCCCCCCCCCCCAGCTCCCAACCCAATCTTTATTTCAATGTGAACATTTTTATGTCGTTGCGAACGCAGCATATTCTGAACTACTTCCAATTTAGAAATACAACACAAAACAATCTGTTGCAATGCTCAGATAAACATAAGGACAAAAAAAATTTGCTTATCCCTTATGCGAGAACTAATGCATTTAAGTAGCCCAATTATTTCTTCACTAGTGGCATCCGGGCATGGAATGGGCTGCCTGAACAAACCAGGAAGACCAATAACATAACATCATTTAAAACACTAATAGAAATCCAGTACTAGACTCAAACCACGGATGTGCGTAGGAAGCAATCATCCTCTTTATAAAACTTTAAGAATCTTCTTTAAAAAAAAGTTATGCATTTAGTGTGTGATGTTGATACAACGATTTTCCAAGCTTCTTTTTTTTTTTTAAATCATATTAGATATATATAAATACAATATGTTTTAGGCCTGAGTCTGCCTAGTCATAGTGAGATTAATTCAGATACGGTCTTTCTCATGACAGTTAGATTAATTACGCGCCTATACGACAAAACTAAAAATCCGTTAGCTTTAATTCTGTCACTATGTTAATGCTGTGCAGGTGTAATGAAAGTGATGTAACTGTAGGTCTATGTTAGCTAGTAAATTAAGGTATTACTTTCTTTTTCCTCCACCTTAAAAATTGTATTATAGATTTAATTACCCCCCTTGAATTGTCTCAAGATACCTTTAATTAATTTATGATTATTTTCATTTTATTATTAATAGTTGTATTACTATTATTGTTCCATCTATTATTTACTAATGTTATATTTTTTTTATGTTTTGTCTATGCCTTTATAGTACCTGTGTACTCTGTGGCAAATAAATATTTTTCATTGTTCATTGACACTATTATATTTAGCTTTTTTTTTGTGCCTGCAAAAAAAAACACATTATTTAATCCCTGATCAGGGGAAGTAATCATGTTTTTCCTTTAGCTATACAATATATTTACTGATTATTTCCCTTGGGTAATTTTCAAGTTGTTTTTTTTCATTTACTACAATAAAATTAGTAATATAATTAAATCTTTCATGTAAAAATTCATTCAAGAAATTTAGAGTAGAGAGCTAAATGAATACAAAAAACCTTAAAGAAAACATTAAGGAAAAAAAATACTTGAAAATGTTAGAAAATGCTAGAGTTTTATAGTTGATAAGCAGTTTTTTTTAACGCAGGTATATCTACTGTTTCTGAATGAAGTCACTTTAAATGTTCTATTTAAGACCGAAATCTTTAATACAGATAAATGTATAAATAAATGGATAGATACATTGATAGATACCAAAAGATGGCCGGACAAAACAGATCTAAAAAGAAATCTTATTTAATTTAGACACGCTGTGCGTTAGATAGCATGATAGATAGAATACTACATAGATCGATTTTGATAAATAGATACATTAGATAAATAGATTAGATGAATACATTGAAAGAAAGAAAGATAGATAGATTGAGATATATATATATATATATATATATATATATATATATATATATATATATATATATATATATATATAGAGAGGAGAGAGAGAGAGAGAGAGAGAGAGAGAGAGAGAGAGAGAGAGATAGACAGAATGGTTAGAAGAAATAATATTTTTTGTACATTATAACTTCCTTGTTAACCCTTGCAGACCCGGGCGAGTATATAGCGGAACTGAAGGCAGCATAGATAGAAGTAGGTCGGTACAGGAAGGGTTAATTTATTTAAAAAAAAAAAGGGGGGGGGGGCTATAGAGCTAATGGACATAAAAGGGAGACTGGGCAACGAGAGAGAGAGAGAGAGGAGAAAGGAGAAAAAGAGAAGGGGGGGAGAAATAGATTTGGGGGAGAGACGGAGAAACAGGGAAAGCGAGAGAAATAGAGAACGACAGACAAAGAGTGACAAAAAAGCTACACAGTAAGAAAGATAGAATGGGGAGATAGTTGAAGAGGAAGGAAGAGGAAAAGAGAGAGAGGGGGGGGGGGCAGGGCGAGATAGAGAGGGGGAATGTAAGAAAGGACAAATGGAAATAAATGAAACAGATAAATGAAGAAATGAAAGATAAGAATAAGGCAAGAATGAAATATAGTTTGTATAGAGGTCAGTTCTTTATGTGTGTGGCATGAAGTGTATTGCACAGACAGCGAGAAGTAACCGCAATGATTTCACAAATCAATCACAGTGAGTTCTCTTTCCTTGACTTTGACTCCAGCACAAGAAATATAAACAAAAATTGTCAAGTAGCGGGTCCACTTCTCACCCATAGAGAGGTCAATCCATCTCAGATGTCCGGCGCTCTTTCAGCTTTCCGTTCCTGTAAGTTGAATGCTCCCCCCAATTTAGAGTGTCCGAGATCCACTTGACGCCCCCCACACCCCCTAACCCGTTAGCACCCCCACCCCATGCCACTCTCCTCTCTACTACTTCTAGCTGCCGTATGTTTATTTAAACGTCAGCCGGTGGAAAAGAAAAGCCAGACCTGCTAGTTACAAATGGCTGTGCTAATAGCGAGCAGGTCCTGCAAGCTCTCAATTAAACATAAAAACTGACCAGTGGCCAGTAGGAAAGAATAAAACTAGTAACGTCTCGTAGAGAGCACTGATTCGGGTGGGGATGTTTATTTTTAAGCCCCCCCCCCCCCCCCCCCCACTCTTTTCTTTCTTTTTTTCTTTTGTTTGTTCTTGTTTGATGTCTGCTTGTGACGTCATTAGCCGTTAACTGCGCGAAAATGAGCCGCTGCAGACCGCACGTGCAGACAATGATTGACCATGACGCCTGGTGTCATAGACGAAATGGCCCACTGGGGGGGGGGGGGGGATGCAATCACACGTTTCAGTTCTCTCCCCAAACGATTGGCCTAATGGGCCGCCATACGTAACCAATCCAAAAGACAGGGAACTTGGCGCTATGCCAAGCAGGACAACGGGGATGATACTAAATGCCGTGTTTTTGACTGCACCTACAGATTATTTAAAACCTGCAAGTCGTGTGAGGCAAGTTATAAACAAAATGTGTGCGCAAAAATACACTAAAATATTTTGGGTAAAACCACACAAAAAATGGATATAACCAAAGACTATAATAAGATGGATCGCTTGCTTTAATATTTCTGCTATTTGATGATTAGAATCACTTCGTTTCGGAATTCCCGATTCCCTTTTGTGCAGTGCACTTCCGTTTAAATTTAATAGCTATGATTTTTTCAATGAAAGATTAAAATAAAAATCGAAAAAGTTGTATACAGCAGAAACATTTAGACAAACGAAGGAGCGTAGAAGTCATTTAACCCTTCCCGTACTGACCTACTTCTATCTATGCTGCCTTCAGTTCCGCTATATACGCGCCCGGGACTGTAAGGGTTAAGACAGCGTTATTGGATCCGCACGGAAAAAAATTATACGCTTTAACCCTTACGGTCCCGGGCGCGTATATAGCGGAACTGAAGGCAGCATAGATAGAAGTAGGTCGGTACGGGAAGGGTTAAGAATGAGGAAGTGGTCCATCTTATTATAATCTTTGATATAACCTAATTAATAAATGTGTTAGTTACCTATTGGTTCAAATGAAACCTACCATTTTGATACACTTGATACTTCATACACTTTTACTTCTCCATATTATAGGGTTATAGGAATAATTCACCTATAATATTAGAACAAACCTTTGCAATACAGAGAAAATTATAGTCACTTGAAGTGTATTAACATGAAAGTGTTTAAGAAATATAACTTTATAGATAGGCCTAAGTGAAAGCATTTAACAATGGCAAGCGTTTTTTGCATCGAGAAAATTGTTTCCGCGTGTAACACATTATAATTTTGATAGATCAGTGGGTAAAATAAGAAGACCTCCATTATAAACCTGTAGTTACCAATAAACATTTGAAATCTAATAAACTAAATGAATTACATATTATGACATTTATTGTATTGATTTTTTTTTTAAATTACTTATTTATTTACTTCAGAAGTCTAATTGTAATCTTGGTAGGAATACCTTTTTGTGTGTACTGTAAATGATATGCCGAGTTCCTTATAAGAGAACGAATACATGTATTAGCTCACCCAGAAATATTACATACTCTTATATAAAAGTATCCCGTAGGATCAAATTGATCCATAGGGCCGGTGAAGAAGCGTTCACGAGTTTCTGTGGCCACGGCATGCTAGGGGATTGTGGGGCCAGTACAATGCCCAGCCGCTTTTACTTTACCCTAATTTAAGTCAGGTAGGGCCTACCCATAAGAGAAAGTGAAAATAAGAGCTTGGATCTAAATATATACAAAAAAAAACTGAAACTCTGGTTATATCAAAGAAGGCTACCAACTAGTACCAACCCTGTATGCAAAGTTAAAGATCATCATCAATGAACTCAAGCAAGTAGATCAATTTAAATATCTGGGGACGCTTATTACATCAGATGGGCGCCGTGAGACTGAAATTAAAGCTAGAATCGCACAAGCTAAGAGTGCCTTCATGAAAATGAAAAACATATTAACAAACAAATGAGTAATACAAACAAATGAGTAGTACAAACAAATGAGTAATACAAACAAATGAGTAGTGATAGATACAAGAAAAAACCGTACTCAAGTGTTACATAGCACTATTTTATTTTGTGGATATGTGGATTCCAAGACAATTTATCGTTTATTATTGCTTCTAAGTAGTTTGCATTTTTACTTTGGGTTAAGTAGGCTATTAACCATAAATGAAGTAGTCATTAATTGTTTGTTATTTTTTCTTCGATTCTCTTTACAGTTATGATTTTCCTGTGATATGTACCGTAAATACTCGCGTCTAAGTCGCACTTTCTTTTACCGAAAATTTCGACAAAAAAGTAGGGGTGCGACTTAAACACCGGTGCGACTTATACACGAGTATATACGGTATATTAATAATATTTAATATGTAGCCTACATTTGGATGTTTGTATGCTAACCAATATAGTTAATATGGCTACCGAAAGTGTGAAGTTTGCATATTTTTACATTTGATGAGCGTTTGAAATATATGGTAGTTACCATAAAACATAGTCCTATTATTACAGAATACAAAAAAAAAGTTTGATTACGAATTTCTTTGTCAAAATTACGAAATTTAGTTCTTGTTTTTGTGAATTTTAATAATATTACCTACGTAGTCTGCATATCTATTTCTTTGGTTTAGAAACTTTATGTAGCTTTGACAATGTCCATTTTGAATATTCAAGTACAATTTAGAGACTAGTTTGACATAGGCGAACGACCAGAGGCGAGAATAGTTATCTCGTTTTTAATTTTGTTTTTCATTATTCACCAACAGATATATTTTATGATCTGGATAAACTTGAGAAATTAAAATGTTTATAACAAACATAATGTAAAAAATGTTTTCAAGAACTAGACTCTAATGACTTGCTATCGAATTCAAAATGTAAGGCCACAAAATATAGACAGGCAAATTTATCTTATATATTACAGACGCTCTTTCTATAAAGAAGATTATTGCGTCCTAGGCTCAACCGTAGTCCGAGTCTCAGTCTTGCATCTTTATTAATGTTTTAAATGATGTTAAGTTACTGGTTTTCCTGGTTCGTACAGGTAACCCATTCCATGCCCGAATGTTATTCGGGAAGAAAGAGTACTTATATGCATTTTTTCTCGCATAAGCGATAAGGAAAGTGTTTTTGTCTTTATGTTTATCTGAGCATTGCAATAGGCTGTTATTGGGTTGTATTTTTTGTTAATGATTCTATGTTTAAGGCATTTTTTTTTCTTTATATTTCTGTGTTTCCGACACATCATCAACATTTACTAAGTGTAACGTTAAGAAGTATTGAGAGATAATTATAGGCCTACTTATGCTACAATTATATAGTTTATAGAGAGACCAATTGTTTTCTCTAACAGTTATTGATAGTAAATAATAGACATTGGTCTGTCTTATGAGCATTATAATGAGAATATTGGCCATTTTCGATCACAATTTTTAAAATTAATAACAATGGTTATATAAAGGGTTGGTTTTTTTTATCAAAGCTTTTGTTCTAGTAGAGATATCTTGACAATCTTAGTATCATTGGAAAGCTGGTAAAAGGCTCTATACAAATGCCCCAAATGGTATAATTAAAACATAGCTTTAATTTGATTTTTTTTTTTATCAAAGTAGGCTACATCTATAGGCCTAGCAATACATTTTCCAAATTTATTCCACGTAGCAAAAATAAATTAATTTGAACTATTAAATTTTTATAAGCACGCAGCTTTACATTTTGTTCCTTTAACTGAACTGTAGAGGTTCGAATCTCTTCCTACACCGGATTCCCTGGCATCGCGTTCCAGTTTACAAGACGCCGATTGGTCCATTTCCTCTCACTGTGACGTCTAAAAAGATTCTCCAGGAGCCTGGCTTCCGTTTTTTTTTTTCTCTTCCAAGGAGTGTAGAGCTGTTGAGCGAATGACTGGCAGCTTTTAACTCCGCCCACCTCCACCCTATAGAATAGTTTTTCTTTTTGGTGTGGTTGGGGATTCCCGATTATTTCGTTTCTTTATGGCAATATTTTGCATAGACTGAAAGAAGGGGGAAAACTCTTGGAGTCTGGAACGGAATGAGGTGGTGAAATGGGAGGAGACTTCCAGAGAAAAATATAGGCTATAACCTGGGGGGGGGGGGAGTGGGCGGGAGGGAGGGGGAGTGGTGCCAGAAAGTGAAAGGCGGGTAATAATGTTATCAGCCCCAAAACTTGACGTGCCCCGTCTCAGGTGGCGCTCATCTCAGCACACAGTTACATGAGACCTGCCCCCTCCCTCTTTTACAAATCTCCTTACAACCTCTACCCCTCCTTCACTCAACCTTACCCGCCCCCCTCCCCCCTTTTTTTCTTCTTCTACCTTTCCCCTCTCGCGGTGAGCCCCTACCAAATTGTTTGATTAGCTTATGTAGTGCGCTCCTTGTGTTTGATTCGGTTCTACCAAGAATCGAAGTTGTACACACACAAAAAAACGAAATAAGCACAAATATTCGCTCTAGTAATGTTTAAAGCATTTTTAAACACAATATAGTTTGCTTATTTTAGTGATGATATGTGCCGTTTAAATATCGCGATCTTTGACGTTTATTCAGACGTTTTCTTAAAATGAACTTATTTTAATTAGCCCAACGCACGGGCATTTATTCTGTGCAAATATTTTTCTTTGCGCGTTTTCAATAATACAGCACTAGATAGTGTGAAGTTATCACGATAAACCAAAATACAGCAATCGTTTTCTATCGGAATCATTAATCATCTGGTCGTGTTAAAAAAAAAAAACAATATACTTTTTAGTGTTTTGTTTTTGTGAGCCTGTGAGTGTATTGCAATGAGATGATAGCACATGCAACTGAAACATTCGCGCAAACTATTTATTTAGAGGATTAAAAGATCCTGTGACTCTAGTCACAATGCAACACATCTGGGATTATTCAGTGATTTGAATGGACAATTTTTTTTGCCCCATCGTCTACGTGAAAGTTGCCCAACAAATTAAAAAATCTCTTTCTTAACTACGTTTTGTTTTTAAAACCAGGATTTTGGTGTAAACCTTTTGTGTAGGATTGCGTTTCTTTAACACACACAACTCTTGAAGTTGGTTTATCGGATTACTGACAAAGGTAAGTAAATTCTGTTGATTAAAACAAAATAATTTTATACTTTCTACTATTGATGAAATAATGAAGTATCGTCTATATGTTATATTTTTATACGCGTGACCGTATAAATAAGAAACAAACAACATCACTATTAAAATAATCTAATAAATGTTTTATATTTGGGCCTACATAAGAAATTTGTTTATAGATGATAAACGTATAAACAGAAATAAATCTACAAAAATACGGCACCACTTTAAAAAAATTGTCTTCAATTTCGTGACTCTAATCGTCTAGTACTGTATTAGTGAAGATCGTACGAGTAATCAATGTTACCGCTAGGCCTACGTACAAATAATATTTATTAGTCCGTTTAAAAAGTTGCTAAGTCAACAGAAAATAATTTTTACAGAAATTGACATCACATTTTTACGGCGCAATTTTGCATATTTTCACACTTGCGTCAAATACAGAGCTATTCATTTCTAATAAATTAAAATACTTGGAACTTTTTTTCTAAGGTCAGCAATTAAATAAACTTCAGTGGGAATAAAAATCTTTAGCGATTGAGCAAGTTATGAAAGTGGACTACTAATATATTGCCAACTAAATTCAAAACGGCTTATATTTATAACGTCGGTCCCAGTGTAGCAACGAAAAATATTGTTAAATCTTTCTATATTTTGAAGTTTGTAGTTCCATGCATTACTTCCCATTCAACTCAGGCGAACAAACTCCATTGATACTTTCAAAAAGAACTTAAAAACTCATTATTTCAATATTTACCTTAAATAACATGATTTAGACACCCTACTGTCTTACTTATATGCTAAGTCTGTTATTGCTTCATTTATTTGATATTTTCTATGTTTGTAAAGTTTTAAATCATTAATTAGTTTTACATTTCTTAACCTAGGGATTATATTCGTGTTCTTAGTTGTATGTTAAATGCGCTCTGAGCTTACATTATGTTTGTTGGCAGCGCTATACAAATATTATTATTATTATTATCATTACTTACTTACTTACTTACGCTTACTACCCCTATCGGGGCATTTGCCACCAAGAAGGGCTCTCCAGACATCCCGGTGCTGAGTGTCATGCATAATACAATTGAATTAAGCTCTGTTCCGGGTACTTTGTTGAATAATTGGCAAATAATTGATTTTCTAATGAGATCAAAATTATTGTATGGTTCATCAAATAGCTTTTTTTTTTTAAATACTATCACCGTGTGACATCTAATCTAGACTAGATACTGTATATAACAATATACTTATATTAATATGTTTCCTTCTTTCTCTTCCCCTGAATTTCAATTGATAATATAAATATATTTATGTCATCAATGTCAAACGTTTCTCCCATTTTCTCGCCTTAATTTAACGTTGAACTGTTACTACATAATATATTCTCTTTCAACATTCTTGACCATCCGCATTTGATCAATAATACGTGAGGCTTAAAGTAAAGTAACACCTTGTTCCAATTTGATCATAGGGCCGATGAAACCGCTTTAACCAGTTTTTGTGGCCACGGCATACTAAGGGATGTGTGAGGCCAGCACAATGCCCAGCCGACTTTACATTACCCTTACTAATGACAGGTACCAATCAGAGCTGGGTAGACTGAGGGACACCCTCGTGTCCCGGGAAACAAATTCCTAACTTTCACCAGGATTCGAACCCAGAACTAGGATTCGAACCCAGAACTTTCGGAACGCCAGTCGAACGCGCTGCCACTCGACCACCATGCAACCCAAATGAATGAGACTTATCTATAAATTTCCAGACCTGCAAAACTGTGGTACAGTCTTAAAATATAAGACCATGGCGCCCTCTCCCCCTCCACGCCCCTTTCAAAAATATTTCAGAGCTTGATTGACCTCCTAAATCTGAGAAACAAACAAAGTCATACATTGTCAGAACAGAGCTAAGGAAACTTCATTCCAAACAATATAAATACATATAGAATAAAGACAATAATAATATCTAGAAACAATATAAATACATATAGAATATAGACAATAATAATATCTAGAAACAATATAAATACATCATTTAAAACATTAATAAAAATGCAAGACTAGACGGACCATGGATGAGCGTAGGACGCAATAATCTTCTTTATAGAAGGAGCGTCTGTAATGTATAAGATAAGATAAGATAAATACATATAGAATAAAGACAATAATAATATCTAGAAACAATATAAATACATATAGAATATAGACAATAATAATATCTAGAAACAATATAAATACATATAGAATATAGACAATAATAATATCTAGAAACAATATAAATACATATAGAATATAGACAATAATAATATCTAGAAACAATATAAATACATATAGAATATAGACAATAATAATATCTAGAAACAATATAAATACATATAGAATATAGACAATAATAATATCTAGAAACAATATAAATACATATAGAATATAGACAATAATAATATCTAGAAACAATATAAATACATATAGAATATAGACAATAATAATATCTAGAAACAATATAAATACATATAGAATATAGACAATAATAATATCTAGAAACAATATAAATACATATAGAATATAGACAATAATAATATCTAGAAACAATATAAATACATATAGAATATAGACAATAATAATATCTAGAAACAATATAAATACATATAGAATATAGACAATAATAATATCTAGAAACAATATAAATACATATAGAATATAGACAATAATAATATTTAGAAAAATTGTGTCCATAAAAACCACAACCCTATTTTTTTTATTGGTATGCGCAAAAGACCCCATGAATTTTCTTCCAATCCTATAAACAATTACATTTTGATCACAACACTAGTTTTTTTTTTATACAATATTAGAGTTGGATCTGAGCTCCTGTCGTAACTGGGAGATGGGATTATTGTAGTTAAGCCGGCTGGTCCAGGGGTTAGTTTACCGGACTGTCAACCAAAAACCAACTGACACGTCGCGGATTCTATACCCGCCACCGACCGATCCCTGTCGCCCTGCAGGAGTTTTGGGCCTAGTGGGCGTAATAATCTTCTATCTAGAAGGAACGTGTGTAAACTTATAAGATCTCTTACTTTAGAGCAATTTTAATATACAAACTATACGTTTTTGCGTTCTTCGTCAAAGGTCCTCCGTTCATGATCTATTGGTTGGCGTGACCAGTTCTTCCGACACTAATCCAAATGAATGTATCAAAGACACTTCAACCGACATCGTTGTTATGTATATAATATATATATATATATATATATGATGATGATTAGATTAGAATATATACATTTTATTGATCTCTGATCTGGGACTGTTCTTGGGCTGTAGCGTGTAATTAAAAAAAAAAGTCTTCGAAGAGATCAATGTCATCAAGGTTCCCCGATTCCTCTGATATAAAACTAACGATCTGGTAGGTCAATCACGCGGGGGTCTCCTTAGACATCTACACCATCTCGGCCGACTCCACTCAAGCGCGATATTTAGATGGGATGCATCGGGGAACCAACTTTCCATTCAACCGTGAAGGGATAGAGGTGTGTTTGAGGTGAGAAGGGGTGTGGGGGTCCTCGATACATATTTTTTCCCCCGCTACATATGTCAAGAAGGGGGGTTTAAAACTATTACGTTGAAACCGTTTACCGCCTCGTCACGCCCAGGCGTATCAAGGGTTTGTGGGAAGTAAAACGTCCAGGCTAGATTAGGAACACGTGCGACGATTGCCTCCGTGAAATATGACCTTGACAGGCCGCGTGACGTCTGTCTCTGGGGGCTGCCTTCAGAATTATTTTTTTTTACTACATTTCTTTTGGGGGTCTGAGAACAGATTATTTTGTTGAGTGTAACTCTTGGTCTTGAGAATGCATGTATCAAGTTAACTATAAAGATTACACGCGAGAGAAATAGGACATTAAATATATGGTCAACAACATGCAACATTTCAAAGGTTTATATTTCGTTGTCATAATGATGTAGACATTTTGTTTCCACATATTTCTTGGTCATTAAAAATGTCTTGGTTATTTACTTTACAATTCTTGATCATACTTTTTTTCCCCTCTTGGTAATTTAGTTTATACTTCAGGCTCATTAAACTGTTTATTATTTCTTGATAATTTATTTTATATTTTATATTTCTTAGTCATTTGTTCTATATTTTAAATCATGTTTCTATAGTTTCTGATCAATTGGTTTATATTTTGAAGATCGTTTACTTTTGTATTCCATGATTGATTACTTTTTTTTATTTATTTCTTGTTTATTTGCTTTTAGTTTTCGATCATTAACTTTATATTAAATTTCCATTAGTTTGTTTCCTCTTCAATCGCCGTCTGGTCCAACTGATCCATAGGGCCGGTGAATCAGCGTTCACCAGTTTCTGTGGCCACGGCAAACTAAGTGATTGTGTGTTAGGTACCCATCACCGGAATTCGAACCCAGGACCTTCGGTACGCCAGCCAAAAGCCACGGTGTTCCATTCCCCCATTATTTTTGGACTGTCGTTCAATCAAACATAAATCTTCATGGTTCTTTTAGCCGAAATTCATGCTAACTTCCTGAAGTTCTATTGAAAACATAGAGCTAACTGTAGCATAAACAAACAAAAAATAGCAACGAAACATTCAACAAGAATAACAAAAACTACATCTAAAATAAACAGTGAAACGAAATGGCGATCAATCAAAATCATTTTAAAAGGGTAATTTTTCAAAAGTTCTTTCTAAAGTAAAAATGAGCAAACAACGAAAAACAATCAAAAAGAAAAGAAAAAGTGGGGAAAATGTTAGGGGAGAGGGGGGCACGTTGATACACATTTTACATTTTTGTACATTAATTGCAAACCATTATATTTAGAGTGGATATAAATACTTTAATTTGTTCCCCTAGGTATTCTGCATCTTTTTATCTACAAATTTTATTCATTAGAATATATTTAAAATAAATATAGCTATAAAAACAATGTAAAATAATTTGTATCAACTTGCCCCGTGCAGGGGCAAGATGATACACATTATGGGGCAAGCTGATACATTGAATAAGATTTAATAATTACACTAATACAGTGACAATTTAAAAAAGTAAACAACCCAAAACTATTATTTTATTGTTTATTTTATTATTTAGAACAATTTTGGTCAATAAAACTTCTATCGTATCCCCATGTTTGGACTTTCTTTTACATCTTCGCACCATCTGAAATTACAAACAATTAAAAAAAATTAATATGCCTGGCATACAAAATTTTAAAATCGCAATAATCGTAAAATAATATGATAAATAATAGTTTAATAGTAATGTATTTAATTAAACCTTTTTATTAGATGCCTGTATAAGGCCTAAGCATTAAAGTTAAACCCCTAAGCTAGTTCTAATAAATAGGAATAACACTAGCTAGACAGAAAAAGTAAAGCAAAAATATAAGAAAATGATTTAAATGTAAGCTAAACTCGATAAACCTCACAATATTAATAATAAATATTATTCTATGTTTAAATGCTTCTCCAAAGGGGTAAATAGGTAACCGGATATAGTATCAATGTGCCCCGATAGGGCTGTATCAACTTGCCCCACTACACCACATTGCATTAATTCGACTATATTAAAAACAAAACGCAAAAAACATAATCGTAATTTAAATAAAAGTATTCAGGAATCCCCATTTAACCTAAATAAAAAGATGATAAAATAAAAATACTTACCGTGTCTGTGAAATCTCTTACGTAATAGTAAGTCAATATTTTTCAAAAGTTGCTCAAATTTCAATTTTCCTCACAGTATTATCAATTTTGATACGAGCGAAGCCATTTTTATATCGAAAGTAAGGGAAGTAGAAAGCTATTTCCCGTACTAACTCTTCTGCGCATACGTAGTATAATAGCTGTAAAAAACAGTTTGTATCAACCTGCCCCCGTATCAACCTGCCCCCCTCTCCCCTATGTGTCGCTAAGACATCAAGATGTTAGTTCTGAACTGTATGTTTTCAATGTTACTGCGGGTTTTTACACAGTATACTATGACAATAAAAGTATTTTAAAAAAATAAAGTAAATGTAGTTTGCAAGTTAAAAAGAAACTATTCGAGTATATAGTATGAAGGAAAAAGGATAGTTAAAATACATCCCGTCCCAGTTATTAATAGTGCTTGTATAGCGCATATCCCGTTGGTGACAGTTCTATGCGCTGGCGACAGTTACAGAATACAGAACGAACAACAGACGAAAATGTAAATGAGCCCAAGTCAAAAGGTCGTACCTCAAAACTGATATTTCTAAAATAGCTATTAAAGGGTCAAAATGCAATGAAATAGTTAAAACGTGTACTTAGTTCACACCAAACACGGACAACGAGATAGCATGAGATAGCATTTTGACCAAGGTTGATTAAAATATGGCTCAAAACGCATTTTTTGATGAGAATGTTACGTTTTTTTGCCGGTGACTCTAAGTGACTAATTACATGCAATTTTTTTAGACTTTATTTCATTAACCTAGGAGCTTTATATGTATCTCAAACTCATTTGGTGAATACAAGAAGCCCTTAAATAACTATTTGTCACAAAGTTTGCTCAAAGTGATGCAGGGATAATTTTTTTACAAAGGTTTAAAAGAAATAGTGTTGCTTAGGACAGTTGTTGTCATTTCAAGTGAGTGGAGTTTATGCTCCTAAACCCCTCTCTTTTGCAACTCCTATGCTTGTAATACTCTTGAATATCATAAATATAGGCTATGGAGATATGTGTGTTAAATTCTTGAAGAAATCCATCAAGAATTAGTATGTTTTTTTTCTGAAGTCAATTATTTGTTGTCATTTGTCCTAAGTGACACCAAGATGTCTATAGCAGCCATTTCTTTTGTTTCGCGTTTTTCATCACTGTGTCTTTTCCAGTGTATAACTTATCTTCCCACTATTCAAATCATGTGTAGGAAGGTTTCTGACAATACTTAAGTGCATTTTTACACCTCTCTATGAATATTAATTTTTTTCCCTTGAAATAGCACCTTTTGACTTGGGCTCAAATATGTATACGCAAACGGCTAACGAAATAGGTGAGTCTTCAGCCGGCTCCTGAAAGTGTCGTAGCTAGGGCTCTGGCGAAGCTGTTGTGGGAGGTGATTCCAAGTGGACGGTCCCGCGTAGGAAAATGCACGTTGGCAAACGGACACTAGCGGGTAGGGATCTAATGGTTAATTTTGTAATTATCTAGGCTAAAAAATATATAGATAATGAATATTTTAAAAATTTACAAACATAGGAAAAATCAAAGACTATGATAAGATGGACTGCTTGTTCTATTTATTGAGCTGAATAGTTTGTTTGCGCATGCGCGGCCTTCGATTTGCACTTAATTCAAAGAATATATGAAGTACGAAAAGTGCAATGAAATAAAACGGAAGTGTACAATATAAACAGGAATCTGGAATTCCGAAAAGAAGTCATTCGAGTCATCAAATAGCAGAAATATTAAAGCAAGCGGTCAATTTTATTATAGTCTTTGGAAAAAGCAAATGCATGTAGCATTAACTGACCTAATATAAAAGTAAAGCTGTAGGGGTATAATGGTTTAATCCGGCTCTGTGTTTAGTAAAACACAAACAACACACATAATATTTTCATTACCTACACATTTATAAAAAAAATTATTGGACATAAGTCATGTTTTGGAGATTTATGTGAATATTAAATTGTAATATATTTTTCCGAAAATTTAACGCATTTTAAATGCAACTTTATGTAAACTGCTGGCACAGACTTTGGGTCTGTAAGTATTTTGTACAAATTGTTTGGGACTATTTATGATTAGTTTTCTGCTTGTTTGTGTATCTCAATAAATAAAAAAACGCATAATGCATTTAAATGTCTCAACAAATTACATTCGCGTTATAACAACACTGTATTTTTGTGTTCAATATTCAAGACCTAATTTGTATATCTAAGTCGTTTTTCTTCATGAGAGGAACGTTTGTATTTTGAATGGGTTGTCAGAACAAGTCATTAAAACTAAAAACTAAACATCATGAATTGAAACCCTTATCAAGTCATTTATCAAATCACTGGTTTACGTATAATTCAATAATCTTATAATTATAATGGGCTGTGCACATTTTACTATAATTCGCAAGATAAGACAACATAAGATTAAATTGACAACAATGCCTTACACAAATTACTAACGTTTACAAAAAAAACAACTTGATATAAATGTGTATTTATACAGCGCTTTCTATATACATTGCGTTCGGCTGGCGTACCGCAGGTCCTGGGTTCGAATCCTGGTTAAGGCTAGTATTCTTTCCCGGATCTGGAGGGTGTCCTTGAGTCTACCCATCTCTGATGGATACCTAACCTTAGTTGGGATAAAAGTAAAGGCGGCTGTGCATAGCGCTGGCCACACAACCACCTAGTATGCCGTGGCCACAGAAACTGGTGAACACTGCTTCACCGGCCCTATGGATCAACTCGGTCCGATGGGTACTTAAGTTTAATGCTATATACATTGTTGATGAATTTAATTTAAGAAAATATAAATATTCTTTTCGTTTCTGTTTCGTTTGCTTTTTTTTTTTAAATTTCATTAATTATATTATGGAAGACCAATACCAAAATCGAAAGCCGACTTAGAGGGTTTGAAGGATGATGTCTCCGGCGCATACTAAAGATTAACTCGGAAGACCACATCTCCAACAGTGAAGTTCGCAAGAGAACTGGAATAAACTTCATCATCGAGGAAATCAAGAAAAGAAGATGGAGATGGCTGGGTCACATCCTCCGCATGGACAAAAAGAGGCTCCCAAGTAGTGCATTGAAATGGATACCACCAGGAAAAGGGCGAAGGGGAAGACCAATGGGAACGTGGAGAAGAACCATGGACGAGGAAGCAAAGGCCACCAACAAAACATGGCATGAAATCAGATGGCTCGCCCAGGATAGGGAGGCCTGGCGGAACTATGTTGCTGCCTTATGCTCCATGTAGAATGTAGAGCGATAAAGAATAAGAAGACTATTATGCATGAGAACATTTTGCTAAAGCCGTGATGTGACGTAGAGCCCACTTATTTGTGTGAAGGGATATGCTTATTAAAACCTTAAGTCTATTAAGTGACACAAAGAATGTAATCAAAACGTGGCACAGTATGAAGAATTGAGATTTGATGAATACATATGATTGATTTTAGTACGTAGAAAAAAAAAATTTTTTTTTGACTGGTGATTTTAGTACCACTAACTTTTTATTGACTTAAAAACTTTATTAATTTAACCTTTAAAAAAACAAACATATTTATTTTACATTTTATTTATTTAAATGACAAAGTTAAATATTTAAATTCTTACAATATTACTGCAAAGCTCATTACTAGCGAATATGCACAACTGACAAGAGTAACACAAATAGTTAACTCACTAAACCTAGCAACACCAGAGGACAAAAGGGCAAAAATGACAGTAGTAATAATAATAAGGCATTAAACTCTAATTTAGAAATACAACACAATAACAACCATTTGCAAAGCTCAGATAAACCCAAGGACAAAAACACTATTCTTATCCCTTAAGCGAGAACAAATGCTTATAAGTAGGCCTACTATTTCTTCCCGAGTGGCATCCGGGTATGGAATGTGTTGCCCGAACAAGCCAGAAAAACCAGTAACTGGACATCATTTAAAACACTAAAAAAATGCAAGTCTAGACCCAAACCACGGATGAGCGTAAGGGCGCAATAATCTTCGTTATAGAAGGATCGTCTGTAATGTATAAGATAAGAAATATTCAAAATTTTGAGGTTTAAAAAAACAAAAAAAATAATAGCACCTGTCTAAATTTTAAATCCTTATATTAACTTCAAAAAACGTTCTGGCTACATCCAGTCATCCAATCAACATGAAACTTAACACATAGACGTTAAGCTTTGGGCAACACATTCTTATACATTTTCAGCCCAATCCACAAAATTATGTTTTTTTTAATGTTTTTTTTCTCTTTTCACTATATGGTGCGCATTGGTAAATCCATATTGAACTAGCGTACATTCCCAATATTATTAATTCATAAAATCTATCTATCTATGTAGGTACTCAATATCTATGAACTTCGCTTTTACTCATTTTTTTTATATGACCAAGAGGCGTAGGGCTTATGCATAACTTAAGTGCATAACTAAAGTTCATATAAAAGATACATATGAAACATTTGTTTTTAGGGATGTTTAATTTAAGTAATAGGTTTTTCTGACCTACTTCCACGACACTTGGAAAGTTTTACAATACTTCTAGACAAGTGGTGATACACGAATCATGCCAATGTTCTTTTCAAAATTTTCCTAAGATATCAGCGCGCCATTGTTTGTTAGACAACACCATCCCTCTTGTGTTTTCGTACGTGCGTGGTGTGTGTTTTATGCTATGCATAGTATTTATACAACATATTTATACTGCTTTTATCACACACATACACACGAAAAACACATACACACACAAACACACGAAAATCACATATACACACACGCAACACGCACATTTTTCAAAATAATGTTGGACGAAAAATGAGGTTTACGTATGAAACTCCACCAAAAAAAAACAAACAACGAAAATCTGAACACGAACTCATTTAATCCTGATAAACCCTCGATCCCCCCCCCCTCCACATCTCCCCGGGTTCCCTAACAACCACTCCGCCTCCTTCCAACCACGAGACACTCACACTCTACAACCCATCGTCCATTAACTCAGAGGTTAAAGTTGTTCTTTTGTTGCCTGCTTACTTTCATTGTTTTTTTTATTAGTGTGTGTGTAAGTACAAATGTCATAATGTAACGTGTTGACGAAAAAAAACAACTTAGGCATACACGAGGGTAAAGGTCAGGCCCGTACACAAAGTTTCTTACTCTCACCCTCCCCTTCCTACCACCATCACCCCATCTCAACAAGTACAACTACCAAAACCATTTACCTTACCAGTTTATTTTTAGTCTAGTCAACGTATCGGGTATTTCCCTTCATTCACCCCCCTCCCTCCCTCTTTTTACCCGGACACCCCTCCCCATCCCCTTGCAAGCTACATTCAAAGAAAGAAAATTATTAAAATAAGAAGTACATGGGATGTCAAAATGACATTTACAACTTGGAAGTTATTTCACTCTAATCTCTTACTTTCTCTCTCTCTCTCTCTATCTCTGTCTCTTTTTCTTTTCACCCATTTCCCCGAAAAACGTACTCCCACCAAAGAAAAAATTCTGGCATGCTTAATTTTACATTTCCGATACGATTACTGCCTTGACTATGCTAGTTAAATATACTTGCAGTCATAGATGTAGCTTCCACTGCCAGAGTTGCAGTCATAGATTTAGCTTACATATACTGGGTTTCTTGGTTTGTTCAGGCAACCCATTCTTTGCCCGAATGACACTCGGGAAGAAATAATACTTATATGCATTTGTTCTCGCATTAGGGATAAGAATAGTGTTTCTGTCCTTATGTTTATCCGAGAATCGCAACAGGTTGTCAGTGTGTTGTATTTCTAAATTATATTTTAATGCCCTATGTATTATTACAACTTTATTCTTTGCCCTTCTGTCTTCTAGCGAGAATCGCAACAGGTTGTCAGTGTGTTGTATTTCTAAATTATATTTTAATGCCCTATGTATTATTACAACTTTATTCTTTGCCCTTCTGTCTTCTAGTGCTTCAAGGTTTAGTGATTTAACTTTTGGTGTTACTTTTGTCAGCTGTGAATATTCTTCCAATTAAAACACTTTTTCCCTTATACATATGCGAAATCTCATACAATCTTTTTTTCCCCACATTAAATGAATATTCGATGAATCTCTAGTTAAAAATCCATGAACCGATATAGGATCTAATGAAGTTGAAGTGAATCTCGTTTGAAGCTGCAATGAATTCCCCGTTGACCTAACCAACATTTCCAATGACTTTCTATAAAAGTCCCATAATTCTCCTATGAATGTCTTATGACTTATAAACCTATCAAAATCGTCCATGAATGTCCCGAAACTTCCTGCTGAATCTTCCTTGATGTCCCATTTCCCTCCATCCGTCTTCCAGGAATCTCCCATTGAATCTATCCGGAAACATGACGAAAGAGAAAGTGGTACACAAGACATGAGGGGCAACCACTTAGTTGTACTATAATAATATTATGGAGAGACGAAGAAACGAGACAAGCGTGCGTGGTTATCTTCCCTTTTCATGACGAGGGGTATGATGTCACATACTTAGCACTAGCTGCTATAAAGCTGATAATAAGAAACGAAGATATGGGGCAGTGGGGGGAGGGGGGGCAGAATATCTGAGCATGAACAAACTAGGGACGGGTAAAGTAGAGGGAATAGGGGGGGGGGGGGAGGTGCAGAAGCTCTACTCACGCTCTGAAACTTTATACGCAAAAAGAACGAAAGCTTTTAAGTTTTCTCACTAATTGCAGCATTTTAGCTTGTAAAGCGTAATTTACGACCCGTTTTTATTATTGTTTTAGTCCAGAAAACATTAAAATTAGTCTGACGAATGTTGAGAAAGAAATTTCAAGAGCCGAGAGTTTTATGAGAATGAAAGAACTTTTAAAATTATAATTTTTTTCTGGTTTGAATTATGAGTCTTTTAAAATTTACCAGAAAATTTAAGTAGTTAAAAAAAGTCTTAAAATGCTTACCTGAAACAAAGACTATAATAAGATGGACCGCTTGCTTTGATATTTCAGCTATTTGATAACTTGAAAATACTCTGTTTCGGAATTTCCAATCGCAACCTGTCCACTAGACTTCCGGTTTAGTAATTCGCTATGATTTTCTAAATGGAAAATTAAGTTTGTAATCGAAAGTTGTAGGCCTATACAACGGACAACTTTACGTTTAGGAGTAATTAAGGTCAGCGTTAGTGGTTGCACACGGAAATAACAACACTTGAGTTCTAAAAATAGATCGGGCGGTCCATCTTAATCTTTTCATGAAAGAAGATTTTCCAAGAAAGTACGTCTTTTTGTTTTCGTCTACATTCCGAAAGATTTTTCTACCGTGTCAGTCAATATAATATTTGCGCCAATGAAACAACATTCTGAATAAATAAAGTATCGTCATTAAAAATAGTATCGCCATTGAAAAATAGCATTGTTATTGAAAATAGTAGGCCTATATTAAAAAAAAAAAAGTATGGTCAATTAAAATAGTATCGAGGTTGTAAATATTATCGCCTTTGAAAATAGTACAGTCAACGAAAATAGTATCGTCAATGACAATAGAATTGTCACTTAAACAGCATCGTTAATTAAAATAGTATCGCTACTAAAACAGAACATATCTACGCAACTTTTGTTTTTTAAATCTGTGTTTTGTTCCTTTTTTTTTAAAGATATTCAGTAGCTGTTAATAACTTATTGTTCTTTAATCCCTTTCCAGTGACAGCTATGGAACAAACGTAAACGACCAGAATGGGAGCACAGAAATAGTTATTAATTTTACTACCAGGTCTTAACAATTGCAGACAATTTGATTCAAATAGTTGACGCATTTCCTGCCTAGTACCATGGAGTGTCTCCTTGACCACAAGCCTTACGAACAGTCCCTGAAATCGTACGACCAGTCCCTGAAATCGTACGACCAGTCCCTGAAATCGTACGACCAGACCCTGAAATCGTACGACCAAGGCATGAAAGGGTACGACTCTTTGAAGTCCTACGAGAGCCACATCAAGCAGTACGACTCGCACCTCAAGGCATACGACTCCCACATGAAGCCTTACGAGCAGTCCATTAAACAGTACGACCCTCACCCGAAGTCGTACGACCCGCACAGTAAGGCCTACGAGACGCACAGTAAGGCCTACGAGACGCACCTGAAGTCGTACGAGACACACCCCAAGGCGTACGAGCACATGATCAAGCCTTACGAGCAGTCGCTGAAGCACTACGACCATGGCGCAATGATGGGCGTACCGAACGGCCACGACCTGTGCGACATCAAAAACATAGTCAGCACCAAGATGGAGGTGAAGGTCCCCGTGGGGGTCACACCGACGGGCACGGCGGCCAACGGGGCGAACAACGCCTTGTCAGGGGCGGGCAGCGAGGACCCGGAGAGCGAGGACGAGTCTCCGAGTACGACGACGAACCCGCCCGAGAGCCCGGGAGATGACGAGGGCAAAGGGGGTAAGAAATCAGGGGTCGGGGTCCGGAGATCCGAGAAACCCCCGTACTCGTACATCGCCTTAATCGTCATGGCGATTCAGTCGTCGCCAACGAAACGATGTACATTGAGTGAGATTTATCAGTTCCTCCAGCAGAGATTCCCATTCTTTCGCGGCAGCTACCAAGGCTGGAAAAACTCTGTTCGCCACAATCTGTCCCTGAACGAATGCTTCATAAAGCTACCCAAGGGAATCGGCCGGCCAGGAAAGGGCCACTTCTGGACGATAGACCCTGCCGCAGAGTTCATGTTCGAAGAGGGGTCCTTCAGGCGGAGGCCACGTGGGTTCAGGCGAAAGTGCCAGGCCCTGAAGCCGTTCGGCATGCTGAACGGTATGGGCGGCGGAGGCCCCATGATGGGGCATTATGATTTCATGGGACCCCATAACGCGGGCATGGCGTCGATGAACATGTCGTGCGGGATGCCCAACGGCCAGATGAGCTCGTACGACCCGTATTCTCAACAGATGATGGCCGGTAACTCCATGCAGCCGATGTCCATGGGCACCAACTATGGTTCTTACAACAGATATGCCCAGGGCGCTTGCTCCATGTCTGGCTTTCAGTCTTCCAGCCTCCCCAGCATGGCGTCCATGTCCAACATGGCCGCGGGGCTACCCAGCATGTCAAACTTTCAAGGAATGTCAAACATTCACAACATGCCCTCATCGAGCCTTCCCGGCTTTCACCACGGCTTATCCGGAATGGGCCCCGGGATGGGCTCGGGCATGGGCAGCGCCGATTACAACCTTGGTGGTTTAGGCCCCGGGGGTGCCCCGGGCGGGTACCCACCGCCGCCTTCGTCCTCCCCTGCCATGACGTCGCCTTCTTACGACCGTGACGTCATGGGGCCCCCAATGAGAGACTCCTTGTCCAGAGACGGTCACCCTCTCCACATAAGAGACACGCTCGCCGCGGACAATGCAGCCAGGTACCCGCCTACATCGACGTCGTCAACGGGAGGGTCAACAGGACACGCCCAAACCTCCCGGGAAGGATTACACCTGACGCCGGCAGAGATGAACTCCGTACGCGATTCGGTCTCCTCGATGACCAGCAAGTACTCCGGGAGCAGCCCGTCGGGATATTCTTCAAGGGACACGCCCATGACAAGAGACGCCCTGTCGTCGTACCAGGCAAGCGCGTACACCAAGGACCCTTCCATTCTTCGGGACACCTCATCGGCCTACGCCCGCGACAACATGCCCGAATCGCTGCGGGAGCCCGTCTACCACCGCGACCAGCAATCGCTCTACGGGCGCGACTACGCCGCGTCGATGGGCGGTCCGCCGGGAAACATGGTGCCGGGTCTCTACCAGTGGGGCGGGCAGACGGCGACGCGGGCGGGGTATCCAGTGGGGGTCAAACAGCAGCCACTATCGCCCGCAGGCAGCACGGGATCGCTCCAATCGATGTCCCCGCCGTCAAGCAGTGACCAGAGTCCATACGGAGCCAACCCAACAGTAGGCAGTGAAAGTATGGATCTCTCAGTAACAGGTAATTATATTTACAATCTCACGTATTATAAAACTAATTACTCATCTTATATGTAAGACTATGTGTAATTATCACCCCCCCCCCCCGCAACTTAATCTAATTAGTAACATGTTTTTATTCTTTTTTACAAATATACTAAATAGCAATAACCATGCGGTTCTTTTCATGACATACCTAGACTCAAGGCCTCATTACTATTTTTCGTACTGAAGGCCATTCTCCTGGCATTGTTCTTTAGAGTTTTATAAATTATTTTTTTTTTAAATTTTTTTGTTAAATGTTTTATGGTTACTGATTATTCTTACTACCACCGCATTGGTTATAATAAACAATTAAATCAATGATTCCAGTTCGAACAAATCATTGAACACTATAGTTCGCGTACATGTTGTCTTATTTCATTCTTCTGTCGTGTAAATTAAGACCATGAATATCTAGATTCAATTCCTTTTGAATAATCTGTACACATCTAAATCATAATGCATAAACATACGAACATTTATGAAGATCATTACTAGGTACAGACTTATCGATATACAGACGGACATACTGTTTTACAGACAGATGATCAGGCTGAAAGGTAATAGGTCAGACAAGCTGGAAGTCCGATAATAAACTGAAAGACAATTTTTGAAAGATAGATGGATAGATATTTAAAAGATTGAAATTTAGAAAGATATGTATTTATACTAATTGATAGATATGATAGATAGATAGATTGATAGATTGATAGATAGATAGGTAAATAGATAGATTGATAGATAGATAGATAGATAGATAGATAGATAGATAGATAGATAGATAGATAGATAGATAGATAGATAGATAGATATACTGATACTGATAGTTATATAGTTGTGTGGTTGTACGGTGCATAGACTTACATATCTACTAAAATAACATTTTTAGAAACAAATACTAGATAGATTGAGCGACAGACAGACAGACATGCAGCTGAAGAGAAAGCGGGTTTCTTGTGTGCACAGACAATGTCAATATAGTCTCGCTGGCTGGGGTGGTTTCTCTCCTCCACCTCCCCCCGCCCACCATCTCCCTCGACTTGACCGAGAAACACCTGCATGTGTCCGCCCCTGGTGTGAGGTAAGTTTCCCCCAGCAGTGTTCGCCACATGGGGGCCCAGCACGTGCTAATTTGAGATCCCCGTGTCTTCTCGATGAATCTCGCGGGACATCGGATTTTTTTTTGACACTTCCACCCCCCCATACCCCAAAATCTCTATGGTACTTGCCTTATCCCCCTCCCCCCCCCCCTCCTCCGCGCTTCGTCCCCCACCCCCCATCCCCAAGTGAAATATTCCAGTTAGTTTCCCACGTTTTAAAAAGTAACCCTCCCCTCCCTAAATGTTATGTTCGACATTTTTTCTCTCCATCTCTAACTCGAAGTCTATCCTTCTCTCTGTGTGTGTGTGTCTCCCTTCCTTTCTCTCTCTCTCTCTCTCTCTCTCGCTCTCTCTCTCTCTGTCTTTCTCTCTGAATTTCGCAATACATTTTACACCGGTTAATATCTTAGAAATTTGCATTTACACAATAATACTACATACACAGGGCCGGAGTAAGACCCTTAGAGGCCCTGTGCACTTGCAAGATTTTGGTGCCTGATCATATATGTCAATTTGAACACAAACAGTGTTTAACCATACACATTACTTTTATATTTTGCTTTTAAACCAAATGGACAGAATGCTGAAAGGTTGTTTCTTTTAATACTTTTAACACTTTAACACTTTAACACCCCCACCCCCGTCTTTTCCCTTTTTCCTTGATGCCCAAAGCTCGTCCATTTTTTTTTTAATTAACGCATAATTCAGCGCAATGAATATATATATATATATAGGTTGTATTCTCGAGTCAATAAAATATAGTCTATACATAGGCATATATTCTATCTACAAATAAAAACGTAGTTTTCTAACGACTGGACTGAGGGAACTAATGCTGTGGAAGGATTGCCCCAACTCAGATAAATTTCTCCCCTTTTCTCTTGCCAAGCCATCCACACTCCACATCCGTCAAGTAATCCCCGAACCTTCTTTCCGTTTGTAAGTTGCTCTTTTCACGACCCCAATGTCGGGCTCCACCCAATTATGACGTCACATTTCTGACATCACAGCAGGGGGATTAAGACACGTGATCAATTTTGTAAGGGAAAAAAAAACAGACTAAAAAAAATAAACCATGTGACCCGCCGGAAAGATGACAGGATAAGTGCGGATGTGACGAAGGAAGTAAGACATATGGATGGACTGATTATGAATACAGACAGACAGATGGATAGAGAGATAATTTAATCGATGCTTAGCTAAATGTTCAGATAAAAAATCAGACAGTCAGACAGACAGATATATATATATATAGAGAGAGAGAGAGAGACAGATAGATGGATAGAACGATCGATAGATAGTCATATAATATATAAAGAGAGAGATAGAAAGATAGCTCACATACGGGCGAACAGTCAGATAGATAAATAGATCGATCGATACACAGACAGATAGGTAGACAGACAGACAAGTAGATCAATAGATGGATAGATAGGTAGATATATATTAGAAACAGACAATAAGAAAAAAATGAGAGATTGATAGATAGATAGACATACAGATGTAGGCCTATAGATAGATAGATACATAGCCTAGACCTATAGGCCTATATTTGAACATACATAATTGCCCTCCTCCCCTCCCCCCTCCTCTCCTCTTCCAATCATACATATTCCTCCTTCCCCTCATCCCTTATCATACGAACCAAATCTGTTATTTTCCCTATGACGTGAATGAACTCATGTAGCTGCCACGTCAACTAACAAGAAAATTACCTCCCTTTACCTCCCCGGACAACCTCCCTCCAACACACTCTCTCCTTCTTTCATGCTTGCGTCAACCCAGGGGTAATGCACCGAAAAAAACTGCACTCCCCAGCCCCCCCCCCCCCAACTCCCACATTCCCACCCCATACAGGCACGCAATTTTTTTTTTCAGAGCAAATAGAAGCGGAGGAAGAAAAAAAAAACACGTAATTCCCACCAAATTCCCACCAAATTCCCACCAAATTCCCACCAAATTCCCACCAAATCTAATTGCTCATCCTCCTGCTTCCCCCCGCCCAATTATTAATAAGGCTAAAGATCAGCGGTGTTGCCTGTGCTAAGAGGTACCTGCCCCTAGTGCGGGCCTAGTGGTGGCTAAGCACCAGACATAGACATACGTAAAAGGCAGCTACTATCACGGCGCGAGCTCCCAACTGTGTTGTCAGGTCTTCCTGGATTAAATTTTAAAAAAATATAGTTTTGCCACCAAGCAGTTTGTAAAAATTTCAAACTTTTCTTTAAAAAAGTTTGTTACTTGAAATTTTTTTTCTTTAAAGCCAGGAGAAGATAACTCCAGAAATACTTTCATTCACAAGAAGTTGTTTCAGAAGTTGTGGGCCCTAATTTATCAGTGTCCCGTTTTAGAGTCTCGCGGATGACAAGTCACGTGATAAGATAAGCGTATGATAACGTTTCCCTGGGTTGGTTTCCCCTTCAAGAAGCAGACAACCACTTATTTTTCTTCATTTTCTGGTCTTGTTTTTTTATTTCTGTTCATTTCATTTGTATAAAAAAGATTGTATTAAAAACTAATTACGTAACAGACGTTTTAAAAGCTTTATTTTTTGCTTCATACGATAGTAAATTAAACAGTTTTAATTCATTCGTGGCAGCGTTTTGTTTGGGTCAAAACAAATTTCCTTGAATGGGCGAATTTCGTATCTTTGTTTTTTCACAAAATTGTATTTTAACATGTATTTTAACATAACTGTATTTTCACATAACTGTATTTTAACATAACTGTATTTTAACATAATTGTACTTTAACACACCCGCAATACCAAAATATAAGCACATAGTATGAAGTATGCATAAGTCGAATCGGGGACATATTATAAGGCTGATATAGATTTAGACATCCATTATACCATAGACTATAGACTATAATAAGAAGGACCGCTTGCTCTATTTTTAGAGCTTAAATGTTCTTTTTCCGTGCGCAATCAATAAGGTTATCTTAAATTACTTCTACGCTCCTTAGTTTGCATTAAAGGTTTCCGCTGTATACAACTTTCGATTTTTTTTTTTTAATATTGATTAAATAAAACGGAAGTGTAGGCCTACAGTAGGCCTACACAATTTACAAAAGGGAATCAGGAATTCTGAAAAGAAGTCATTCGAGTCATCAAATAGCATAAATAGGCCTATTAAAGCAAGCGGTCCATCTTATTATAGTTTTTGGTTATACTCACAGTGGTCAATTTGCAATAAGTCACATAACAAAGGGACAGAACGGAATATATTATTCAAAAAACAACAACTAGATCTATAGGCATACAGTTGAGCATACAGACAGAGGAGTGTATGATGCTGAGAGAGTGGTCTGCCCATTTGCCTTTCTCCGAACAACAATATTCGCTCACCCCTCTCTTTTGTTTGTTTTGGGGTGTGACTACGGTGTGACTCTTATATTTTATTGTTTGTTTTGGGGTGTGACTACGGTGTGACTCTTATATTTTATTGTTTGTTTTGGGGTGTGACTACGGTGTGACTCTTATATTTTATTGTTTCAAGATAGAGGACAGGAAATAAAAAAAACTCCAGACATTTTTTTTTATTTCACTGGTCATCCACATGTGACGTCTACACGTTTTGACCCTCCGTGATTATGGGTGGGATGGGATCTAAGTAAAACGATGCATATTGTTTTATGTGTTACTGAAGCTACTTCCATATAATATATAGTTATTTATTTGACGTGTCAGAACATAAGGAAAAAATAAATAACGACAATAAGGACGGCGTTATTTATTACAATTTTTAAGTTTACCGTCATGGTTTGGGTTATTTTTCTTTGATAGAAATTCAAAACTCTCTGATTTAAAAAAAAGTTTGTTTTTATTTACCCGAAAAAAGGGTTGTTGTCTTTTTCGTTTGTTTTTGTGAAGTGAATTGGAGAGGTAATAAAAAGACCTCTTGTGTGAACGACCCTTATAAAGAAAATGAAAACGTTGAAATGATCAAACTAGAATAAAAGAACAATTATTGTATCTACTTTCTAATAAATAATACTATGTTTCTTTATTGAAAAAAACGACGCAAGTGCCAACTAAGAACGATTTTTAATTTTATAAAAAAAGCCTTTGATCCCATAAGATTAATGTTAGAATACAAATATTTTTTTGAAGGAAAAAATAAAGAAAGTTGAATTTACAGAGAAGAAGAAAAAAAGTCTGGAGATAAATTTGTGGTTTTAATGACATAGGCCTACATATGATTAGATAAAAACTGAGAGATAGACAGAAGGTTGGAGGAGGCGAGAGTAAAAGGAATTGGAAAGACAGATGGAGAAAAGACCCACAACTCTCTCTGCACATTCTTCTATTTAAAACCCAGTCTTAAGATTTTGATTGGCGCGGACTCGACATGCGCAGACGATAAGTAAGAAATCTTGTCTTGACAGATTTTTCTCTTTTAAATTTCTATCTTGGCCTTTGATCTTAATATTAGTTCTACTCATGACATCTTGACCCTTACATAGAAATTATTCAAATCATCAAAAGTTGACTATTAAAAAAAAAATCGAATTCTCTTTCAGGAAATTTTTACATTAAAAAAAAGTTTCATTTTATTTTTTTATCTTATCGTAAAACTTACAGACGCTACTTCTATAAAGAAGATTATTGCGTCCTACGCTCATCCATGGTCTTTGTCTAGTCTTGCATTTTGATGAGCGTAGGATGCAATAATCTTCTTTAAAAAAAAGAGCGTCTGTAATAAAGAAGATAATAACAATAATATGCAATGAATATTGAAGTTATTTAATCATGCGACCATTTTGTTTTTATCATTTCCGGATGTAGCCTACATTTTTACAACAAAACGACGCTGATGTAGGCGTGACGAAAAAATCGAGCAATTAAACGAGTTTTCGGTATTTCCTTTCATATTGAATTTCGAAATCGAACGAGTTTCCATTCTAAAGATATCGCTCTTCTGCTTGGGAGGTTTCCGAGTTCGACCCACCCTAGAAGAAACTGCGAGTCTTGTTTTATAAGCGCAATATGTCGTTCCTAGCGGCGCAGCAGCCTTCTTGTTTTATTAGAACCTCCAGGATCGCCTGTCCAAACACAACTCGCTGATTCCAGAACTCGCCCACTTTTTTTTACAAAATATTTTTATTTGGGGACTTGGATACTCAAAACACGGTGTTTACATTAAGGAGGAGAAAGAGAGAAAGAGAAATAGAGTTGGAGCAAGAGAGATTAGAGAGAGAGATAGACAAAAAGAAAAAATAATGGCTTCGGTAAGTATTGTGAGTAAGCGAGTTTTCTAGCCCTCGCTTCTAGCTTCGGTCTAAGTCCAAGTATTTTCTTAATGTTTTTGTTTCGTATGTTGTTTTTTTTTTTGGGGGGGGGGGGGAAAGGTTAAAGAAGGAACACAAAAAAGAAACGTTGGCCTGGGCGGGGGTGTGGGGTAGGTAGCGTGGGGCGACACTGGGTGGTAAGGAGCGGGGGGGGGGGGCGTGAAAATCTATCCACGCGACCAGGTTTATCGGGGATGACCATCGCCTGAATGCCTGGAGTTGTTCCAAGCACGTGTCATGGAAATCCTACCCTCTCCCCCCACTGCCACCCCACCCCTCTTTCCATGCTAACTCTTTTTTTTTTGTTGAAAAACAACAACTTTACTTATACGGGAACATTTAGACTGCACGAAGAATAAGGTAAGGGAGGGGGCGAATTGGTAGAGTAAGACGAAATAGGGAGATAAGGGATAGGGTGGGAGGTCAAATAGAGGGAGTGAAGAGAGATAGAGGAATGTATAACGGGAGGTCAAATAGAGGGAGTGAAGAGAGATAGAGGAATGTATAACGGGAGGACAAATAGAGGGAGTGAAGAAAGATAGAGGAATGTATAACGGGAGGTCAAATAGAGGGAGTGAAGAGAGATAGAGGAATGTATAACGGGAGGTCAAATAGAGGGAGTGAAGAGAGATAGAGGAATGTATAACGAGAGGACAAAATAGCTATTTCAAACTGGCATTTCTCTAATATATTAATGACGCTCCTTCTAGTATAATTTATTGCATCCATTGCCGAAACCTCATGCCGAGTGGCAAAAGGGATGGACGACGTCGTGACTAACCAGGACATCTAACTAGGCCAAGATATGAATGTTTTAACCCTTCCCGTACCGACCTACTTCTATCTCTGCTGCCTTCAGTTCCGCTATTTACGCGCCCGGGACTGTAAAGGGTTAATTGTATATTTCAG
Organism: Anisus vortex; assembly: GCA_949126835.1. NCBI lineage: Eukaryota > Metazoa > Mollusca > Gastropoda > Planorbidae > Anisus > Anisus vortex. The sequence goes on from OX421499.1 coordinate 32,534,723, forward strand.
ACCCAATTTTAAAAACCAACAACAGCATCGCGTTTTTTTATTTTACAATGATGTTATTATATTCACGTGATAATTGATTTACGTAAATAGAGAATAAGATAAGATAAAATTAGTTTATTGATCCAAACAAATGGAAATTTGACTTGATTACATCAATTCCGTCTTTCAGCATATTTAAAACAATATAAAAGAACCATTTGTAGTCAAGCACAATGAACATTCGCACACACAATCATACCATTTATCAAACAAGAAAAGTATCATTTAAAAGTCAGCTGTTGTATTTTCTGGCTGACTGACGATTCTTTCGAAAGATTCTCACTGATAGTGGAACAAAATAGTTATCAAATCTCTCTTTTCTTGCCCTTATTGAAATGTCAACGATAAATCTACATTGATATAGTCATAGATTTATAGCTAGACATATCAATAGAGTAATAGCTAAAAAGCTAACTAGATAAATAGATGAATAGATAATGAAATAAATAGATAGAGAAATATATACATATAATAATTAGGTTAAAAGATTAAAAACTAGATTAATAGAGTAATAGATTACTAAAGTGATAAATTAACAGAAAAACGCAGTGATTGGTATATAGCTATAGATATATTGGAATGAAGGGATAGATGGTTAGATGGACGACAGACAGAATGATTAATAGACAGATGGGTTAGATTTTATAATGTATACATACATTCATAAACAAAGATACAAGCTAAGTAATTATTGATTGAAAAATTGAAACATTTTGCTTATCATTGATTGCTATAGAGAGAGGAAAAAAATCTGTAAAATAGATCCGTTTTATCAGACAACGACTTGCCGTGTAGAGATTGGGGCGGGCTAGAGTTAGGGTTCGGGATCGTAGAGATCTATGATAAGATCAACACTGTCATGCACGTGTCATCAAGATGTGAGTAAAAAAGCGAAAAAAGCTGAATGACATCTGCCGCAGCACGTGATCTGACATCAAAGGCGTTCTACGGGGATGATGACATAATTTATGACAGGTGAGAAGACAAAGTCCCTGACATTCCTGGAATAGACAATCATAATATGATAAAAAAAAAAGAATCAAGAAAAAACAATAAAAACTGGTTGGGTAGGGTTGGGTAGGGTTGGGTAGGGTTGGGTAGGGTGGGGAAAAGGGGAAGGGGGCGGGATATAAAAATGTACACATACACAAACAGATCAAGGCTCCACCTTCATCCCCTACATCCCTTGCCTCTTTTCGCCCCCGCAATCCCAGAATGCATAGGCGTACAAAGAAAGCTCGCGCGCGTGTGACGTACAAAGACAAGAGAAAGTATTTCGACCATGAAAAAATGTTACAAACCTCGCTCTCAGTCTCGCGCTCTCTCTCTACAGTAACAATCACAAACTCGCGCCACGTGTGCGTTTGTCTGACTTCGCCTTCCCGTGGTATTTTTTCTTCTGTCCACAAGACTTACAAAAACTCAAGGGACTGTTGATCTTTACTTCCCTATCCCTCCCCCTTTCCATTTTCTCTCTCTCTCTCTCTCTCTCTGTATTTCATTCACCTTCTCTCTCTCTTTTGTTAGATTTTTTTTCTCATCCCTGGACATTTTTGTCGTGGCCCTCGCTTCGGCCTCCATTCTTTGCAGCTCCGGGACCTTTTCTTGAAGCCCGAGCTAAGAAAGAGAGACTTCGGCATAGCACAAGAAAATGTCATCTCCCAGAACTAGCTAAGAAAGAAGAGGGAGGGGAGGGGAAAAAAAACAACAACAAAATGCCGAATGTTTCATCCGGGTGTTGTATTACATTTTCGCCTTTTACTATTTTCATGTTTTTACTAAGGCGGAAACCCTCTCAAGTTCAAAGGTCACTTGTTTATCGATTACATATATTTTTAATTCATAAAATCTGTGTTATTGTCTTTAATTATTATAGTTGTCGTATTACCGTTTCTTTATTTCCGTCTAGGAGAAATAAGTATTTCAGAAAATTTTGTTAACGCTTTAATGTTTTTTGCAAAGTCCTAGGATTTTATTTTAATGACCGGAGAAAGTTACGGCACTAAATCTAAGTCAGATAATTATAGAAAATGACTTAAGCGTCAGTCTACAACAGAGAAAGTAAGAAAGAATGTATGTGTGTGTGTGTGTTTAAAGGGAGGGTCTGGAGGGTGGGAAGGGGGGATGAAGACTTCGGAAGAGGAAATGGCCTGACATTTAAATCTACTCTTTGTGGATCCTGTCTGCAATTCCAGAGCTGTTACTCCAAGAACATAGCAGAGAGATTCCTTTTGTAAAGCCACAAAAAAATTGCAGTAAAATTATATAGGTCCTACACGTACTAGCGTAGGACTAGTAAAATAAAATTAAATCCAGCTGTTGAGGTACAAATGAGAGTTTACTAAGACGAGGGCATAAACACTAAACTGTTATATATCGCAATATAAATGTTTCAGTTTTTAAATTCCCGAAGATACACGCGTAGGCCTACATTATATCTTCTGTCTTAACATTAAAGTAGATACTTGTAATAGTGAAACGTATTACTTCGCAAAGTTCTTTTATCTTGTATTTGAAATTTGAAAGTCTAAATTGAAAAATAATAATGTAATCTGAATTATAGTGCCCTTGACATATGAGTGTATAGTTTGAATTTTAAAAGTATAATTTAACCTTAGAAGTATAATTTAAACTGTAGAGTTTAAAAAAAAGGATAGCTGATATGATGGAACTATAAATGTTTACTTTGAATACCAAAATTATAATTTTTGCTATGGATGTATGATTTGTAATAAGTAACTATAATCTTAACCGCGAAAGTATAATTAGATCTATATCTAAATTTGAACTATAAAAGTATAATTAATAAAGTATAATACGAAAGTATAATTTTGAAAAATAAAAGTAGGCCTATAATTTTTAAGAGTATAATTCGTTATGAGAAACTATAATATTATTTATGAAAGTATTATTATATCTAAACTATGCATGTATAATTTGAACTATAAAAGTATAATGTGAGATACGAAAGTACATGAAAGCTTATAATTTGACAGTGTAACTTCTGGTGCCTCTATGTCAGGCGTGAATCTTTATTATAACCCTCCATTTCCGCGACACCCACGCACCAGGAGCCGACACTCATATTTTACACCCTCGGCTCGACGCCGAGTGTCGCCCTCGCGTTCCACCCCGCTGCTAGGAAATTGGACGATAAGCCAGACTTGGCAAATTGGACAGCGAGCAAAGGGGGGGGAGGGGCGGGGGCAGATACAGGGGGAGGGGGTGGAAAGGGGAGGGGGTGGAGGTAGACGTCAAAGGAGGGCATGATGGCAAAATAACGAGAAAGAAGATTTATGAAGAACTCTTGCGAGAGCTTCTCGTTGACGATATACTGCTCAGGCATTTCCGGGTGTGGAGGTGAAAGAATGCTAAGACCCTTGTCATGTTAAAGAGTTGTCATAGAGAATCGGTTCATTTTACTGAATCTTTCTCATAGTGATGAAAGTAGAATACTTGCGTGAAGGGGATAGGGTATAGACATAATACATGAATGAATTGGCATATTCTTGAACTGAAAGACTAATGACACTAATGCATAGACGAAAGTAATGAAATGATATAATTTTGAATTGACCATATAATGAATTGACAAGGTAATGAATTTAAGGAATAATTAACTGACAAACTCATGAATTGACAATTGTATAAACTGACAAACTCATCAATTGACAATTGTAAAAACGGACAATCTCATTAATGGACAATTGTATGAACTGACAAACTCATGAATTGTCAAGCTGTATTTGACTACACAATGTTTGTTTTTTTAAAGACTGCCGATGTTTCCTCTTTCCCGTTTTTATTCTGCTGAGATTTGATTGGTCAGTTTTGTTGAGTCAAAAGACCAATATTTTAGATCCTTTTACTTTTGTCCTTTTTACTTAGCTATCTTTATCTCATTTTCTCTCTTTCTACTTTCTCTCTATTATACTCGTTCCTTTCCTTTCACCATCTCCTTCTCTTTTAGCGTTTTCGCTTTTCTCTGTTCCTCATTTTACATTTTGCTAGTCAGTTCGTTTCCCACCACTCTCTCTCTCTCTCTCTCTCTTTCAATTTTAAAATTTCTTATTGTGATGACTTCACAATCCTCTCGCATCCTGTGGCCAACGAACTATAATACTTCAACCATCCAATACATTCACTAAAAATCCACCAGAGGGCGCTTCTAAAACTCAACCTCCACTCTCTGGCGATCTTCAAGGGAATACTGAAACAACGCACGCGCTAGGGTTAAAGGTTAAAAAGTGGGAATTGAAAAACAAAGGTTATTTCGGGGGGGGGGGGGGAGGGTAAATTAATACGGAATTTTTCTTTTTTTGTGCCTTTTGAAATGCCCCACCCCCCACCACTTTTTACTATGCACTCGCACGTGCTTGGTGGGCTTCCGCTGTGGACCTTTTGGGCCACACAAGTAGATCTGTGGGGAAACTCGGAAGCTATTCTTTCCTTTACACTGTAGCCATCCACCCATCTAGTTGTTCTTTTCTTTTCTCTTCTCTACATTCGGTTCCGACTTCTCGTCGGGGGCGGGGGGGGGGGGGGGGAGGGGGTGCAGGAATCCTCTAGCAAAATGTCACGGGAAAGGAGGAGGGTGTAGAGCCTAAGGAGGTAGTGTTTAAGGAGTAAGGGAGGGGGGACTGAGGAGGGGTAGAAAATAAGGGAAAGATTGAACGTAAGAGAGAGAGAGAGAGAGAGAGAGAGAGAGAGAGAGAGAGAGAGAGAGAGAGAGAGAGAGAGAGAACGGGAGAAAGGAATACAGTAGCTTATGAGTTGCGGAAAGGCGTAGAGAGCGGGTGAAATGTCAGGACGGGCTACCTTGTTTTGAAGAAACTTTTTTTTCTTCAATTACCAGGCAGTCTAATAGTGCAGTCCAGTGGCACAGTTTAGTGGTGCCGTTTGGTGGTGCAGTCTAGTGGTGCCGTTTGGTGGCGCAGTTTAGTGATGCCGTTTGGTGGCGCAGTTTAGTGTTTCCATTTGGTGGCGCAGTTTAGTGTTGCCATTTGGTGGCGCAGTTTAGTGGTGCCGTTTGGTGGTGCAGTTTAGTTGCGTAGTTTAGTGGCGCAGTTTTCCGGTTGCCTAGAATTTACGTGCGTACTTGTTTAAAGGGGACAGCTATGCGGTTGAAATATAGAAAAAAATTGGCAGATAGAAAGATGTAGAGGCAGATAGATAAATGGATAGATAAATAGATAGATAGATAGATAGATTGATTGATAGATAGATAGATAGATAGATAGATAGATAGATAGATAGATAGATAGATAGATAGATAGATAGATAGATAGATAGATAGATAGATAGATCATGACATGCATACATACAGACAGACATATGTATTGGTAGATTTATAGATGAAAATATTGATATATTTAAAAATTGATAAATTGATAGACCTATTGTATAATATACACTTATACACTTATTTTATTAAGTTCATTACTCAGATTATACTCAGGCACGAAATAAATGCCACAAAGGCGTAATAATAATAGTGCTGGTCTCAGTCGCTCACAAATGCCTTTTATAGATGTTTATGATTATGCTTGTCCATTTCATCAACATACTCACCATTTATCTATATAAAAAACGTCCGTATCTTCCTGAAAACTGTAAGAGATTGAGTACTTAAGCCTACATGTATATAATAATACTAATAATATTTGTTTAGCGCTGCCAACAAACATAATATAAGCTCAGAGCGCATGTAACTAAGAACCCGGATGTAATATCTAGGTTATATATAAGAAATATAAGTTGAATGGGAAGTAGATTCCACACCGGATATTGAGAAGGCTCTAAGACCAGCGATCGTCATAGAGAAACAGGACACTTCCATACATACATAGCCTATATATCGTTCAGTGTATTGCACCCTTCTCTGTTCGGTGTCTCTAAGTTATGCAGTAGCAAAAAAAAAGTAGGCCTAAATGTTAACTCTTTCTCACTTTGCACCCGCAAAAACAAATTAATTGTAACGTTAAAAGATAATGCTCTTATTCTTATATCTGCACAAATAAGCAGAAAATTAATGTTAAAGAAATAACAGTAATAATGTTCACAATACCCATCCTTCTAGATTTTTTCATGAAGTAAGTAGAACGTTTTTAAAAAAAAATAGCATCCGTTAGGTGGCAGTTTAAGTTCATCATAGCCATGGAGTACCATGGGTCATCCGTCATCAGACCTGCGTGTGCCAAATCTGTCAGCAGCATGTCATGACAGCAGGTTCCTGTCAGGGGTGCAGGTTTCATTCCTTCTATCTATATCTTGTCAACATATTTTTTTACTCTCTTTCTCTCTCTCTCTCTCTATTTATCTCTCAATCATCTTACTCTTCACCCGGGGCTCGGCCCTCTTTAAATATTTATACTGCAGCTCCTTACCCTCCCGCCCGCCCCTTCTCTCATGTTTAAAGTTTAGTTTCAAAACCTGAAAACTTGAAGGAATAACGGAAGTCGTATCCCTATTACTGAAATATTTGTAAAAAAAAAAAAAAAATATATGTATAAATGTTACGTCTTTGTTCTGCTGTTTCTAGTGTTCAATTCTAATTCATTCAATTACACCGGTTCACTCTCTCAAGCTTGCGTAACAGTAATTGAAGACAGATTTATTAAATAAAACTTCAACATTTAATTCTTAAGTCATTTGCATAGTAGTCCTCATAAATGTTAAACCGTTTCGCCACACACTCAATCTACTACTCTAACAGGCTATCAAGCTATCCTTAGGTAATCCTACTAGTTCGAGAGCCCAGTTTAATCTGTGAACCGTTTATGTATTTACATCACACAAGTCGCGTCCCTTTACAAACCTACGTCATAATTCGGCAAAAGACTAGTGGTCAGCAACCTTTTGCTAACAGTGTGCCCCAACTAGGATTTCTAAATCATTCAGAGTGCCAACAGCCTAAAAGTCAACCTGCTGTTTTATACTTTTCAAATAATTATTTTTATAGGATGCCAACAGCCTAACAGTCAACCAGTCTATTAAACTTTTTAAAAATGTATAGGACAATTAATTTAACTCCGTAGCAAGACCACGGCCAAAAGCAAAAGAGATTTATAGAGAAAATAGTTACATCGTTTTATATTTAATGAAAGAAAATTACGTGTTTGTGATTATCATCCTTTTTATTTGCATTAAATATATTAATTATAATAAATACAATATTTTATTTGTCTACTAAACTTTCACATTTATGGTAATTATTGTCAAAACATTATCATTTGGTACCTAAGATGAAGATATAACAGTTTAAATTATATTGTGATCCAAGTTTACTGAGATATCCTTTAATGTATTTTATTATAGTATGTATTCGTACAATACTATAGTAAAGCGGAATAGATACTTAGTAATCAAATAAACTGGGTAGTTGATGTAATTTCTGAAAATATACATATACATTTTTTAGTATTAGAATACTTTTATAATTTTCAAATACTTTTAACAGTTTGATCATTTCAAAGTTATAAATTACAAGCCATTTATTCTTTTAGAAAAGAAACTTAAAAGCAACAGACTAAAAATATTAACGCAAATAAAATGCTTTAATTATGACCCTTTAATTAAAAAGATTTCCACATTTGATTCTATAATGATGCCAAACAAGTTAAGTTTTGTAATATAAACAATATTACTGACACATTTTTTATCTTTATAAGTTGAACCAAAAGCTGAAAATAGAAAGAATGCCTATCAGTTGAGGATAGCAGATTACTTTCCTAGGCTAAGCAGCTTCCTTCCAGATTTTTTTTTCACAAATGCGCACGATTGGATACCCATTTTTTTATGTTTAAAATTGAAATTGCTGCTTTTTAAATTCGTCAATGTCCCTCGACTTTAACAAATATCCAACTCTAAGAAGGTTGTAGTAAGATCAAGCTAGTGAGGATTGATGAGGTATGTAAAAATGAGCCCATGAGTGTGAAAGTTTTGCCTTTGGTTAGAAAACTCCGCTTTGAGTACTTCGATGTACTTCTGAAAAAGCCCTGACCATCTATCTAAATATATGCTTTAATATAGGGATGTACATGTTGTTAAATGTTTTAAAATTGATTTCACGGCAAAATATGTCCAGTTTCAATGCAAATCCATTCAAGTGGTCCTTGTAAGTTCAACTCACTGAAATGTGTTGCTATGTCGTTCAGAAACATCGAGTTTCATTCAGAGCCTGAAAATGTTGTTAGTTTTTTTTTATGTATAAAAAAAATAACTCTTGGAGGTATCTCGCGTGCCATTGAAGATCGCCCTGCATGCCATGTTTGGCACGCGTCCCTTACGTTGCCAAACCCTGGACTCTACTACCTCAAACCACGGATAAGCATAGGACGAAATAATCATGTGTATTGACAAGTCTTAATGATTATGCAATCATGGTGAACCTAAAAGTTCATAGTGTACCAACATTTCCGGTCCTCGTTAATTAACTAAGAAAACATGTCTATGAGCTGCGTTACTGGTTGTACTGCGAGTAAGAAATAAGGGAATTAAATTTTATTTCATTTCCAAAATGTGTTGCGGAAAGAAAACGATGGATTGTGAACGTCAGACGTGAAAAATTACATATTTTTATTCTTAAAATGTTTTGCTTGATGCAAAAGATATTTAGTCTTGTGTTTTAATGTATCTATAGAACATAATTTTTGATAGCCGCGAACCGCTACTCTTGTTTACTATATTTTACAAATCAAGCTAAATTTAAGTTAACGCAACTAACACTTCGAGTATTAATTTTCGCATACTCACTTCTGATGTTAAAAACGTATTCCCCATAACTAATCTTGTAGCCTTTGTATATTTCTAAAAGACCAGAACTGTCCGCCGAGGTTGAAATAAAAAGCATTTTTTTTGCGTTGCCGGAAGTAAACCGGAAGTTCATGAACACGATAACCAACGACCTATTGAAAAAGTTCAGGCCTCATTAAGATTTGTGTATAGAAAATCGTCTGTGATGGTAGATAAATAAATGACTAAAGATATAACTTCTAACGTTTCATACTATCCACTTGCACGAGTGTGTTTGCGAGAGTGTGTGGAATGTTGGGGGTGGGGAGGGGTGATGGTATGTATACTTTTAATGTCGAAACAAAAATTTCACTTTGTTTTTTTAACACCGCTCGTGTTTTTTGTAGTGTTGTTTGTTGTTTTGTTTTTTTTTACATGAAAAAACAAAGCAAACAATGGGCCGTATTGCTGCTGAGAGTTAACTTTTCTTCATTAAGGTCAACAAAGTCAACTCAATGTAGACAATATTATTTTGAAGCAAATTGATTTTTTTTAAAAAGCAGCGACCTTCCGTTTTTAGTTTGACTCAGCATTCAAGAAGAGTGTGTGGTCAGGACGATGTACTTCACCACCTTCCCCATCTCTTTTTTTTTCTCAATAGACACCAAGTGCGCTTTCAACAAGAATTTGTGCCCGAGTCCATGGGGACAGTACCAGATTAGGAAGCCTTATATGTCATTGAAACAAAAGGCCAGATTGAAGAAACTTGTATGCCTTCTTAAAGCACGTAAACGTTTTTTTTTTTACTGCTTTAATGGTTAAATACCCTCCAAGCGCCTTGCATGTAAGTAATATCCCAACTCTCTGGCGATAGACCACGATCCTCTATAGAATTTCATGCTCGGTGGTATCGTTCAAAATAGTTAATTGGCCACAGCATTCATGAAAGTTTTGCGCTTCTGTACAACTCCACCCTAGTTTACTGTTGAAGACCAGTGGTGCGAGTTCCCACAAAAGGGGGGGGGGGAGTGGAGGGTTAGAAAACGACAACTTAGAGTGTGTGTGTGTGGGGGGGGGGGCTCGGCGAGTTCGCTAACAATAAAACCTGTATTAGCGAAAAGCTAAAAGAAAAATAGCAGAGTTGTTGAGATAATGGTTGTTCTTTAATAAGAACTCAAAGCGGGTAATAATTCTATTACATGTTATTTGTGACAATGGAACTTAAAATAAAAGCGGAACGTTGATAATGAGGTTACTGTATTGGTTTTAATTGCTTTACCATCACATTCATATTATAGATTACATATTTATTTCAGGGATTAGTGCTGCAAGGTCGTGGAAGTAGATGGTAATCGTTTTAGAAAAGCTGGGAATCACTGTCTTAGACTGTAGACTTGCACACTTCCTTTATACTTTTCTCCCTCCCTCTCTTATTCTCCAACTCTCTCTCTCTCTCTCTTTAACTAACACACACACACACATATTTAAACACAATGGTTAGCCATTGTGCGGGCTAGAAATAAGAAAAAGACAGGGCGTGTCACCCCCTCCCCCCCCCCCACTAGAATGTACTCATCAGAAAAAAAAAAGTCACCGTGAACAAATATTAGTCTACTCCCCGGGGCGCCCATTTCCTCTCTGCTCAAGGGTGGGGCGGAAGAAGGAGTAAAGGGGGGGTGAAAGTTGAGACTTCGGGGGGAAATGGGGGGGGGGGATGTTGTCTTAGTACACAATGTCCCAGGCAAGGCGATTTGGAGTTTTGGTGTTGGAGTGAGCAGTCTGCAGAATGGGGATTTGTCTGTGGAGTCGGGGTAGAAGTCGATCCCTCAAACGGTTCCTAGGTGGTAATGGAAATGAAAATAAGTAGTTAGCTTTATAACGTTTCGTTACGTGAAATATAATTGCTTTAAATAAATGTACCAGACACACTTTAATAGAGGAGAATAGTCAATTTTGTCAATGCACTGAGCTATATATACACGGAAAGCTCACTTATAAGACTTTAAAATGTGGAGAAAATGCAGACCAGTGTGTATATAGATAAGTGTACCTCAGTAAGATGGCCGATTTGACACGGAAATAGATAAGATTTAAACACTTTCCGGAAATACTTCAAAGAATTGTGATGAAAATCAACTATTTTACACTGAACATACATTTTATGAAATTACTTTCGTATTGCTTTTATTGAAATTATTTAATTTGGATAGCTCAGTGACATTTACTTTAAAATAATAATTTCTATAATACGGTATTATTAAAATTTTAAGTATTTCAAACAAGATAATAAAGAACATATAAAAATTGTATGTATTTCCGGGTCAAATCAGCCATCTTACTGGAGATCACTTATCTAAATATAAAAGTCAACATTTTCTCAGACAATTTAAGTGATTGAGCACTCCATGTATATATAGCTAAGTGCGTTAATGAAGAAACCATTCATTGTGTAATTACATGACTGTTTCTTATTCTTAGTCATCTCTCATTCTCTATCTCTCTAAACAGACAGATAGATAGTGGCAGAGAATGCAAGAGCAAGTTAGAGTGGCAGAGAAAAGGATATAAGGAGAGCGAGATGCGCAGAGAGAGAGAGAGAGAGAGAGAGACAGAGACAGAGAGAGCGTTCAAAAGTATGAGAGTGAGAGAGACGGATAAATAACTCAAGATCGCAAGAAAGTAATAGAGGGATATAGAAAGAGTATTATTGTGGGAAAGATACCCACAGAGATAGAGAGACACGACAAGAAGGAAAGATAGAGAGAAAGAGTCAGCGAGAGAGGGTGGGAGAGAGAGAGAGAAAGAGAGTAAAGAGAAATAGAAAGAGAAATGAGATGTAGTGTCTGACTATGACTAGTGTAAAACAGCCGAATTACGAGATCAACTTGGCCGATAGCAAGAATGACAAGGGTGTGAACTTCTGGCATGACAGATCCTAGAAGTGAAAAAAAAATCTCAGCAATAATACTGGGTTTAGGGTCTATGTATACCTAGGCCTGTTTGTATAACGTGCAAGCTAATATAATATAATATAATATAATATAATATAATATAATATAATATAATATAATATAATATAATATAATATAATATAATATAATATAATATAATATAATATAATATAATATAATATAATATAATATAATATAATATAACATAACATAATATAATATAATATAATATAATATAATATAATATAATATAATATAATATAATATAATATAATATAATATCATATCATATCATATCATATCATATCATATCATATCATATCATATATAATAAACATAAAGATTTAGATCTCATTGCGTAAAATCGCCCAGACACCACTTTTCCCCCCACACCAACTATGAGTATTGAATAATGTTTTATTTTTCTTACATTTATTGGCTTATATTTGTGTGTGTGTATGTTCATTTTTTATGGCGCTTGTCTTTCAGGAGAAATGTGTTACATCACCCTTATTTCACTGTGTTATTCATTAACTTAAGTCTTGAGAATAATTACATATTTTACTTAATGCGACTTTTGTCCGAAAGAGAAAATTGAAATCTTTGAAATATTTAATTAATCAATTTTTTTTTCGTTTAATAATTAGATAAGTTTAAGCTGTTTAGTAGTTTCAAAGCTCAGGATGCAATTGTGCGTCAGTTCAGAATTATTATACGTTAGTCCATCTCCACTCCCCCCCCCCCCCACCTCCATCCTTTTTTTAAAACCGAGAACTATTACCTCCACCCCCACCTCGCACTTTGCCGCCCCCCCCCTCTCTCCCATATCCCCTGTCTCCCCACTATTAGTCCCTCACCCTCACCCCCTCACACCCCACCAATCTTACACTCCTGGCTACGCCACTGAATATATTATGTTAGATGATGAATGTATCAAAGCTGTAGCAGCGGTTAAAGATAATACAAGTTTCTCCACTCTTATCTATGAAACCCAAAGCGTCAGAATATAGCTAACTAAACAGGGGAGATAATTGGTGTCTTTTCAATCACTCTTTTAAATTATTAATATGTTTTAAACATTTTTTTTCAAATTAAATATTTAATCATATATAATAAAATAAATACATTGTACCAAATATAATAAATGAGTTAAAAGTTATTTGGCAAAAAAAATTAATAATGTTTTCTTCTTACAGTTAATACTATAAACACAATGGGAATGTTACACATATTGTCATTTGAATACCAATTTTTATTTACAAATTCTGTTAATCATGAGAAATCGCGAAGTCTGAAATTTTAAAACATCTAACAGAAATTGCTAAAATGCACTGGTCTATGAAAATATTGGACTAGGCATGGAAGTATCATTATGGAAGCAATTCCCGCCATTTTTCTTCCACTTTAGAGTGATGTGTATATAATATATTCAATATTAAAGTATTTTTATAGACTATAATAAGATGGACCGCTTGCTCTTATTTTAGAGCTTATATTATGTACTTTTTTTTCGTGCGCAACCAATAAGGCTGTCTTAAATGACTTCTACGCTCCTCGTTGTTTCTTAAATGTTTCCGCTATATAGAACTTTTGATTTTAATTTTTCAATGAGAAAATCGAAGCGAAGGTAATTGAAAATTTAAAAAACCGTTAATAATAATTCGAAGCGATGTAGTCCAACATATGAAGTGACCATCTCATCTCATTTTGAAGCCTGACAAATGTGAAATCCCATATAAAATAAAAACAAGTTCATAGATTTAAAATTGATAAAACATGTGGAATTTTTATTGAAACAGTATTTATTAATAATCAATATTTAGTCCTATTAAGATAAATTTAAAAATAGAAACAATTATGTACATTATGAAGGAAAATAATATAGAGAAACTAAGTACTAATATGGTTAGATTAAGGTTAGGTTAACAGTGCATACTTAGGCATACTTGTTTGGAAGAAGAGGATTATGTCATCTGTCATCCTTTGTAAGTAACACTAGGTCTAACTCAAACTAACAATGCTAAGTATCTAGGAGTAATAATAAATGATAAGTTATCTTGGAACCCTCATATTGATGAAGTAATAAAAAAATCAAACAAAACTTTAGGATTCATAAAAAGGAACTTTTACAAATGTAATAAGAACATAAAACTAAAATGCTATCTTACATTAGTTAGGCCTATACTAGAATATGCAGCATCTCTATGGGACCCATCAACTAAAGAAAACATTAAAAAATTAGAACAAATTCAAAAAAGAGCTGCAAGGTTCATAACTAGCGAATATTCCCAATTAACAAGAGTAACACCATTAGTCAAATCATTAAACCTAGAAACACTAGAAGACAGAAGGGCAAAGAGTAAAGTAGTAATAATACATAAGGCATTAAACTCTAATTTAGAAATACAACACAATAACAACCTGTTGCAAATCTCAGATAAACATAAAGATAGAAACACTTTCCTTGTCCCTTATGCGAGAACAAATGCATATAAGTACTCTTTCTTCCCGAGTGGCATTCGGGCATGGAATGGGTTGCCTGAACAAACCAGGAAAACCAGTAACTTAACATCATTTAAAACATTAATAAAAATGCAAGACTAGACTCGGACCACGGATGAGCGTAGGACGCAATAATCTTCTTTATAGAAGGAGCGTCTGTAATGTATAAGATAAGATAAGGTCTAATTAAATTTAGAAATACTATTAAAAAAAAGTTTAACATCGAAATAAGCAAACTCGCTTCATCTAGTTGCAACCCATCACAGATAGCAGCGTTCCAGGTGAAGCGATCATCTGCTTGAACTTGTTAACTTTATTAACTCATTGTTTGAATATATTTCACAGTCTGCTGTTTGTTTCTATGCCCCCTGTGTGTAAATAACTGAATTTTTTTTTTACTAATGTTATTATAGGGTTTATTTGGAACGGTCCTTTCCTATTGTAGTTCCTGTTGATTTCTCTGTAAATTGTTTACCCAGATAATGAAAACGTACTTTTGAAAAACACTTGGAAATCAATTTTACCAGTGGATGAATATGTTATTTTTTTAAAACCGATGTGTCCAACAGTCCAACATATGTTTCTCTAGTGCCTTAAAAACTGTGTTATGTGTATCCACCATAATGCATGTGGAAAAAAGATCTGAAAAAGCCACCTTGTTGTGGTGATTTGCCACCAGTAGCTTTCATCAGTCTATGAATATAATTTTCAGTCAACAAGCACATTTCGATAGCGCTGTCAGATGGTTTGCTTAGACCTCCTCTGTCTTTTAAATTAATGAAAGGATGTGGTGGCAGGTCACTAGTATTAATACAACACAAATATTTAATAAATCCAGTTTTTTTATTAGACTTTAGAATAGAATTAACCTTATTATCTCTAAGGCTAAATATATACTGTAGTACTTCATCTAAGAAAGGGTTTTCAAATAGGAACATATGATTTTCTAATAGCAGCCTCCTGACCTTTAGCAAACATTATTCTTGAATAAATTATGCATGGAAAATCAACAAACAATATTAGAATCATTTCTGCTGATCCTGGTAGCGATTGACCAATCCAGTCCCTCGGGAACAAATCATAGCCTTCAACAGGATTCGAGCCACGGACCCTAGATACGAAACCCAGCGCGCTGCCACTTGGCCACCATTCTCCGTTATATAAGAAATACTTTACTTTTTACTCGTACACAAAAAAAAACATGTCCTATACAAGGAATACTATATATTGTTACGCTTTAAAATATATTCAGTGTATATGTTATACCTCCACATTATGATGACAGGTAATAACCATCTATCAATTTTTCTTAATGTCATTCAAGAATTTCAGAAGTCCATCTATTTAAAAAAGTATTATACAATAAATTTATCCTCTCGAGACTATTGTTACTTTAATGCGAGAATATTTCATGAAATTCCAGAACGTACCCTCCCCCATTTTCCATTTTTTTAAACCGATTTGTCTTTTAAACGGCTACAGGCGACACTAAAATTAGCCAATCAAATAAATGTTACCCTTTGTGCTTCATTGTGGGAAGCAAAAAAAAATTATTCAGTATCTGAAGAGCTATGTCCCTTGGCCAACATTTACAAAAAAAAAGGGGGGGGGGGGTAACCGCACACCGTTATCTAGAAAATAAAAAAAAGAAGGGAGGTAAAATGATTAAAGACAAATCTCTCACTAGGGAGAACTATGTAACAGTTACAGCGCACGTGCAGGGTTGTCTCCCCAGCCTCCCACCCTCTCCATTTTTGTTCTGTGTTAAATTTTAATTCTTTTTTAATCGGGGGGTGTCTTCTTTTCTGCAATCTGCTAACGGTCTGAAAAGAAAGAGAAAGACTTAGCACTAGCTAGCACACCCAGAAAGAGAGAATGTTGTGTATCTAGCACCTCCCCCACAATGAAAAGAACATTTTGTTTTCTGGTTCTGGGGAAGAGATGGGGAGGGGGGAATGAAAGACGCTGATAAGACGGCCATCGTGGAGTATTTGGGGGAGGGGGGGTTTGGGTGCCCAGATACGAAAATAAAATAAGGGTGGGCTGCAAGTTGAATGTATGTGAGAGTGTGATAGATACAGAGATAGAAAGAATGTGTGTCAGAGAAAGAAAGAAAGAAAGAGAGAGAGAGAGAGAGAGAGAGAGAGAGAGAAGGGAAGGGTGAGTAAATTGAGTGTAAGTATTGAGTAGGTTGTTGGGGACGGTTGTGGAGGGTCTGGTGGAGGGAGAACTGCTGCTCTCAACAACCTACTTGTTAGTGTTTTTGTTGTTGCAAGAGCGATTCGATCTCGGGACCTTCGTCTCGGCTTCCTTCCCCCCCTAGCCCTCACACATCACACTCATTCGTACGCGATCCGGACCCAACAAAACCACCCTCACTCCCATCTCACAATGACTGTTTCGAAATCATGATTCGGAAACATAAGCGCCATGATGTTTGCTGGAATTGAATGTCTCCAGACTATTTTGGATGGCGCACAAGGGTGGCACGCTTTGATATAGGCTACACATATTTTGTTGTAAGAACCATGTGATTGTATGACTGTTACAGGACAACCCACTCTTCTTACAAGCTTACCCTTCCCATAAATCCACACATTCCGAAGAATGAACCCACTCATATCATAATTCCACTGACCTCGTTGACGCCCCACCCCCATAGTTCAGCAGCTCATGAACACGCCCATGTCATTGGCACGCCCATCAAATGGACACGCCCATCTAGAAGAAAAAAGACACACTCATTTCGTAAGCCCACTTTGCCCACATGATGATAAATGGATTGCTAGAAAGATGATGGATAGATAGATAGATAGATAGATTGATAAAAAGATGGATAGATAGATAGATAGATTGATAAATAGATAGATAGATAGATTGATAAAAAGATGGATAGATAGATAGATAGATTGATAAATAGATAGATAGATAGATAGATAGATTGATTGTTAAATAGATAGATAGACAGATAGATAGATAAATAGATAGATAAATAGATAGATAGATAGATAGATAGATTGGTTGTTAAATAGATAGATAGACAGATAGATAGAAGATAGATAGATAGATAGATAGATAGATAGATAGATAGATAGATAGATAGATAGATAGATAGATAGATAGATAGATAGATAGATAGATAGCGACAAGGATTACTTTATCCTTATTCCCAGCGATTCACACTTAGAACCTTGGCCATGGGAAGCTTTTCAGTTTCTTCGAGAGAGTGTGAGTCTTGTAGGTGTGCAGGAATGGATATCTGCCGTGGATGTGGATTAGACAAACACTGTAGTTGATGAGGGTAAACATCTTGGATGAAGGGTGACGGGAGAGAGCTTGCCACGAGGGGGCGCCATCCTCCCCCCCCCCCACCAGAGCGAAGAAAAACAGAGGCGTGTTGTCTGACTTAATTGTGTGCCAATACGGAAAGATGTTGTGGGGTGACGGGGCGGGGGAGCGCATGGCAGGGACCTGTCAAAGCTCGAACTCCTAGAGAGATCTGGTGAAATCTCCCCTCCCCCCCCCCCTCTCCCCCACACAAAACATCGCCATTATATACATTGTATACACACAGTTACGGTGTAGTTAGTGGCACGCTGGCCGAGCTGGCGTAGGGAGGGGTTTTAGGTTCGAATCCTGGTGAAGTCTAGGATTTGTTCCCGGGACTTGAAGGTGTCGTAAAGTCTACCCAGCTCTGATGGGTACCTAACATTAAATACGGCTGTGCAATGTGGTGGCCACACAATATCCTTGTATGTCATGACCATAGAAACTGCTGAAGGCTTTCATTTTCACTTATCTATAAAATTTGATTTCCAAAAAACTGAGCCTACATTTCAAGTGAATGGGCCGTATTGCTGCTGAGAGTTAACACCCTTGCCCATTTTACAATTACGGTATATTATAAGATTGACTTGTATAAGGGGCAAGGGTGTTAACTCTCAGCAGCAATCTTTAGAATTACGGTATATAAGATTGACTTGTATAAGGGGCAAGGGTGTTAACTCTCAGCAGCAATCTTTACAATTACGGTATATAAGATTGACTTTTATAAGGGGCAAGGGTGTTAACTCTCAGCAGCAATACGGCCCATTAGATTTCCTTGTTAACGTATAGGTTTGTTCTAATTATAGTTTGTTTGTTCCTATTACTCTCTTATGTCGATAAGTGAATCGGGTAAATAGTGTAGTCACTTCAAGCCTTACTTTGCGAATACACATTTTTTGTGGAGGCGCTACCCGTTCTTTTTGTTGCCTTAACATCAAATCACATATTGGATAACTTGTTTTTAACAAGTATGTTTTTTATTAAACAAAGAATTTTTTTATCGACGCTCTAGATACGCCTACTGTGTCGCGATATAAAACTTTTGGCGTGAAGTTATTGTTTTTTTATTATGCACAGTGGGCGTGGTCAGGATTTGGTTTGCTTTTTTCTTTTTCTTCTTTTAAATGAAAATATATATGGGCGGATCCATCCAACCTTCATCCTGGTAAGGGAGTTAAGACATCTACTTATTTTCATAACAAAGAGTTATCTCAACTTGTTTCTTTAACGAAAGAAAAAAAAAAAAGAAACGTTTGTTTCTGTATGGCAACATGCCTCGGACAGGATCTTGAGCCCACCCCTTTCTGATTACGCCCTCGACTCAAGGCCTGGAAGATTCGTCCAGTTTTAACGAGACTTTAAAATTCGTTACTTTGAGGCGGCACTGACTAAAATTTGATTCACACTTTACCTCTACACTATTCCGATGCATGTAAAAAAAAAATATATAACGAAAAGAACAACAGAAAGACCTACAAAAACACCACATAACCACATAACCACATAACCACATAATATAGCCACATCCCTCCCCTCAGTGTGAATACCTGGCTGCCTTAAAACAGCTCTATATTTCAGAGGTCGACAAACATTTTAAAATTCCTAGCGTCGAGTATTGTTGTCTGAAATAATACATTCAACAAATCCAATACTCAAACCAAGAGTTAAAAAAAAAAAAAAAGTTTCTGTTTTTAAAAAACACAAGAAAACTCCAATAAGGATAACATGTTTTCTTTTCAGTAAATCTCACAAGAAAAAAAAGAACACTAAAAAGTGTTGTTTTTTTTTTTGTTTTCTTTTATAAAAAAAAATAAAACTTTTGAAAAGAAGTTAAAAAAAAGGAAAGAAAACTGTAAAGAAATTTTCTTACAAAAAAAAGGGAGGGAGAGTTGAGTAGCAGACGATATTTTCTTTTTATAACTTGTCTTCTGCAACGCGTGTCTCGCGTCTCTAAAAGTAAATGAAACCACTTAACACCTCGGAGTATTCGACATGCCTAGTTAGACAAGACTCGAACCGGCACAAAACACGAATGAAATCATGGTCTAATGTTTTTCTTTGCGAGCTGTTAGAATTTTTTTTTATTTTTTTGGCAGATATAGTAGAGCGGAGGGGTTTGGAAAGGGGGGGGGGGTAAGGGAGAGAATTCGGTTCTTATAAAAAAAATTGACACTTGGTTTGAGATGGATATATGTGTGTGTGTGTAAGTGTATGTGTGTGTGTGTGTTTTATTATGGTTGTTTGTTTGCGTGCATTTGTTTGTATATATGTGTGCTTGGCTGCATGTAATATTTTTGCTAGTCATGATACATTATATATATATATATATATATATATATATATATATATATATATATATATATATATATATATATATATATGTGTATATATATATCAAATATAATATATATATAAATATATATATATATATATACACTTATGTGTATGAAGGATGTAGATGTGTCTATGTGTGATCGTGAGTTTGTTAGTGCAATCCCAGCGGGCACATCAAGCTGTATCGACGGAGAAAAAACGTGTTCGAAACCAAGCCGAGCATTTCGCTTGATGGAGTCTGTGCCTCAATCACCATCGATCACCCTCCAAGCCCAACCCATCACCACCCAATCACCAAAGCCACCAACACAATCACCGTTGCATCGTCACTTACCTATGAATAAATTGCGACTAATATAGGCCTATAGGCTACTTATTAAATATTTCGTCTTTTGTATAATTTCATAAAGTTCAATATCAGCCGCCATGTTGTTGTTGTTTTTTTTGTTCTGAACACCTTTCCAAAAGTTGATTATTATACACCATGAATGCGAAACTTTTCTGATTAAAGATCGAATGTATTACGCTTGTCTCGTGACGACTAAAAATAGATGCACGCATGAGTATCAGGAATAATAATGTCATGGCGAACAAGAAAAATATTATCTTAATATTTAAACTGATACGAGATAATATAATCAATCCTTGAATCTGCATCTAATACCATATTCCTCGATCTATCCTCCCATATATATATATCTGTGTGTGTGTGTCTCTCTCTCTCTCTCTCTCTCTCTCTCTCTCTCTCTCTCACTCTCTCTCTCTCTCTGTCTTCTGGCTCTCATATTGCCATTTCGATTAGTTACACGTGTTTGTGGTTAATCCAGACAATACCCGGCCCAGGCTCTACATGTGGGCACAGGAAGGATCTTCATTTCTCCATAACCCACACATGTTGTAATGGAGTTTGATAGTAACTGAAGTACGCTACGCCAAGATCTGTGAACGAGGAGATAAGTATGTGAGAATGGTGGGCTTTTGTGTGTATGTGGAGTGTGTGGTTTAGGGAGGGAGGGTTTACTACCCCCCTCTCCCACACACATACATCACACTCAAAGGATGTAGAAATGTGAGTAGGGGTGGTGATGTGGGGAAGAAAAAAAACAATACAAAAAATGAAAGAAAGAACTTGAAGCAATTGACTGATAGGGTTATAGATTTATTCCCCCTTCAAGTATCCACCTTCTCAACTTTCTATTGTTACACTTTTCATCTATCAACACGGCCCATATATATTTCCTATATACATAATATATATATATATATATATATATCTTCTTGTTTATTAAACTGTGGTTACCTTGTTGTATCCGAGGAAAAAAGTCCACAATGTAAGGATAAGTTGATTGCGAATGCTCTGGTATCAAAAGTGTGAATTACTACCTGTGAGGATACAACAATTTATTTATTTAAATATATATAGCTGTTTTAGTAGGACATAATTTGTATAATCTCTAGCCCGGTGTTAATGTATGGAATAAACGAGTGACGTTTTACGATAGAAACAATGACGTAGGAGTGAGATTGAACGTAGCGTAGATTTGGCATGTAACGAGAGACGACCTTAAGATTTGGTAGCGGCAAGACGTGTTGGAATAGGCTATTGAAAACTGTTGTATATTTGAATTCATCTTGTACATAAATTGGATTAAATATTGAGTTCTCATTTTACTACAAGCCGGCAGTTTGTTTATTGATTGTTATTATATAATGTGATCTCCCTGAGAGTTGTATATATAACATTTACAAAATAACGGTCACACTACCAAAGCCTATAATAAGATGGACCGCTTGCTTTAATATTTCTGCTATTTGTTGACTCGGATATATTCTTTTCGAAAATTCTGATCGCACTACGTCATAGGTTCTCAACGGGGGCGATATCGCCACCCGGGGGGCGGTGAGAAATTTTAGGGGACGCTGACATTCCCGGGGGCGATTGGGGGGCGGTGAAGGGCAAGTGGGCGGTACAAACGTACCTGATATATTTTAACACCTCAGCTATTTGGATCGATGTTTTTAGGAGAATGAAATGTGATGTTAAACACAAGTGCTGCTAAATATCTGATACCCCCCAACAGAATGCCTACAAATTATTATATTAATAAGAACTAGGAATCGCAGTGACTTTTCGGTGAAGTAGGGGTATGTATTTGGCAAATATAGTGTCCTACCGGCTGGTCCTGTGGTTGATTCACCGGACTGTCCACCCTGCTGACCGATCACTGTCACCTAATATATGCTAATATTAATGATGTTTTGATCTCAGTTTTACCGAGATGTCCATAATGTGTTCTAAAGCATTCAAGAAATAACTGCAATATTATTTAGCGGTATAGATAAGTAGTAATCATACAAACTGGGTAGTTATTGTAATGCTTAAAATTATACATATAAATTCCTTAGTCATATAACATTTATATAATTTTCAAATACTTTTTACAGTTTGAGCATTTCAAAGTTATAAATTGTAAGCCATTTATTTTTTATAAAAGAAAAAAAAACAGAAATATTAGCTAAAATAAAACGGGCTAATTATCTCCCTTTAACTAAAATATGTTTCCATATTTGATTCACTAGTGATGCCAAACAAGTTCTGTTTTGTAATATAACAAATATTACTGATTATTAGACCTACAGCTTTAGCAACCAAAATTGAAATGAAAATAGACAATTTGCTAGCAACACACCGGGCAAACGATTCGCATTAATATTGATTTATTTAAACCTTTTGTTAAGGCAATTTTTTTTATCTGTTAATTCTTTCAATATGTTTCCTTTTCAGTTTTTTTAAAGATAATTTTAATGACACAAAAAGTCTAGTCGGCTAAAAAAATTGCGGAAACTATAGTACAGATGGGCGGAAGGGGGGGAGGAGTGGGGGCTAAAAGAAAGTTGGGGGGAGGGGGCGGTGAGCGGAAAAAAATTGTAAAAGGGGGCGGTGAGCCGAAAAAGGTTGAGAACCTATGCACTACGTCATCTAGACTTCCGGTTTAGTAATTCGCTAAGATTTTCTCAATGGAAAATGAAGATTAAAATCAAAAGTAGTAGACAGCGGAAGTTTTTAGCGGTCTTTAAAGTAAGTGTGCACACCGGAAAAAAAAGTGTTCATCTCTAAAATTAGAGCAAG
This sequence comes from Anisus vortex, assembly GCA_949126835.1. Classification (NCBI taxonomy): domain Eukaryota; kingdom Metazoa; phylum Mollusca; class Gastropoda; family Planorbidae; genus Anisus; species Anisus vortex. The sequence continues at coordinate 32,557,739 of OX421499.1, forward strand.
CGGTCAATCTTATTATAGTCTTTGATATTCACTGGAAAACTCGAGGACGTATTTAAGGCCGCGCAGGCGCAACCTAACTATTCAGCTCTGAAAAAAATATAGCAAGTGGTCCATCTTATTATAGTCTTTGATTACTACTTATAATATTTATAACATACAACGGGAATTGTAAGCTTAAGCCGAAGACGAAGTTTCATTTGGTAGTCCAAACCTTTAGAGATGACTTGAAAGTATCAAGTGATATCATAGGCGTGGAGAGAACACGCTTCAAGGTTGGGGCATAACCATTAAATATTTATATTTTATTAAAAAACATTTCTGAGGTGGAATATGGGGTGAGAAAGCAGTAATTTGTATTTAAAAGCAAAATATATAGTAAAGAAAATTAACCAGGGGATATAAGAAATAAAGAGCTGCGCTGGACGATCGGTATTTTCCGTAAAGAAATAGTTGGGTTAGGGAAATCCCGCAAAATGTTTTTTTCGTTCTGTGTGACATCACACAAATGTTGTCTACGTTTTCTGAGAAAAAGTTTTGAAAAACTTTCGTATTTATCGTAAACTAGTTTTAAGAGGCTATTCTTTAGATATAAGCAGTGCCGTTGCCAGTGATTTGGGGGCCCGGGGGGGGGGGGCTTGGCCTCTTTAGGGGCCCCTGCATTTTGACATTCGACATTATAACATAAGAAAAAAGCAATTCGGACACTCTCTTCCTCTTTCTTTCTTTCCCATTCTCCAACTCTTTCTCCCTCCTCTTCTCTATCACTCATTCTTTTCCTCTCATTACCTCACCATCTTGCTCTCCCCCCCCCCCTTTTCACTCCTTTCCCCTCTTACTCCCACTTTTTCTCGGTTCCATCACTCTTCATCTTAAGCTCCCTCCCTTCCCTCTCTCTCGCTTTCTGCCCCACCACTCACTCCCATCTTCTCTCTCTCTCCTTACCCACAACCCGCTAGTACATCCTCTCATACTTTCTCCTTTAATTCAGTTACGCTACTATGGTGGTCTTACTCCGGGCCAAATGAACATAATCTACGATTTCCTTATTCGACCCTTGTCTCCCCTCCCCTCTTACATCCACCACTACCACCCTTACACGCCACTCTTATTCTCTCCCTCTTTAGCTCACCACCTGCCCACCTCCCCAACTCCCCCGCCCCCCCTACAAACTCACCTCGATCCGGTATCAAACAAGATGGCGATTGCTGGGGCGCCCCCTGAAGGCCTGTGTCACTCAGTAGCACGTCCCCCGGGTGCCACCCCACCCTGCATCCCAGCTCTAAGAGTAGATCTTCAGACCCACCACACACGGTGCGGTTCAAGTGGGGCAGACTTTGTGTGCGGGAGCGACGGCGGGGAGGAGGGTGGCACCAAAGGGCGGAGTGAGTGTATCACAAAGTGCTTCTAGTGGCTGATGAGTGCTCACTTTTCCAAAGAGGTCTTTTCTTTTTTTTTTTGGCGATGGCGGAGGGAAGATGGGGCGTGGGGGGAGGGGAGAGAGGGACCTCTTTGAGAACACTTGAAAACACGATGACCTATCTGTGACGAGATGAGGAAAGGGAAGAAAGAGTGAGAGAGTCTTGAGACAGACGGAGAGAGGGAAAGAGAGAGAGAGAGAGAGAGAGATAGAGATAGAACGGTAAAATAGAGAAATAGAAGAAGAGAAGGTGAGACAGAAACAAAAGCAGCCACTAGAAAAGAAATTCAAACAAGATAGAGAGAAAGAGAAAATAATTATAAAACAAAGAAAGAGTTAGGGAGAACAAAATTAATTAAAGAGTATGATAGATAGATAGAAAAAGAAAAGAAGAAATGAAAGAGGGGACAGATAAAATCAAAGGAGCAAAGATCAACTTGAAAAGATGAGTAGAAAAAATGAGATACATAATAATACAAACAGAAATAATGAAAAAAATAGATGAAAAAAAAAAAGAGTGAAACAGTAGGCCTCAGAAAACTAGAGAGTGAGAGAGATAGAGATAAGATAAGATAAGATAAGATAAGAGAGAGAAATGGAGAAAGAGAGAGACAGAGATTGGTAAAGCGACAGAAAAGAAAAACTACACTTTTAGTTAAAAGAAATAAAAATGTATTATTGCCTCAGTAATGTGTTGGTTATATATTGCATCAGATTTGAGTTATAAAAGAAACTGACGCAAGATAAATTTAAAAGTTATATCCCGTCCGTCCAAATTGATCCATAGGGCCGGTGAAGCAGCGTTCACCAGTTTCTGTGGCTACGGCATACTAGGTGATTGTGTGACCAGCAGTATACACAGCCGCCTTTTTACTTTATCCCAACTAAGGTCAGGTACCCAAGCAGAGCTGGGTAGATTCAGGGACACCCCTCCAGTCCCGGAAAAAAAATAGCGGAACTTTGAAAGATTCAAACACATATCATTCACTAAAAACACTCTTAATCGTCTAACTTTGATTGTAATATACCGATCTTCTAACTTCTCATAATAATACAGCATATTACCGTCCCAGTCTTTTATCCTCAATATCCCCCCCCCCCCCCACCATGGCTTTCTCTCCTGTCTAGAATCCCCCTCCTTTAATCCCCCCCACCCCTCCTCTGCCATGCTGAACACATGCAACGTTGCGGAGGTCTACCAATGAAGTCACGTGGGACTCATTTTGGGGGCTCAAACTTCGACCCGCTGCTATTTTCATTTCTCGCCGGGGGGCGCTTCTAAATGCCTCGCCTCCCCCCTCCCCATCGTTCCCTCTCCCGCACCCGCCTACCACACCCTCACCACATCCCACCCGCCCTTATACCCCAAAGAAAAAAAAAAGTAATAGAGAGTTACGTTAAATACTTCCCCCCACCCCCCTTCCCCATAAATAGTTCTGTATTATCCTAGTATTAGGGTGAATGGTTGGGAGGGGGGGGGGGGAGGGTATGCCAGTCAGATGTGAAATGTAGCTCTCTTAATATTCCAGAGTTTGTTCATTTTCTGGGGGCTCCGGTGCTAAGATAGGAAACAGTTGAGGGTGTCGAATTCATGTGGGGAGGAGGGAAAAAAAACCTGGGGGGTGGGGGCTAGCAGGTGGGTTGGTAAGGGGCTGGACCCGGGTGGAAATTGGGGGTAAACTAAAAGTCGGCTTTGTGGCGGATGTGACGAAATTATCGCGTTAGTGGCCAAAGGAAATGCCGCCACAAAATTTTCCTTTCATGCGATTCTATTCTTTTTCTTCTTCTGTTTTTCTCCAACCTAACTCCCCTATTGCTGGTTATGTCAGCCATATTGACAGAGGCGTGTTCACCTTGTGGGAAGGGAATGTGGTTGGAACTCGACTATTAAAGAGAGCGGAGAACAAGTTTCTTATGTGATTTATTCATAACGTGTGGCACATAAAAGCAATGAGCCTTTTTTTCCCCAGAATTTTCCATGTTATTGAACGACATTTTTTTTCTGGTAGTTTTTGTCTTTAAATTAGTAGATTTGGGGTTATAAGTAGATTATGGCTAGGGCTCCATAATTTTTGTGCTTGCAGTGGTCGGGGGATAGAGCGGCAGATCGTTATTACGAAGATATTCGATTAATACATTCATAAAACCAAGGGGAGGCCGCATTTCTTTTGATAGCCTACCATGCACAAAAATCAAGACTGTCATACAAGGGGGTTGTGGGGAGCCAGCTAATGCCAGTTATCCCATCAGAGCTTTGTAACAAAACAATAATGACATTCTAGCCTGGACATCAACGCCAAGACGTTTGTAATGAGAATCCAAACTCGCTCCTTACTGTGCCAACCTATAACAAGCTAGATCTATATGGCGCAGTCATCAAGCGTTTTTTTTATATTAAACTATTGTTTCGAATGATGCACTTGCGTAACCTTATTGGGGAAAACTTTACTTATGTGCTCTACAACCAAATGAACGTGTGCCAGACTTGGCACGCAGAGCAATAATCAATGACACGCCTCCCAAAGGTGCAATTCCACATGAAATTCAGCACTAGAGCAGAATGACTTTTAAGATGTTGGCACGCTGAATGAGTTAAAAATCCTACTTTGGAACTCTGTTATCAAAAGGTTGCCAACTCCTGCTCTACACTTTACATTCATCCGGCTTATAAAAATTATAAACAATAATTTGACCAACAAATTTACCTAGTGAAAAAAAAGGATATAGAATTTTTGTTAGAATGTTAGGACCTGTTTGAAATATTCTCAATAGTAATTAGAATTTAATGTCCTATTAACTATAACTAATTTTCTTTTTTTGTTCTTTCTGATATTGCTTTACAGGACTAGGAGTTCAAGGTCAACAATATTCGCGGCACACCCCTTGCGACCGGAAGTCGTCTGCTTACTTCTACGGATCCCAACCGTCCATGTCTTCATCCATGCAGGCAGCCTCCTACTACGACAAGTGCTGAGAATGTGGTGTCAGTTTCGGAAACAATTGTTAAAACCCTCAAATTATGCAAGTTTCATCCCTGATTAGAATTTATTATGGACGAAATTATGCAAGTTTCATCCCTGATTAGAATTTATTATGGACGAAATTATGCAAGTTTCATCCCTGATTAGAATTTATCATGGACGAAAACAAACACTCTAAAAAGAAGACAAACTAAAAAACGGCAGTTTGATTTGACAAGTGATCGTGTAATATTCTTCAGTTCTTTCTTTTTTCTGAATCAAAGAAGATATTAAACTAAAACTAATGGAGTCTTATTACAAAGTATCTAAGTGATCAATTACACAAAGATCCTAAAATGCGTCGCAAACAGTTATTCCTATTTCCAAGGATCATCAAGATTCTTAATTTGAAGTACGCGTACTAATTCATTGGAGATTACCGATAATATATCCAAAAACACAAAAATTTGTAACGCTATAAGCTCTTATACCTGGAGCCCGATAATTTTAGATGTTGACCTTCACATCTTACCCGATAGCCTTGGGGACCACTTCCCCCCTTTGGATTTACATCATTTAAGTATAAGAAGAGAAGTTCTTTTTTGTAATTTCCTCCCCATTCAATCCATGCTTGTGTTAAACATGAAACTGGGAAGGAATAAATTTGACACACCAGTACTGCTTATTGGCTTATCTAAGTTGTTTGTAGAATTGCCAATATAAAAATAGTTCATAAAGAAGCTAACACTGCAGTGATTTCACATCGGAATAAGCTAAAATCGGGGGCCAAGTTTCCATACAAACACGTTAGCCAAAAATATAAAAAATTGGCAACGGCAAGCAATATCAATTCTGACAAAAAAAAGGTGGCCGTGCTTTGAAACGCTGCGACAGAACGCACTTGTATGCGAGGATTACAGTATCAACAAGAACATCATAATATCTAAAAATGCTTGATCCTGTACAAAATCAATGCATACGTCTATGCCTAGGAGCAATTAGACCTACTCCATGTAACAGTTTACTAATAGAAGCAAATGAACCACCACTACAAAATAGAAGACTCAAACTATCATTTCAATATGCACTAAAACTGAAATCTTTACCGAATAATCCAGCGTATTTATGTGTTTTTCACCCACAACACGATTTGAGAGATCTGAAAGACTATTTCAACTAGTAGTTGAACATTGTGTACAATTTTCTAATTGACTTTGTGCGTGCTTTGCTTTGTGCTTCAGTGAAACGTGGAAAAGGGTATTCTAGCAAAACGCTTATTTTGTTAATGCCATAATATAGCGTTGTAGACTAGCTGTGTGATTTACTTTATACGTTCTATTCATATATTATTATATAAATTTTTATGGGACACGCTGGCCTATTGACAGCGCACCGGATTCGAATCCTGGTGAAAGTTTGGATTTTTTAAAAATGGGTTTTGAGTTTACCCAGCTCTGATGGGTAGCTGACAATGGTTGGGGCAAAGTAAAGTCGTCTGTATGTCGCGGCCATGGAAACTTGTGAACGCTGTTTCACGTGCATTAAATATCAAATGGGTATGTCGGGGACACTTTTAGTAACCTACTTACTAAAGACATGTTTATTTATTGTTGTTTTTTTTTTTTTTTGTGTGTTTTTTTTTTTACAGTTTTCATTGAAAAGTAAATCAGAAAATTACAATTGTTTATAGTGAAGCCTCGGCTGTAAAGTTTGTGACAGATGTGTAACAGCGGTTACAGCTGTTGTGGTCGAACAGTAGACTAAACTGCCATCCGATTAAGTGCCTAAGTTCAAATCCTGGCAAAGATTTCTCTATCAAAAATTTTTGTCACCTTTAAAAATCTCTCCAGGCACGAGATGGTCCACTGACATCAGTGGTAGAAAGGGCATATGGCATGATATGGGTGTAAGCGGAGGGGGCGCAGGCAAGGTGCGCTGAACATGCCTGAAATAAACTGTTCCTATAAAAATAATTTAAAAAATCAAGGACTTCATCCCAGCACGATGATATTTCTCTATATATGAAGATGTTTCTAATCATTGTTTGGATATATATATATATATATATATATATATATATATATATTATATATAATGACCAGCCTTTTTAATTTTACGAGTCCGTTATTTTCACCGATCATTAAAAAAGTTTGTAAATATATATCCTACACATACAAAAAGTAACATTAAAATAAATGTGCATCTATGAAAATACAATTTCGATAACTGTTAAAACATTTCTTATTTATCTGGCTGATAAAATTAGTTTTTTTAGACTTCCGATTTTAATGATATGTTTGTTTGTAAGTACATTTATTGTCAACTATATTATAATGGATTGTGTTTGCCAACATTAAATGTTATAATTGATGCAGTTATATTAAAGATTATTTATGTCTTCCGTATCGAGACTCCCATTACCATGATTATGTTGCAATATAGCGTTATACATACGCTAGGCCAATGTTGCAATAATATAATGTTATACATACGCTAGGCCAATGTTGCAATAATATAATGTTATACATACGCTAGGCCAATGTTGCAATAATATAATGTTATACATACGCTAGGCCAATGTTGCAATAATATAATGCAATACATACGCTAGGCCAATGTTGCAATAATATAATGTTATACATACGCTAGGCCAATGTTGCAATAATATAATGGTATACATACGTTAGCTTTCATTCACAATGGAACACTAGTCATTTTAAAAGTATGCAATAATTTTTATAACGATTTTATATTTGAAATTTTATCGGAAAAGAATACTTGTATATATTTATTATATTTATGTATATTATTCTACTTATGTTTTGTTTTTCTTTTTTTTTTTGGCATCCTTGAACACTAAACTCTGACAGCTTATTCAGCCATCTTTGTCAGTTGTAGCAGTAAATATATTTATTGACAATATTTTATATTATTATAACTCTTACATTGCATCGAACGATACTGTATGTGCCTAATGCAAAATATGATATATAGGTCTACATACGGTAGCATATTGAACAGCCTGCCTTGACTATTAACATAGTTGAATTATTAGTAAAGAAGAAATGCCGTCCTATTAAACGACATTGTAAACACAATTAATTATTGTCTATAAGATGACAAAGTAGCAGCCCATACTAAGGAATGTATTAATGAATCTAATTATCTATTTCAAGGCCCATGATTATTGTTGTTCAAATATTGTTTGAATTTAATTGTGTGTGATGTCTTAAAATTATGTGCACTGCTGGATACAAAAAATACTATAACATAAACTTTATATATTTTTTTAATGTAGCCTACTTAACATGTGCCTGCTATGTATAAACAAAGGTATATTTTAAATATTTTCTGTTGAGTACATATTATTACTATGCGCCTATATATATGTCTGAAGTCTATTTTGATGTTATTGTACAATATATGATGTGCCTTATAGAGTTCAACATATACATTTTCAAACCATAATTTGTGTTATTTTTTGTTGTTGTTTTTTAATGAAATAATATAGATCCACATAACACCAAACAGCGTTTGAAAAAAACAATATTATTACATATCAATAGATGGATTGAAAGATTAAAAAAAAAATCTAGTTATTTAAGAAGATAGATTGGAAGATGTAATGCTATATAGAAAGACCGGTATAGAGCAAAATATTCAAATAGAAAGATGTATAGACAGATAGATAGATTGATCGATTGATAAATAGAGAGAAAATAGATAGATAGATCGATATATTGATTGAAAGACAAATAAAACAGATAGAAAGAAAGATATATAGAATGATAGAAAAATAGAAAGAGAAAAATATAAAAAGTAAGAGGCATAGAAGAAAAAAGAAAGATGTGCATAGATAGATAGATAATAGATAAATAGAGAGATAAAATGATAGACTAAATAGATAGATATATAAATAGATAGATTGATACATAAATAGGCTAAAGAACAGAGATTCATAGACAGATAAACAGATTAAATAGATGGATAGTTAGATGGATAGATAGATAGACAGACAGATAGATAGATGGATAGATAGATAGATAGATAGATAGATAGATAGATGGATAGATAGATAGATAGATAGATAGATAGATAGATGGATAGATAGATAGATAGATAGATAGATGGATAGATAGATAGACAGACAGATAGATAGATGGATAGATAGATAGATAGAAGGTTAGATAGATAGATAGATAGATAGATAGTTAGATAGATAGATATATAGATAGATAGATAGTTAGATAGCTAGATAGATAGATAGATAGATAGATAAATAGATAGATAGATAGATAGATAGATAGACAGATAGATAGATGGATAGATAGATAGATAGATAGATAGATAGACAGACAGACAGACAGACAGATAGATAGATAGATAGATAGATAGATAGACAGATAGATAGATAGATAGATACATAGACAGACAGACAGACAGACAGATAGATAGATAGATAGATAGATAGATAGATAGATAGATAGATAGATAGATAGATAGATAGATAGATAGATAGATAGCCCAAAGAACAAAGGTTAGTTGTTAAAGACTTCTTGACATCTGACCAATCACACTGGATGTAATTATTCCCTGGCTATACAAAAATATGACAGCCGACGCCCCATCTTTCCGCTCCCCACCCCGACGACTTCAAGTAGCCTCAACACGAAAGCCCCCCTCCCCCGACAGCTATGACGTATGTTTGGACGGCACTTAAAGCAAACATTGACCACCGAAGCGAGATAAACAAAGCTGTTACCGTTGTCAGGTCCAGTTACCTACCAGCGGCTGGTCAGCACCGGAAGCGCTCGCCGCCCCAGTGGCATTGTGGGCCGCTAGTGTGTGGTCGTCTGCACTTCCAGAACCAAAGGGGAAGTAAATCGCAAGGAATCGCCAAAGAAAAAAAAAAAAAGAAAAGAAGAAATGCGAAACGGGAGAGAGGCGTTGGAGGCCAGGCTATCTGACACATCCGGTCAAGCGGACGGTCTGTTTGTTTGAGTTGTTAATTAACCATGCCCGATATGGCATTTGATACAAGGCACACGGTGAAACTAGAAATCAAAATGGCCGACGCATTTAAGAACAGCGTGGTCAGCTTATTAAATACATACATATATAAAAACTTCACAACTTATGCGAATATAATTGTTTCTCTGATAGTTAATTGTTTACAATTAATGTTTTTTTTTTACTAGGCACAGTCGAATTATTGAGAGCCAATGAATGTGTGTAGGCCCTCTAAGTGAAAATGAAAAAATTAAAGTATCCCGTCGGACCAAATTGATCGTAGGGCCGGTGAAACAGCGTCCACCAGTTTCTGTGGCCACGGCATACGATGGGGATGTGTGGCCAGCACAATGCCCAGCCGCCTTTACTTTTCCCCAACTAATGTCAGGGTACCTGGGTAGACTCAGGGACACCCTCCGGTCCCGGGACAAAATCCTAGCCTTCACCAGGATTCGAGCCCCAAAACCTTTGGAAAAATGAACAGTATGTTATTTGCCACATAGTACATATTTACAATAAAGGCATAGTCAACACATAACAAGAAAATTATAGCATTGGTAAATAATATATAGATAGATAGATAGATTGATAGATTGATAGATTGATAGATTGATAGATTGATAGATTGGTAGATTGATAGATTGATAGATTGATAGATTGATAGATTGATAGATTGATAGATTGATAGATTGATAGATTGATAGATTGATAAGATTGATAGATTGATAGATTGATAGATTGATAAGATTGATAAGATTGATAGATTGATAGATTGATAGATTGATAGATTGATAGATTGATAGATTGATAGATTGATAGATTGATAAGATTGATAAGATTGATAGATTGATAGATTGATTGATAAATTGATAGATTGATAGATTGATAGATTGATAGATTGATAGATTGATAGATTAGACTCAATCAGTCATTATAGAAATGACAAGCAATTTTGTATAAAAGGGGTAGGACTTACCGACACATGACCGAGCCTTAATTTTAACGACCAATAGTCTGTCTATAGTCTGTCTATAGTCTGTCAATGGTCTGTCAATAGTCTGTCATTAGTCTGTCAATAGTCTGTCAATAGTCTGTCAATAGTCTGTCAATAGTCTGTCAATAGTCTGTCAATAGTCTGTCAATAGTCTGTCAATAGTCTGTCAATAGTCTGTCAATAGTCTGTCAATAGTCTGTCAATAGTCTGTCAATAGTCTGTCAATAGTCTGTCAATAGTCTGTCAATAGTCTGTCAATAGTCTGTCAATAGTCTGTCAATAAACTGTCAATAGTCTGTCAATAACCTGTCAATAGTCTGTCAATAGTCTGTCTATAGTCTGTCAATAGTCTGTCAATAGTCTGTCAATAGTCTGTCAATAGTCTGTCAATAGTCTGTCAATAGTCTGTCAATAGCCTGTCTATAGTCTGTCAATAGTCTATCAATAGTCTGTCAATAGTCTGTCAATATTAGGTCAATTTTTAACCCAAAGACCTCGTGCTCAATTCTTCTTGTCTTTCAGCATTTTCAGGCGCTATCAGTCTTTTTGCCCATCGATATTTTCCTTTGCAAATAGGAAAATCTTATCAATGCTAAAAGACACTGACCTGGCCACACAATCCCTTTCGATCAGAGCGCTTCACACATAGTTCAATACTAAAATGGCTTTTCTTTTTAGTTGTCTCTATTAGTGACTAAAGTTGCGCTATGCCTATTTTTTGTAATCTATTTCCTTAACTAATTGTTCCGTAACTTGTCAGAAACATACTCCCCCCCCCCCCCCCCCCAGATCCATACTTTTTAAATGTCTGTGCTACTTTCACCAGTCGGTTACCGTTAAATACCTGACAAGTAGCCACAGCAGTTAGCATTTTACCTTTGCCTTCCCCCCTCCTACCACCCCACCCACATGTACCTGGGAGGTCTACATGGATGGGTGCCACTGTAACGGCAGGGAGTCACGAAAAGAAAACACGAGAACCCTTCAATAGGGTGTCTACGGGAGATGGGCGCGGTGGGAGTGGGGGGGGCAAGGAAACGCTAGCACGTGCGTGAGTAATGACCAGCTAAAGACTGACATGCCTGAATTCTAATATCTCCATTCTTCCCGAGGCTGGAACCCCCCCCCCACCCCTCAATCCCCCATCGAGCGCCCTCCTGGAGCTCCGGAGATGCCAAAAAAAGAGGGAGGGGGTGTGTTTGCGGAAGGGGCGCGGGGGGGGATAGCTCTGAATGGTTCCCCCGATTGACACAACAGTTATTGTGCGCAAAGAAAACAACGAACGACGGAGAGAGATAAAGAAGAGGAAAAAAGTTTGAAGTTTCCGCCTATGTTTGGTTATTCCATGCATGTCAGCTCACCCCTTGTCCTTTGCTCCATACTTGCATTCGCCCCTACACCCCTTACCCCCAAAGGTTCATTTATTACAAATAGCCGAACGGAAGATTACTCCTCCCAGTGTCTAACAAGTTATCTCTCAATTCACTCCCTTGAAAAAAAAAAAGCATTCGTGGGATAAAGTGGGATCGGCTGGAAGAGGTGGGCAATGGACGAAAGGTATCCCTAAAAGGGGGGAAAAGAAATTGAGGGGGCATGGACGGGAGAAAAACTCCCTCCCACAAGGGGGAATCAGGCAGCGATTAATCGTGGTCGGCCGTCATGCGGGGGTAATGATTAGTTCCGTCCTTAATGAGCCTCGCTGACCAGTGTCGTATTCATTAAATCTTCACTGACCAGTGTCCAGTAATTATCGCTCTATTTGTCACCGATCAGCTCCCTGGTCTTGTCAATGTTAATGCCAGTGCCATAGATTTAGTGCCACTGGGAGATGTAGTGTGCTGTGGGGGGGGGGTGATTAAGGTGCACCTTTTCATCATTATTGCACTTGCAAGAAAAAACAACAAGATTAGCCCTTAATTCACCACTACATGAAGAACTCAATGAAATACAACACAATGAACATATGACTATATAATCACTTTTAAATTGAATTTAAGAAAATAATTTTACGAAGAAACTGTTAGGGTAAATATTAGATATTTTATAATATTATCAGTGGACCATGAAATTGAATATAGTAAAATTGATATGTATGAAAAAAAAAATGAAACCAGAATTTAAAAAAGTTGAAAAGGGGATTAATGGGGAATGTTTAAGATCACTTTTGGACACTCCACTAAGAGGTAGTCTTGTAATTTTATGAAAGTTTTATGAGATAAAATGAACGTAGATATATTTATTCATATTGAGCAGATTTTCCATTTGTGAATCAATGGTACCTTATAAATCTCTGGCCACGTCATACTAGGGGATGTGAGGCAAGCACAATGACCAGCCGCCATTACTTTAACCCCAGCTAAAGCTCCTTGCCTGCACCAGGATTTGAACCCAGAACCTTCGGATCGCCAGTCGAACGCGCTGCCGCTCAACCGCCGTGCACCATGTATAAGAGTAAGAGTTATGGTGTTTGTCATAAGATACAATAATTTAATATAAGATACAATTCAATATAAGATACAATTTAATATAAGATACAATTTAATATAAGATACAATTTATATAAGATACAATTTAATATAAGATAAAATTTAATATAAGATACAATTTAATATAAGATACAATTTAATATAAGATAAAATTTAATATAAGATAAAATTTAATATAAGATACAATTTAATATAAGATTCAATTTAATATAAGATACAATTTAATATAAGATAAAATTTAATATAAGATAAAATTTAATAAAAGATAAAATTTAATATAAGATACAATTTAATATAAGATACAATTTAATATAAGATAAAATTTAATATAAGATTCAATTTAATATAAGATACAATTTAATATAAGATACAATCCAGTGCCCTGTTTCCTTTTAAGCAACCTTTGCTTCGCCATACTGGCGGTCTCAGGTTGGAATCCATGTTTACGATAGGTTTTTATTTATCTTTTCTTATATATTACAAACGCTCCATATATAAAGAAGAATATTGCGCCATACGCTCATCCGTTGTCCGAGTACAGTCTTGCATTTTTATTAATGTTTTTTAATGATGTTAAATTACTGGTTTTCCTGGTTCGTTCAGGCAACCCATTCCATGCCCGAATGCCACTCGGGAAGAAAGAGCACATAAGTTTTTATTCTTGCTTAAGGGATAAGGAACGTATTTCTATCCTTATGTTTATCTTATCATTGCAAAAAGCTGTTTATTGGCTTGTATTTCTAAATTAGATTTTAATGCCTTATGTATTATTATTACTTCACTCTTGCCCTTCTGTCCTCTAGTGTTTAGTGATTTGACTATTGGTCAGTTGGGAATATTAATGAACCTTGCAGCTCTTTTCTGGAAGGGTTAACAGAGTCTACCAAGCATACATGGGTATCTAACACTGATTTGGAAAAAAAAGTAAAAACAGATGGTCATTGATCAGGCCACACAGTAGTCATCATCATAGTCACTCCTGAGAATTCACAGTTTTTGTTGGACCAAAGACTATAATAAGATGGACCGCTTGCTTTAATAGTTCTGCTGTTTGATGACTCGAATGACTTTTTTTTTTCGAAATTCCCCATTCCCCTTTGCACTGTACACTTCCGTTTAATTTAATCGCTTTGAAAAATTAAAATCGAAAGTTGTATACAGCGGAAACGTTTAGGCAAACGTAGAAGCGTAAAGTCATTTAAGACAGCGTTATTGGATGCGGATGGAAGAAGAACATATAAGCTCTAAAAATAGAGCGGGCGGTCCATCTTATGATAGTCTTTGGTTGGACACATAAATAAGTCTTTTGGAATATCGCCATCTGTACAGAACATCTTGAAAAGACAACTGAGCGATTCGGAGACAAAAAGAGTCCATTGAAAAGAGTGTTGTTTTTTTTAATCTTTCTCTTTAAATAGTGTTTTTGTGGCTGACTTACCCATACATCGGCTACTGAAATGTGTACCAAGAGCGCACTGGGTATGCTAAATTTAATAGCAGTGTGAAATGCGGTACATAATCAACGATCATCACAAACAATCACTTTAAATGAAGTGGCCGCGGAAAGCGTTATCATTGCTTCACTGTGGACCAACACGGTCTATAAATTATACTGACAAAAGAAAAACGCATCATGACATCAAAATAACACCATCAAGAATCTTTACCGGTGACGAGGTTAAGGCTTTTTTAAATTTGGGCGTAGGGTAAAGCTAAATTCCCCGACGTTGCCCGGTAAAACAAAATTACATATGTCTGTCTATATAAGCTACAGATTTAAAATAAAAATATCAACTACACTGAACATAAATCTATAGACTAAATTTTTTGTTAAATATATATATTATTTACCGGTCATAATTTATCATTATCAAAGCTATACAAGTAAAATAGGTATCCCGTCGGACCATAGGGCCGGTGAAGCAGCGTTCACCAGTTTCCGTGGCCACGGCATACTAGGTGATTGTGTGGCCAGCACTATGCACAGCCGCCTTTACTTCACCCCGACTAAGGTCAGGTAGCCTACCTACATCAGAGCTGAGTATACTCTGGGACACCCTCAAATCCTGGGAAAAAATCCTAGCCTCCATTTAGGATTCGAACCCAGAAACTTCGGATCGCCAGTTGAACGTGCTGGCTCGGCTACCGTTCCCCCATATCAAAGCTACAGCATCTTTTTAAACCAAACCTTAGATGTCAATGAAACCCAGTGTTAGAATCAAACTAACTAAACAGGGGAGACAATTGGTGTCTTTTCAATCAATCTTTTCAATTATCAATTTTTAATTTTTTTTTTAAAGTTTAAACTTGAATTATTTAATCATTTATAATAAAAACTAATAAATTGCCACGCAGAGCGACCCCTAATAGCACGCGAGAGATCCCCAAGAGATGCGTTTTATTGATTAAAAAAAACATTTTCCGGTTCTGAATGAGGAAAACTGACTGATGAAGCCGATGTTTCTGAATGAAATAGCGACACATTTCAGTGATTAAATTTACATTTATGAGGACCACTGCAATGGATTTGCATTGCAACTGAATATATCTTGCCATTAAATCAATTCAAAACATTTAACTATATGTGCATCCGGTTCATCCCTATATTAAGGCATGTAGGCCTACTTAGATAGATTGTTGTCAACTCCTTAAAATGGACAAACAATTAATGCAGTTTATTAACGACTGTTTAACGTAAATTATTACAATCCGCTAATAGTTAAATCTTGTAATGAATACCATAATGTTGGATTTATATAAAGAAATAATAATTAGTCAGCAATATTTGTTACATTAAAAAAAAAAAACTTATTTGGCATCTCTATTGAATCAAAATATAAATGTGAATTAAAGGGAGATAATTACCCCGTTTTTTTCCCGCTTATATTTCATTTTTTTTTTTTTTTTTTTTTTTTTTTTTAAATTCTTATAACATATAACTTTGAAGTGATCAAACTGTAAAAAGCATTTGAAAATTGTATATATATTATATTACTAAAGATTTTATGTATACTTTTATCCACGACATAAACTACCCAGCTTGTATGTATCTTACGTATCTATTCCGCATAACTGTACTCAAAGGAAGCCCTACAATAATCCACAAACATACTTTAGAATATCATAGATAAACTGAGATCAAATTTAACCGAGATCAAATATATTTTTATTAACATTAGCAGGTGTTAGATCCTCAACTATACTAACAAATGATGATGTTTAGACAATAATTACAATTATATTATAAAATGTGAAAGTAAAGTAACACATATTTGTGTTTGATATAAATGCAAATAAAAAATATAATCACAAACACGTTAATTTTGTATCAAATATAAAACGCTTTAATGATCTTCTTTATAAATCTCCTTTGATTTTGGACTTGGTCTTGCTATGGAGTTAATAAATTGTCCCATAAAAATAATTGTTAAAAAGTGGGCCCATAATAGAGCAGATTGTCATTTAAGCTGTTGGCACGCTGAATGACTTAGAAATCCTAGTTTGGCACACTGTAAGCAGAAAGGTTGCCGACCCCTGCTCTATATCAGAAAAGTTATTAATAGTTATATATCCTATTGTAAAATTGTAAGTTATCAACTGTTTATACCTATATAATGTCGATTATACTCATGCCTTTATAATTACAATTAAAAAAATAAATAATCATTATATTTGCTGAAATATTTTAACTTTCTTATTATTTTGAGTATACTACCCGAGGAAATTACTGAGAAATTACCATGCATATTCCATAATATAATTTTCTGGATATGTCTTCTATCCCTTTAGTTTTGTAAAATCAAAATAATTGTCTTCTATCCTTTCTTAGTAATGGTTAGTTGTTAAACTTTTGTATTACAATGTTATATAATTGTAATTGTCCATGCATTCATGGCAAATAAACTTCTTTAAAAAAATATCCTATTGGTAAAATACACTGAAATATAAAAAGTATAGTTTAGGCACGGAAGTATCATACTGGAAGCAATTTCCGCCATTTTTTTTCACTAATAAACTTATCTCTATATATCACTCAAGCTACTTTTCTATAGTAAATGTATACGGGCATAGAATGGGTTTTCGTGACAAATCAGGAAATAACACCTTAATATCTTTTAAAACACTAAATAAAATACAAGGCTAGAACTAAAACCGTGGAAAAGCGTTGTACGCAATAATCATCTGTATATTATGTATATCTCGTTCTCTCTCTCTCTCTCTCTCTCTCTCTCTCTCTCTCTCTCTCTCTGTCTCTCTCTCTCTCTCTCTCTCTCTCTCTCTTTCTCTCTCTCCCCCTTTCCCAATCTTTGTAGGATACACGAGAGTAAGGCGAGGGCAGTTTAAAGTTGACAATACTATTGGAGGCCCAGATCAAGTTTAATTTTTAGCACAAAAGTTTAAAAATACAAAATCATAGAAACCAAAAAAATTCGTCAAGAGTCTAAAAATCCTCTGCACATTCTTACACTGGAATTGTTATACTATGCGGGGTGGGGCGCAGATGGGGGTGTAGGGAGGTTCAGTCTCAAAGCTGATCTAGCAACTTCAAAATGTCTCTACCTACGCCACTACTTCCCCCCAGCCTTCAAATTTAACCTTTTATTCATTGGCCTTTTATTTTGTTTTCCCTATTGGCACCCCACTCCCCCCCTTCCCCACAGTCTACCTGCTGACAAACTCCCCATATTCCGGTAACTGTATTCTAAAGATCGCCGCTAATGCCTCGCGCCCTCTAATATTTTCTTCCCCGTCTCCACCCTCACCTCCCGCCCCCTCTAACCCCCGACATGTCTCCTGAATCCTGCCCACCCTGTAGCAATCCCACCTTAATATCTACCACGCACTCACAAGTCGCGAAAGCTTTATATAATTCCGTTTTACATAGGCGCTCCCTTCCCCCGCTCTTAACGCCATCACTCTCTCACACACACACACACACAGGCACATACGCACACACATACACACACACACACATCCGCTCTTCCCACGGGACATTTCTTAATATCTACCACTCCCCTACCCCCTACCCCTACCCTCCCCCAATGCCCAAAAGCTACAGAAGCGCCCCCGCGCGCTTTCCCTTTCTACCCGGACCTCTTCCATCAGCGCCAAATCTACCCGGCTTCCGTTTCCAAGTACAGCAGATCGCGCGCCCCACCGCCCCCCCCTCCACTCCCTACCCCCACTCCCTCCTTCCCTCCGCCTCCGCGACTAAGACTAATATTATGAAACATGCCTGGAAATTTTTTCACGTGTTCCCCCTCGGCGGGGCCGTGACATTTTCTTTATGTTAATTACCCCAACCAGGGCCAAGCGGTAAGTCATTGCTACCTCGTGGGCGAGTCGAGTCCCTAAAGACAAGGGCAGTTAACTCTCATGGGGGCGACATTTCTGGATTCGATTCTGAGAACGAAAACGAGCGGGGGGGGGGGGGGGTTATTTTTTATTTTTAAAGAAAAAGAAAAAACGACGTTAAAGTGGGTAGGGGAGGAAGGGGGGGAGGGGGAACAATAACACTGATGGTGGGTGGCGGAGAGGTGGGGAAATAAAATGACAATTTTTTTTTTTTTTAAAAGGGGAGAGAATTAGAGAGAAAGAGAGAAATAGAGAGAGAGAAATAAAGAGAGAGAGAGAGAAATGGAGGAAGACAGATTTAGAAAGTGTGATGTTGATAGTGAAAATAAAGCTTAAGGTAAAATTAGTGAGAAATATGTGTAAAATATATGAATATACAAAACATGGACACATAGGAATATACAGAATATGGAAGTAAACAAGTTTTAACGCAAAAATATATGGATGCTAAAATAAAACATATTAAAATATATTATGTAGGCCGTAATATAATACTATGTTTTATGATACTGTATTTAATACTAGCCAAATTACGCGGTGTTGCCCGTGGTAACGATCACACCGAAGAGCAAATAACACAATAAAAAATAAATTCTTAATAAGAATGTATCGGCGGTTTACACACTACGCCAGTCTTTTAAGACACAAGCTTGACAGGCGATTGTGTGGCCAATAACACATTAATTCTACTTTATATATAGAGAGATGTCTAGTATTATTAATTATCACTACAATTATTGCGATTATTATATTATTTTCTGTCATTGTTGCGGTTCCGATACCTGTAAATTGTAAAGTTTGGGGTTGAGCAGTTGGGGACGACTCGCAGGTGAAATAGCTTAGCTTATGGCTTAGGTGCAGCTAAATCATTCAATGTATACAATATATAGATTAAAAAAATACACTTTAAAATATATTGTGAATATGCATAACATTTCTAAACTTATAATATGAAGCTACGAAACCACTATAATCATCATTGTGTAAAATATTGATATTTTTTTAATTTAAAATAGATCAAAGATATACACATTTATATCACATAACATATAAACTATACGAATATAATATACAACATAAAATAAATACATGCATACACATTAAATAAATTGAAATAAAAATATTATATATTAAGTCATAGGCCTACAGAAAGTAACAAAGACAAAGAAATACATATGTGTATATCAGTGCTGCGAAAGTTTAGGCCTACTATATTACTGTAAATGTGTTAACGCAAAACACTAAACATAATATGTTGTTATAGGCACACACGACATACAAACCTATGAATGTAAGGTATACAGTATACGCATAGAATAGATATAAACTTTACATATAAACTAAGCTATGATAGGTAAGTCTGGTAAAATAAAAAGGAGTAGGGGGAATAACTGTTTAAAATCATATTATTTTTCTGCAGTGTTAAAACCATTAGCAAAAAAACGATAATAATTTTTTTTTTAACTATTGGTATATATAATTATACCACCACGAATATGAAAACAATTAGGCGGACGTAAATATATGAATTAATTGAATTTAGAAAAAAAAAGTTTTTGAAGTTGAAAATGAAAATTTACCAATTAATGATAGACAAATTTCAAATAGTCATAAGAAAAAAAATTTAAGGGCAGGTCACCTGGTCTAAGTGGAAGTAGTTCTAGAGAAGAAAAAAAACATTACTTAACTAGGACAAGTGCAGTAGTATTGGATGGATATGTTAAGACAGGTTCTAAATTTCCTTTGTCTTTAATGTCGTTGGTAGCCTACATAATGCTGCTACTATGAGGTTCTGTGTCTACCAACACAATGCATCTTTTATAATATTTTTTTTATACCTGGCGGTAATCAACTGGCAGAACGCATGTATCATATGACCCGCAATACCACTTTTGTGGCCTGCGAAAGCTTTTTTGAAAAAAAAATATGTAAGAATTAGTTTTTTTCTAAATTTTCTTATTACAGTTAGGGGTATGTAAATTTGGATTCTTGATACAATTGTACGAAAATAAATTATGGACCCTTGTCCACTACGATGTTGCTGTTTTAACAACTAGAGTCTGTTTTGTTGTTTTTAAAGATATATATATATATAAAGTTGAACGTATGTGCCAATTGAACTCCTGATTAGTCAATTATAGACACGTGACTTATATTTACAATCATTGGTTACAAGAGTTATTTCTTATGTTAGTTCTAATGTTAAATTAAATGTCTCCCTGGTAGTATAGTAGTAAACATGCCAGCTTGTCAAGCAGAAAAGGACATGGATTCTAATACCAAACTGGAAACATTTTTTACAATTCTGAAATAATTTGTTAGGGTTTCCAGCAATTTCACTTTTCCTAAATTGTTTTCAGTAACTAAAAACAAAAGCGAACTATAAACAAGTATGGTCTATGTAACGTTAGTCTTGACCAAAGACTATAATACGATGGACCGATTGCTTTGATATTTCTGCTTTTTTGATTACTTAAAATACTCTGTTTCGGAATTTCCGATTGAACCCGGTCCTCTAGACTTCCGGTTTAGTCATTCGCTATGATTTTCTCAATGGACAATGAAGATTAAAATCGAAAGTTGAATCCAGCGGAAGTCGCTAGGTAGGCCTACGATTAGGAGTAATTTAGATCAGCGTTATTGGATGCGCACGGAAAAAAACCAACACTTAAGCTCTAAAAAATAGAGCAAGCGGTATATAGTTATTTGGCTTGTCTAAATGAATTTTGTAGAATAATTATAATTTTTCAGGTTTTACATGATATCGAATTAATAGAATTACTGCATACACGCATTATTAATACCAATTAGCTTGCCTAAATCTATGTTTTCTAAATTACTAATCAGTTCATCATAATCAGGCTATTAAACTTGAGTATGCAAACAATTATATTTTCGTGTGTTTTATTAAGATTATATGTTTCGTGAAGTTTATTTTTACTTTATTCAAACAAATTACACCGTTTTCTTCATTCTGGTCTGTTGATTTTGTATCTGCAGATATGGCATAATAATAATTGTGACCTCAGGTAACGCCGGGTAATTTAGCTAGGTGTTATATAAAATGTTTGATATTTTAGTAAAAAGTAAAGTAAAATTTGGGTCCATGGAGAAAATGAAGCTGTATTCACACGTTTCTGTGGCCTAAGGTGCTGTGTGGCCAGCACAATGCCCAGTCGGTTTTACTTTTCCCCAACTAACGTCAGGTGCCCATAATCTTCTGTATAGAAGGAGCGTCTGCAACATATAAGAAGAAGAACTGGATAACACTCAGAGACAGGTCCCCCCCCCCTCCCCCGAACCCGGGAAGAAAACTCTAGACGTTAGCCCGGGATTCGAACCCGGGACACCATCAAACACAGCACAAAATGCCTTCAGTTTTTATCAAAAGTTTCCTTATGACTTTGTTACGTTGATTAACAAGAAAATGTTAACTCATGGGCATTATGTGGGGGGTGGAATACATTAATTTAAAGAGGGCGTTCCCAAACTTTGGCCCTGCCCATAACTACGCCCAAGGTTCGACCTGCAATCTAAAAAAACACAAAAATAATTACATTTTGGTGGCTTTTTGGAAGAAATAGACTGTAGATCTTTTACTACCTCCACCCCTCCACCCCTCCAACATACACACACCCGTCCCATCCCGCGTCTTTTTAAACCTCAATAGAATCTAGTCGAGGTTGAAGAGGAAAAGAATAAAAAAAAATAGTGCAAGCGAAAGATAGAAGAATACGGGAGAGAGAGAGTGAAAGAGAGAGAGTGAAAGAGAGAGAGTGAAAGAGAGAGAGTGAAAGAGAGAGAGAGTGAAAGAGAGAGAGAGAGAGAGTGAAAGAGAGAGAGAGAGAGAGAGTGAAAGAGAGAGAGAGAGAGAGAGAGAGTGAAAGAGAGAAAGAGAGAAACCGTGATTTGTGCCTTTGGTTAGCCATATGCTTCGTGTCAACCCCAGGCTTGGTTATCTTTAAGTTCAGGTGGCAACAGACTTCGTTTTATTTCTACCCCCTCCTCACCCACCCCACAGATGCCTCCCTATGCCACCACCACACATCTCCACTCCCAGCCTCCCCCCCCCTCAACCCCCTTTTAATTTTTTTTCAATTTTATTTCAAATTCCTTCCACGACACTATATTTCCCATCTCGTCATCTACGCTGTACCTCCCTCTTGTCCGCCCTCCACGCAGCCCCCCAGCATGCGCCTTTAAAAGCGGCATTACTCACGCTTTATATCTCCCCTCCCCCCGCCCCACCTTGATCCATCTCGTAGGAGGTGGGTTACAGAACATGAATAGGCGTAAACCCAGGTTGGATGCCTCCATTAGATCTCCCCCCACACCCCTTTTAAATTTAAGAATCCTACAGCTCCCCCCCCCCCCGGAGTCCCCCTCCTCTCCATCCCCCGCCCCCCTCTCTCTCTCTTTTCTGTTCCAATCCATTAGTCTAGTGTAAACAAGAAGTGCCCACAAAGAAATTCTCGGGGAACTTAGGGGAGAACATGTACAGCATGATTAGAAGGAACCAGGGTTTAATAGCAGCTATCAGTGGAATCATGTAGTAGTCATCTACTAGGTCTTGTCTTTTTTTTTTTTATTCTCTTTACTTTCCACCAGACAACAGCACAACGGCAACTCTTAGGCAATACGCTATACCACTACCAATTGTTTGGTGTTTTTTACGTTATTCACATTTTATATATTATATTATATTTATTATATATTTATTTTATTATTATTACTTCATGCTTGTAGACTCTAGACCAGCGATGGCGAACCTATGGCACGCAGAGCCATTTCTGTGGGCACGCGAGCATTTACCAAAAAATGGAACAGCTTAGTTATGGCCCCACCGTTAGGGATGGGATCGTCGATTTCAAACGGCCATTTTGTCAGAAAGAAAATAATTTCTTCAAGAGAAATTGAGAAAATATCACTCCCGCCTCTAGTTTTTGTAAGTAGTTTTTTAAACAAATCATCTGACAGAAGCAAGCTTTCAAATGTCACTCTGCATAGCAAGACATTGTAAGCCCCTTTCTGATGAGGATTTTCTGAAAATGGCCATGTTGACCAAGAGTAATTCCCTTTTTAATGATTTTCCAAACGATGATAAAATTATACAACACATCTCTGAGATACGATTATGGAAGCTTTTTGGGCACAAGATATAAAAACCATCAAAAAAGTTGTTTCAGTTACTAGTGACGGGGCACCTTGCATGGTAGGGGACGCATCTGGTTCATACAGTTCTTTGTTGAAGAAGCAAAACACCCAGTCGTTCAGTTTCACTGTATTATACACCAAGAAGCTCTTTGTGCCAGGGATAGCAGCAAGAAATTAGATGATATCCTCAAAGATGTCAAAAAAATTGTCGATTACATCATGCTCGACAGTTTCACGCACTTCTTGATGAGGTCAATACTATTTTATAATATTTTACTCCTGTGCAATAATGGCAGTTGGCTGAGCAGAGGACGAGTATTGGAGAGATTTGTAGCATGCTTGGATGAAATTAGGCTGTTTATGATTCAAAAGGGGCAGCATTATGCACAGCTCACTGATATGGTTTGGCTTACCAAACTCATGTTTTTTGCATATTGTACAGCACACTTCAACTTGAACTGAATAAAAACTGCATTTACAAATTCTATAACATACCGACAGTCCTACAAGCCATGAGGAAATGTACAAGGAATTTTCTAGCATTGTAGCAGCTGCAAAGGAGACTTTCAGTAATAGATGGAGACAAAACCCTCTGTTTTCTTACTTTCACAAATGAAGCCATATTTGAAGAACTTGTCTTTGTGGCTAGATTTAGGAAATCTGGAAACGAAGCTGTTGGAATTTCAAGAAAGCTCTATCTGCAAAAGTAAATTCTATTATCTGCGTGAAACTCTTGAGAAGATAGAGTGTGAAAGGGTGACAAAGGACAGCACAATTGGTAGCTGTGGTGATAAAATCCTTAAAGTGTGGAGTTATCTGCCAACTAATTTCAAGTCGATGAAAGCACTTGGGATGGCAATTCTTTCTTTGTTTGGGTCATCTTATGCTTGTGAGCATCTGTTTTCAACTTTAAATTATAGCAAATCTGGTACCAGAAACAGACTGACAGATGACCTGAGTATTGCATGTGTCGCTCTTAACGTTACGGAATATGAGCCAAGGCTGGACAAATTATCAGCATGCACAAAACAGCAAAAATCACATTAACTTTGCAAAATCATGCCAAATGCATACAGTTAACTGTAATAGCTGTAATTGTAATATATAATTTTTTCATTAACTACAGCTCATGTTTTTTTTTACATAAAAGACTGTTTGTATCAATCAAAGATCTGTAAATTTTATATATTATTTTCACACAAGGCGAAAGATTTATTAGTTTGTTCTCAGTTTGACTGAGATTTTCTTTGATATATATGTTGAAAGCATACACATATTATTGTTAAGCGGTCTTGATGCGTACTAATCATACGCACTGGGTAGTAAATGTAATGTTTAAAAAAATGTGCATATATTTTTTTATTCGTTTAATATTTTTATAATTTTTAACTACTTTTTACAGTTCGGTCATTATAACGTTATAAATTTAGAATATTAAAGTCTTTTATAAAAGAAAAATTAATATGAAACATAATATTAGAAATATTAGCGCAAATAAAACGGGTTAATTATCTCCCTTTAATTAAATTAAATTTTTTATATTATTTTTTATGGGCAAAAGATGTTAATTATTTCGGACAACTGCATGAGCTTTTTTTTTTTTAAAGTAAAACCTCAGTATATTGTTTTAATCGTTGTCTGGGCACGTTGAAAGAAATAAGTTGGTCTTGTATTACACTTTGGGCACGCGGCCTCAAAAAGGTTCGCCATCACTTCTCTAGACCATAGGTTCTCGACCTTTTTCGGCTCACCGCCCCTTTTTACAATTTTTTTCCGCTCATCGCCCCCCCTTTTTTTTAGCGTCCATTCCCCGCACCCCTCTGGAAGTTAAAGATATAGTTTTCAAAATTTTTCTTAGGCCGACCAGATTTGTGTGCTTATTTATTATCTTTAAACAAAAAACTGAAAAGGAAACATATTGTAAGAATTAATACATCAAATATATTTCCTAAACAAGAGGCTTAAAAAAATCAATCCTAACATGATTCGTTTGCCTGGTGTGTTGCTAGTAGTTTGTCTATATTTGTTTCAATTTTGGCTGCAAAATACTTAGGTCTCCACGCTCACTATTTGCAGCTTGCTTTTTTCTTTTCTTTTTGACAACCAAATGATATTAGCATAAAATCCACTTTCAACAAAAGAGGGTGATAAGAATGCACTACAAAATTGTTGCCTAAACTCACAGACCTAGAGAAACTGATTGATTTTCTCCCAAAAAATAGCATTGCTTTTCAAACACTCGAGCACCGAATCCATGTCATATACATTATATGCAGTGCTTTTTTTTTGTGACGGTACGCACAATGAATGAGGAAAACTGACTGTTGAAGCCGATGTTTTTGAATGAGGAAAACTGACAGTTGAAGCCGATGTTTCTGAATGAGGAAAACTGACTGTTGAAGCCGATGTTTCTGAATGAGGAAAACTGACAGTTGAATCCGATGTTTCTGAATGAAAAAAACTGACTGTTGAAGCCGATGTTTCTGAAAGAGGAAAACTGACTGTTGAAGCCGATGTTTCTGAATGAAGAAAACTGACTGTTTAAGCCGATGTTTCTGAATGAGGAAAACTGACTGTTGAAGCCGATGTTTCTGAATGAGGAAAACTGACTGTTGAAGTCGATGTTTCTGAATGAGGAAAACTGACTGTTGAAGCCGATGTTTCTGAATGAGGAAAACAGACTGTTTAAGCCGATGTTTCTGAATGAGGAAAACTGACTGTTGAAGTCGATGTTTCTGAATGAGGAAAACTGACTGTTGAAGCCGATGTTTCTGAATGAGGAAAACTGACTGTTGAAGCCGATGTTTCTGAATGAGGAAAACTGACTGTTGAAGCCGATGTTTCTGAAAGAGGAAAACTGACTGTTGAAGCCGATGTTTCTGAATGAAGAAAACTGACTGTTGAAGCCGATGTTTCTGAATGAGGAAAGCTGACTGTTGAAGCCGATGTTTCTGAATGAGGAAAACTGACTGTTGAAGCCGATGTTTCTGAATGAGAAAAACTGACTGTTGAAGCCGATGTTTCTGAATGAGGAAAACTGACTGTTGAAGCCAATGTTTTTGAATGAGGAAAACTGACAGTTGAAGCCTTTTTTCTGACACATGGCAGTGAGTTGAACTTGCATCTACAATTGCACTGGAATGGATTTGCATTGAAATTGGACATGTCTTGCCCTAAAAACAATTTCAAAACATTTAACTACATGTACATCCCTTTGTTAAAGAATATATTCAGAGAGATAGTTGGGCTAGTTCAGTACATCGTAGCACTAAAAGCGGAGTTTTCTAATCAAAGACAAAAGTTTAAAATTGAGGGACTCATTTTTTTTATACCACATCAAGCCTAACTGGTTTGATATTACTACAACCTTCTTTGATGTAGATCTTTTTTTAAGTAGAGGAATATTGGCAATTTTAAAATGCAGCAAGTTTAATTTTAAAGAATTTAAGAAATGGGCATCCAAGTGTGAAAAAATCTGGACGGAAGCTGCTTAGGAAAGTCATCTGCTATTCTCAACTGATTGGCATTCACTCCTTTACTTTCAGCTTTTAGTTCAACTTACACCTGCGAACAGATTTTACGGCACATCAAAGCTGTATTAAGCATACAAAGAGGTCACATACACTTGACCGCTCATTAATTGATACAGACTAATTACATTTAAACGATTTTTATCTGCTCATTTTGTTTAATTAAACATAAATATAATTAATTCTAAAACAAATTTATTTGTATTATTTATTTAAAATATAAAGATACTTATTTAATAGCACTATGGTATGTAATTTATGTAATTATTCATGTTTAAAATGTAAACTCCTTAAATCAGGGTTCGGGAACCAATGGCTCGCGAGCCAGATATTATATATGGCTCTATTGATGGCTGCATCTGGCTCGCAGACAAATGTTCGATTATAAACAAAATTCTTTAGACTCCTGTGATCAACATATTAATTGCATATCAATATTTTAATCTACAAATGAGCTAAAGTCTAGTGCATCAGAGTGGTAAAGGTGATAAACTCTGCTGACCTAAAAGATAGAAAAATAGCAATTCTGCATTCATTGTAATTAAAGGGAAAATTTACTTGAATTTTAATTTTTAAACATAATGTATGGCTATATATATCACAGAATTACTTTTTAAAATTTGTGGTATCCATGGCTCTCTGAGATATAAAGGTTCCCGACCCCTGCCTTTAATGGACAAACAATTAATGTTGAAAATGTTTATTTACAACAGTTAAACGTAGATTATTTTGATCCACTTATAATTAAATCTTGTTATGAATACCATAATGTTAAATTTATATAAAAAAATAATAACTAGTCAGTATTATTTGTTATATTACAAAACAGAACTTGTTTGGCATCGCGGCATCACTATTGAATAAAATGTAGAAACATTTTTTTTAATTAAAGGGAGATAATTAACCCATTTGATTTGAGCTAATATTTCTAATGTTTTTTTTCTTTTATAAAAAATAAATGGCTTACAATTCATAACTTTGAAATTATCAAACTGTAAAAAGGATTTTAAAATTACGTAATTATTATCCGACTAAAAATGTATATGTATATTTTCAAATATTACATTAACTACCCAGTTTGTATGATTACAACGCATCTATTCCGCTTAACAGTAGCGATAGTACTTTTACACAGTAATCAGGGCATTAAAGGACATCTCCGTTAAACTGATCAAAGATCATTAATATTAGCACATAAAGATATCCACCGCCCCCCAATCGCGCCCTGGAACGTCAGCGCCCCCCTAAAGCCTCTTACCTCCATTTGACCGAAGAATATTTAAAAAAAATAATTATACAGGGTTGATTCCCCTAGATTTCCTTTCCAAATACGTGTTAATGTGATAATTAAACGTAGGCTTATAATATTAGTTTGGTATCGAATTTTTAGACAATCATTTTGTAAATATCCATAAAAACTGTAACAAAATTTCGTAATTTAGATCGAAAATTCCCAACGACACACATTTTTTAAATAGCACTGCAATGAGACTAATTTTTATGGTAGCAACCACAAATTGTGACTGTTCGTCGAATTCCGACAATGATAAGGAATGGGGCTACTCCACTTATGGCGCTTTTAACAGTATAAATATAAGAAATGTAAGCTTACGTGTAGGCATAAGTTTACATTTACATTTGACTTTCAAATCCGGAGTTTTAATTTAAATAAATATTTTTATATATGAACAACGGAAGCTGGAAATCTTATCTTATCTTATACATTACAGACGCTCCTTCTATAAAGACGATTACTGCGTCCTACGCTCATTCGTGGTCTGAGTCTAGTCTCGCATTATTATTATTGCTTTAAATGATATTAAGTTACTGGTTTTCCTGGTTTGTTCAGGCAATCCATCCCATGCCCATATGCCACTTGGTAAGAAAGACTACTTATAATATGCATTTATATACATGTGTTTACCTATGGTCAGTTGTTAGGTGGAACTTAAGTACAAAGGTAGCTTGGTAAGAAGGAAAATGGAGTCAAGGTAAGTCAAGGTAAGTAGCCTAATAAGTAAATAGGTGGGCATGTAGGTAGTACCTTGATAGGTAGATGTATGGGTACTTAGGTAGGTAGCAACTAGGTAGGTGGGTGAGGCGGGTAGGTGTATCTATTTAGTAGATAGATAGATAGATAGATAAATACATAGATAGATATATGGATGCATGGATGGATGGATAGAAAGATAGATAGATGGATGGATGGATGGATAGATGGATAGATAGATAGATAGATAGATAGATAGATAGGCCTAGATAGATAGACAGACAGATAGATAGATAGCCTTTTATGCTAGCGTTGAGACTTCAAATAATGCAGACACAACTAACACCACATATACCACGGGCATAAGTCCGTACATTTAACTTTGTTCTTTAGCCCTGGGTTAGCTCCAAGCATCGAACGAATCTCAAATGATCCTTGTAAAAAAAAATGGCGTCCAATTATTGCACGGTCTCCAAGACAATCTATCTAATCTTTGTTAGGCAAAGAAAAACAAAAAAGAAGAAGGCATTAAAAGATTTAATCCCAATTATTTACAAGGCATTAAAAGCACCAGAGGTAGCCCTACAGTCATTGAGATGAGTAAAACGGCGCCCCCCCCCCCCCCATACTCTACCCGTCTTCAAAGTCTTAAACCCCCACCCTTCACCCTGTATGTTCATTTCTTCTCAGGCTAGTCACCCATCCCGCCCCATCCATCTCCCCGCCCCCCATCCATCTCCCCGCCACCTTGTCTTACAACACAAGACCGGTGACCTCTCGACCCTTTGTGTAAACACGGTTAATTCTGCCTGCAAGCCTGCCGTAACTTATCTGTCTTCCACATCATGAGGGTGTTGCAGGATAAGGTGGGGGGAGGGGGTTACAGTTCTTGAGAAGAGACGCCCCGTTCTCCCCCCATTCCCCTCGTGACTCTTCTCCGTTCTCCATTTCCCCACAATTGAACCAACCTCACCTTCTCTTTCTTTTTAATATCAAGAGATTCTTGCACTTATCTTTTCACAGGCAATTCATTTCCATCAAAAATCTAGTTTCAACATCAAAGAAGTGGGGGGGGGGGGTGCCTCCCATCACAGCGCCCCTCGTCCAACGGCTAACTACCCCCGTGTCTATGTCATGTCTTTCTGCGGAGTGACGCAGCAACCCCACTTCAAGTCTGCCCTTCCTCTCATTCTTTCTCTCTCTCAACATTAACTACACTATTCTGACGTCACTAAAAGAGCCACCCCGAAAAGCAATCCACTTTTTCACTATTTCTTGAACCTATTTTTTTAATTCTAAGTCCGTTCACATATAACTTCCAAAGATCTTCCATCGAACCGCTACATAGCTTCCAAACAACTTACACAATACACAATTACTTCTAGAGGTATTTTAAAGAGATTATTAATATGCATAGCTTCCAAAATGCTTCCAAATAACTCCCAAAATCTTCTAAAGATCTCCCACAGATCTTTCGAAGATCTTCCACAAAATTTCCATTGAACTTCCCAAGAACTTCCATAAATGACCAGGTATATACTGTCCACATTAAACAACAAACTTTTAACATCTAATAAATTGACTGCAGTTCTCATGAGATATTGATATAAGAATACAGTCTGTCATATACAGTGGAGCTTTCATTTAAACATATAGATAGATGAAGACATTTAGACAATCAGACAAATACGAAATACGCATTAAAAATTATAATTTCGAAACCAAAATGTTTTTGTTTTGTAAGTAAAAATAAATATTTTTTTTTCATATTTGATGTAATAAAAGGTGGCATATCGATTGTACATTATGGCGTAGATGATGTTTTACAAAGGCAGTAGGAGTTTTATACTGAATTAGACTACCAAGCAGGGGAGACGATTCCATGACATAAAATGACACGTTAAAATTGTGTTTAGTTAAAAAGCTTTCGTGTTCTAATTGCACGAATCGGACAATTTAAAGAACTAGATAAGGTTTTAAAAACATTACATAAACTTTTTCAGAAATATTTAAGCACATTTTAAATATGTAGACTTAATTGTGAGACATTGTGCCACTGCTGAAGTAGTATTACATTTTTAAAAGTTCCTGAAGGTGTAAACCACGCCTATATCCACATTTTAACCACAAATAGGGTAAAACTAAGGTTGCGCCTTTATCTAGCAATCTAATTTCAAATTCTGAAAACGACCCCCGAACCTCAATACATGTTTTCATTACACTAACAACGCCGTTAGCCCCATTAGCCGCTCACTTACCCTGCTAACACTCTACCCCCCCCCCCACACTCCCCAATAAGCCATACCGTGAAAGTGAGCTTCTACAACATGCGCAAATATAATGCTTGCACAACACACACACACACACAAACAAATTAAAGTTTTGATAATGAAAATATACACATTAAATTGATTGTATAACTTTGCGCTGCCTCAGACGCATACTTGGGATAACTTGGAAGGACCGCATAACCAACAACGAGGTCTTGCAACGGGCTAACATGCCTAGCATGATCACTCTCCTTCGCCAACGACGTCTTCGGTGGCTTGGCCATGTTTCCAGGATGGAGGATGGGCGAATCCCCAAAGACCTGCTATATGCTGAGCTCGCGGAAGGCAAGAGAGCTACCGGCCGCCCCCAGCTCAGGTTCAAGGACGTCTGCAAACGTGACCTGGTAGAACCTTGCTCAGCACAGAAATAGTTGGAGAGGCACCTTACACACCGGTATAAATGCGGCAGAGGGCAAACTTTGCCTTTTGACGGAGGCTAAACGAGCAGCGAAGAAAAGTAGGCTGCCCATAACAATCTCCAACGGTCCAGCTTTCAAGTGCCAGAGATGCGATAGAGCCTGTCTCTCAAGGATAGGTCTCCAGAGACACAGTCAATTTTGCAGGGCTGGCCAAATCACAGGAGCGCAAATCTAATCGTCTTTCGAGACTATGGAGCCAATGAATGAATGATAACTTTGTAAAAATGTGTTATGTGATGATCATAGGATGAAATAAAACAGTATAAAGCTTAAGGGAACAACTCAAACAATGTAATCACAAAACGTGGTGCGGTGATGATGGCGGCTTATCGAGATTGTCAATGTATTTTTAAGACCAACAACAACTACCCCAATAACCAATCTTTATAATTAGAAAAAGAAATGATGATGGGTGGGATACTCCCAAAAGAATTGACTGTTTTTGCCGAGGGCAAAAGTTCTACTTGTCTTAAACATTGTATGTTTGAAAAGATTCCCGCAAGCGTAATTTCAAAGCTACGATATGCAGATATTGGAAAAAAAAAAAAAAAAGGAAAGTTTGGATTTGGACTATGGAAAGAAGTAGTTGATGGAACATCTTACACACCGGTCGGAATGCTAAAATGGAAAAAAACTTGACTTTGAAAAGAGCACCAACGAAGCAGGAAATGCAAAAGCTCACCGCGACCCCAAATCTGATTGTCCTACAATCAAGTGTCAGAGAGCCTTTCTCTCGCGGATAGGACTCAAAGAGCCACAGCAGAGCAGGTGTAGACCTACCCAGAGGGTGCACGAAACGTAATCCTCTTGTTCGACTAAAGAGTCAATGTTGAATGTTTTGTGAGCTTTTTAGTTGATTATTTGTTTTGTCTTTATGTATTGTACACGCCTTTGATTATTTTGGGGACCAATAATAGGAAAGGCAGATTAAATTCAATGATTTACTTTGGCGTGTTCGCCATTTTGAAAAGTCTTGTGAGAGAGAAAACTGAAGAAGAAGAAGAAGATGAAGAAAAGTCTCGTGTTGTAAAAGCGATGGGATTTATTTTGTCCAATCACCGGGTCTGAAAGGTGTTTACTGAGACTACACCGCTCTCGTGTATCGACATTTTGGGAGAAAACTAAATGTGATAGGTGTCAAGGACATTGTGATGCGCCCATTGTCCCCTTGCAGCAAAACAAAACAAAAAAGAACTATTTTTTTTTACAAATTTAAATTTTCTTTTAAGCAAAATGATGAATCCTAATGGTTTTTGAGATTGTTTTCTTCTTATTTTTTAGTCAAATTTCTACTATCAGAAATTAAACCAAAGCACTTCAATTACTATATGCAATGGTCTTTGGTTCGAATCCATGTTAGCGGCAGTGTAAAAATCACCCCTCCTCTCTCTAAGCCCTGGAGAGTGTTGTGAGACTACCCAGTTCTTGACATGGTAAGAAAAAAAGTCAATACGGCTGCACATTGTGCTGGCTAAACAATCCTCTTGTACGCCGTGGCCACGCGGAAACTTGTGAACGCTTCTACGTTAACCCTACGGACATGGACCAAATAAGGCCTGGACTGTTTTAAATTAACTTTACTTCAGTCAAAAGGTAATCAATTAGCTTCCAAACTCTGGATAGAATTCAAACAACTCAACTAACTTTAGATCTGGGTTTTTTTGTTCCCTCTCATTTCTTTTACTTACAGAGAATGGAGTTGGCATTTAAAACAAGAAAGAAATTCTACAATTGTGATAATCATCGCCGGATGGTGGGGGAGAGGAGGGCGGCGCTTTGTGGAAATATCAGATCTGGGAATCTTGAAAAAACTGATTCCGCTATTTGTCTTATAGTGTCAACATTTAGCACATGTAGAACAGGAGGGGGGCCCTTTAGCTCCCCCCCCCCCCGGAGATGTTTGTCTGTATTTTCAAGGTGGAAAATGGTAGCGGGAGGTGAAAGAAGGTGGGGGAATGCACAATACTCCCTCCCGGGGTTTTCAGACAGATAAAAACTGGGGAGGGGTTAGGGCGTGGGGTTGAGGGGGGCTATGAATGAGTAATTGCAGGAGCGGTTAATGAGTTGGTGAGAGGTTTGATGAGATGGACAAAGGCCTCCTAATGTGGGCGTACGACGCCTTCTTCTTCAGTACTCAAAGTCTAGCTGAAAGAATTGAGCAATGAGTCTAAAGTTTGTGATGAACTGCGCAGTAGTTTTGAGGTGCACCACTTCTCCATTAAGTTTGTTACTAAGAAGTATTCCTTATTGCCAGAATTTCGATTGGGGGAATAGTACAGTTGAGGCAGATCTCTGGTAGGCCTACATGTTACGCCTTTCCTAGAGCTGCGCAGCAAGAACACGGTTCACTGGTACCTATATTCTGTTTCCGGAACATGTGTTCCGTCAGTCAGTTACGTTCTACCTAAAGATAATCAGTTGCTTCTGACGGAAAAAGTTTTTTCTGTAAGCGTCGTCTCTGTCGTGGTTTAGAAAACATATCAGGCCATCTTTTAGTTATCTTATCAGGAGGTTGGCAACCTATGGCATGCGTGACATGCTTGACACGCAGAGCGAATTTCAATGGCTCGCGAAAGCCCCCAAAAAGAAAATTCAAGTCTCTTTTACAAGAAATAAATTAGTGAAGCAGGTAGACTGTTAGCCTTTTAGCGCGATGAATGGAGTTCAAATCCTATTAGGCACATTAGTGTGAACAATTTCCGACCCCTGATCTTCTGTTAATTATTTTGAATTCTTCTGGATTTAACTATACTTTGTCTACTTGTGTGTGTGTGTGTTATACTCAAAATTTTCATATGACCTATCAGCTGAGTAGTTTTTAAACATGTGTTTGTGTCCTTGGAAAAAATGAAGAACCTGAATGGCATAAGTTTCTTATATTTAAAACATTCGCCTCTTTGTCGATCCTGACGCGCCTTTACCTGTTTCGAACTTGTCTAGACTGTCTTGAGATTCCACCGGGTTTTGAGACATCGTACATACTGTGGCCAAGCGGCAGCGCGCTCGGCTGGGTTCGAACCCTGTTGAAGACTAGGAGATGTTCTCTTGGCCTGGAGTGTGTCACTAGTTCTGACGACCCGGCTTTGATGGGAACCTGTAAAGGCGGCTGGGCAATGTGCTGGCCACACAATCCCCTTGTATGCCGCGGCAACAGAAAATGATGAGCGCTGCTGCATAAGTCCCCATGGGCCCATTTGGACCGACGGGATTAATTTACTCACATGCCATGTCTTGTACTTGAGAAGTTAATGTGTTATTTTTCCACAACGAAAAAGTCAAACTAAGAAGTAGTAAGAAAAAGAAAAAATAATCACCATGAAAACAACCTTTTTTTAAAAACACAAGAACTATTTTTCAACGACAAAACTGACTCCACCCAAGTCATCCGAGGAGCGGATGGCTGAAAGACGAAAGGGAGATAAGACATGCATCGCCGCCTTAAATATCATCGGTATTGTTTCCCCTTGAGCTGTTGAAATATAAAAGTATTCCCTACTTCTCTCCCTTGTCACTTTATCGCGGAATTTTCTTTGAGAAAAAAACAACACAAAATGGAGAGTGAGCGTAAGGGGAGGGGTCGGGTTATAACCCTTGACCTTTGGCATCGTAGGCAACACATATATAGCGTTGAGCTCAACAGATCCAACAAAAAAGTTTTGGTAAAAAAATGTTTGGGGTTGTTTTTAATATTTTGCCCGAGGTCAACAGAATAAGAATTCACTGTAGTAAGAGACCTCGATGGCATGAGTTTTTGATACCTAAAATCTGTATTTACATATTGAATGAGCTTGTTCAGGAAATATTTTTTGTAATAAATACATTTATCCAACCTTTTTGTTTCAAGTCTCTGCTGCCGCTGTTGCAATGTGCAATGTGAAGTCTCTGTTGCCGCTATTGCAATGTGCAATCTCTTAAGTCGCTTTGCAATGTGCAATGGGAAGTCTCTGATACCGCTATTGCAAAGTGCAATGAGAAGTTTGTTGATATTTCGGTTAATTTGATTTAATCTTCCCTGTGGTAAACTCCTTAACAATTCATGGTGGTGAATACAAACAAATACAAACATGAATTCAAAAGTAGTAATTATATATAGACCAGAGAAGGGGGCGAGCAAGAGCTCGACCAAGCGAGCCATGGGACACTTTTTTTAATAGGATTCGAACTCAAGAGTCTCGGAATGGCATCAACCAGCACTTTGCCTCTCGACGGTTGTCGGCTCGGTATCGATAACACGGCCACCAAGGATCTTCCAAATAAAAAATCAGAGAACATCTTAAATTAATAATGTTTTGATATGGTGTTCAATTAGAAGGGAGGGGGTCGATTTGAACGACACGCAAAGATGCTACATTTTTGAAGCTCAAGTGTATACAATACCAACGGGGTGTTTAAAAACCGCCACCTAACCCCACAAAGGGCGCTAAGAAGTAACTGGGGCAGCTGATTCGTGGGTAGACCCGGGGTGCCGTCAGCCATCGGACCGGCACTGACCTTAAACCTTTTCACACTTAACTATTCGGTTTAAATTACGAAACATTTGATAAATACGCAAAAAAATATTATTTATACTAATCTATAGACAAACAACAAAGGCATCATTCTTGTCATTCAGCTATCTGAGGTATTTAAACAAAACACACCAGCTTATAATAACCTTGCTATTTTCTCTTATAACATTTATTTTCTCTCTCTGTCTATTCGCACATACACACACACAGACCACACACGTCTTCGCATGTGCGAATAGCACAAAGGCGTACACAGAGCCAGATATCCGGGTGGTTTTAAACGGTTACATCAAGCTAGAAAGAGAAACTGACGTTTAAATAGATACAGATAATTATTCCCCCCCCCCCTTACGTGGGGGACAGATATAAAAGTAGGAGGAGATTGTGAAAGGACCAATAAAATTTCTTCTTACAACAAGAAGGCGGACGTCGTGTTCATTTGCAAGGCACGAAGAAGTGACGTGCCTGGAATATGGAAGGGTGGGGGCGGGGAGGGATGAGACAGTCTGTGATAGTCGGTCAAATTGAGACAGTCTCTGATAGCCGGTCAGAGTTATGTGCCCAGTGGTCAAGTGATAATCTTGAAGTGTGGATAGGTAGACCTGGGAACTGCCACTACAGAAGCTAGACGCTCATATCACGCATTGCTTGCTGAGCTATTTTTAAATCTGGGATATATATTTTGTTTAAATATGTAGGTCTATGTATGTTTGTGTCGATACATGTTTTTTTTCCGAATACGTTTGTATAAAATAGAATTTGTAAGAATGTAAGGCCAACTTATACTATTAATTTCATGAAGCCTCACCCAAATGCATATCTATCTATTTATCCATCAATCTATTTATCTGTGTGGATATATATAGGTCTCTCTCTCTCTCTATATATATATATATATACCTCTATCTATCTCTAGCTATCTCTATCTATCGCTAGCTATCTCAGTCTACTTCTATCTATCCCTCATTCTTAATATCTATATCTCTATTCAAATGGATCTATCTAAATAATTATCTATCTATATGTCAGTATGATCACTTAAAACAACAACAGCCTATTAACTTTAGAATATAAGTCTTTACAAAAAAAAATGCTACCATACAGTGCACCTAGCTAACCACATAATATAGCAAATTATCCCCCTTGTTATAATATTACAAGCAACAACTACAGCTAATGTCTTTCTTCAATTATTCTCCAGTTCCAACAGGCACAACCACGCATGCGCACATTAGCTGCTATTGTTACAGCTGAACCCACGCCGGCGTTAATGTACCCGGAAGCACCTTTTAACCGGACGCAGTCGGGTGTCACGCGAACTGACTTGATCCCAATGTGTCGAGTCCTTTCCGAGGGCGCTCTCATTTTGGCGCGACCTACGCCCTTAAGGAACCCTACTCACCCCACATCTATGCCATTCTCTTACCCCTGGAAAAAAGTTTGTCTTGAATTATTATGTTCTAATGTTCACTGAATGCATATGTTTCGGTGGGTGTTTTTTTAATAGGTCAACAATAGCAAAATATGTAATGTTCCGCTCATAGGATGTACAGTTGTCTATGTACACGGTACGCTGTAACAATGTATTGTTAGCACAAATAGCCTGTTACTTTCTTTACTTATATTTTAGTAATATAAATTGATTGACATATATATTGATGGATAGATGGATGAAAGCTGCATAAATGGATGATGGTGGATGCGATGATACTTTGATGATGTGTCCAAGGATAAAGGATAGTTGGATGTATTGATGATGCATGGATTGAAGATGAATGTGTGTTGGGTGAGTCGATGAAGGATGGGTGGTGAAGGGATGCACAGCTGATAAATAGATGAATCGATAATGTGTAGATGCATGGATAAACAAGGTGAAAGAGGGGCATCTAGAAGACCTACAGATAGATTAAATAGTTAGATAAGCCCAAGATAGTTATTTGATTGATTGATAGATAAATATATATATAAGTAGTTAGGTAAATAGTTAGGTAAATAAATAGGTAAATAGATAGGTAAATGGATAGGTAAATATATAGGTAAATAGATAGGTAAATAGATAGGTAATAGATAGATAGTTTGATAGATAGAG
Source organism: Anisus vortex (assembly GCA_949126835.1). NCBI lineage: Eukaryota > Metazoa > Mollusca > Gastropoda > Planorbidae > Anisus > Anisus vortex. The sequence continues at coordinate 32,595,981 of OX421499.1, forward strand.
ACAGATAGAAGTAGATAGATAGATACAAATAGATTGAATGAATGATAAATGGACGATAGATGAAGGGGTGGGAAACGGGTGCTGGATAATGGATAGTTGGCTAGATAAAGAAACAGACAAATAAAAAGAGCGACAAATAGATCGATAGAATTGATAGATTGGAGTAGAGTCTCAGCTTTATTGATTAGTTGACAATTTGATAATTAATTTATCATTGATTGAATAAATAACGATGCATTAAAGTCAAACAAGGAATTGTTAATGGTTTTAAGACTATGAAGTGGAGACGGGGAGAGTTGATGCTATCAACTTTCCCCCTATCAATGTACTATGTTTACAGTTTAAGTATCACACTATCTCACTATCACCTCCCCCCGCTACCCCGACACCCTTGCGCGTGCTTTACTTTGAATGCATTTTGTTTACTGCGCACTCCAGCCGAGCAACCACAGGGGTGAAATACAACAATCAATCAGGGACGGTAACTCGATTCTACAACAAAGCTAAGGGAACTAACTATCGCAACATTTTTTTTCTTCTTCTTTTCCCGCTTTGTTTGGGAAGTGGATGATCGGGGGGAGGCGGGGGGGGGGTATAATTCAAAATGATTTCGGCTCCTACTAGATTAGTTGTGTGAGAATTATTATTGTATTTACATTTTCTATAGGCCCTGTCTATATAATCTTTATTTATAAAGTAGAACGCGTGTGTCAATTTCGATGACTATTGGGTGATTTAAACACACTTGACCCTTTGCCACATTTTTGTATTCCGTTTTCGCCACTACTCTGTAGTGTAGTGGTTAGAATTTACGAGTGACCTAGGTTCGATTCTTGTTATGGTAATACGGTTATATTAAAATGTTTGTAATAACAAAGTAGGCCTATGCCAATTAACGCCCCTTGCAACACCGGGCAACTTAGCTAGTAATATATAAAGTTGGATATGCGTGTGAATTTTGATGCCCACTAGGTAATATAAAGACCCGTGACTTTTTTGTCTTATAATTTACCTCCGGAAATTTGTGGTTAGACTCCCCGTCTGTTACGCGGGCGACTGGTGTTTGATTCCCAGCAGAGAAGTCCAGCGGTTAGTTCATAGGACTGTCAACCAAAAACCAACTGACCCGTCGCGGGTTCTAGCCCTGCCACCGACGGATCCCTGTCGCCCTGCAGGAGTTTTGGGCCTAGACGACGTAATAATCTTCTATCTAGAAGGAACGTCTGTAAACTTATAAGATATTTTTGTATTGTGAAGATTTTGAATAATTGTATGTATTCTCATAAATATAATATAGTTAGTAATATAGTAATATAATAATATAGTTAGTAAAGTATCCTTCGGACCAAACTGATCATAGGCCTTGTAAAGTAGCGTTCACCAGTTTCTGTTTCCACAGCATACAAGGGGATGTATGCAGGGCCCTCACAAGCCTATGTAGCGCCCCAGGGCAAAAGTTTCAGCGACGCCTCCTTGCATACTGTAACTGCTTTGTTTAGTGCCTGCGCTTAGTTAACTATTATGATTAAAGAAATTCTAAAATGCATTTTTTTATTAAGAATATTCTAGATCAGGGGTCGGTAACCCAAGGCACGCGTGCCAAACTTAGCACGCAGAGAGATTTTCAATGGCACGCGAGAGACTTACAGACGTGTTTTTTTTATTAATAAAGGAACAACAACATTTTTCGGTTCTGAATGAGGAAAACTGACTTTTGAAGCCGATGTTTCTGAATGACGTAGCGGCACATTTCAATGAGTTGAATTTGCATTTACAAGGACCACTGAAATGGATTTGCATTGAAACTGGACATATCTTACTGTGAAATCAATTTCAAAACATTTAACTACATGTGCATCCCTATATTAAGGCATGTATTAAGATAGAAAATTGGGCTTTTTCAGAAGTACATTGAAGCACTCAAAGCGGAGTTTTCTAATCAAAGGCAAGACTTTCAAATTGATGGACTCATTTTTGGATTCCAGATCTAGCCTAACTGGTTTGATCTTACTACAACCTTCTTAGATGTAGATAGTTTTTTTTTTAAGTGGAGGGATGTTGGCGATTTTAAAATCAGCAAGTTAAATTTTAAACATTAAAAAAATGGTCATTCCAGTGTGCCATTTTGAGGAAAAAGTCTATAAGGAAGCTGCTTACGAAAGTCGTCTGCTATTCTCAACTGCTTGGCATTCGCTCTTTTACCTTCAGCTTTTGGTTCAACTTACACTTGTGAACAGATTTTATTGCACATGAAAGCTATTTTAAGCATATACGAGGTGACCTACACTCGACCGCTCATTAATTGATACAGACTAATTACATTTAAAATAGTTTTTATGCTCATCTTCATTAATTAAACATAAATATAAGTAATTCTAAAACACATTTATTTGTATTATTAATTTAATAAATATGAGATGTATTTAATAGAACTATATTATGTAATTTCTGTAATTATTAATGTTTAAAATATAAAATCCTTAAACTTAAATGGACAAAAAATTAATGCAGGGAATGTTTATTTACAACTGTTTAATGTAAATAATGTTGATCCTCTAATAATTAAATCTTGTACTGAATACAATAATGTTGGATTTATATAAAGCAATAATAATTAGTGAGTAATATTTGTCATATTACAAAACAAAACTTGTTTGGCATCACTATTGAATCAAATGTGGACACCTTTTTTTTAAATTAAAGGGAGATAATTCACCCGTTTTTTTTTTCATTAATATTTCTAATGTTTCTTTTTTTTTCTTTTATAAAAAAGTAAATGACTTACAATTTATAGCTTTGAAATGATCAAATGGTAAAAAAAATGTTTGAAATGTAAAAAAAAAGAATTTATATGTATATTTTCAAACATTACATTAACTACTTAGATTGTATGATTACTGCGTATTTATTCCGCTGAATGATATTACTGACACGAAACAATACAGCTAAGAAATACATTAATTAAGGATATCATAATACATTTAACAATTAAATTAGTTAACTATACTGGTGTTAGATCCTCACTTCTACTAACAAATGATAATGTTAAGAGCATAATTACTATACATGTGAAAGTTAGGTAAAAAAAAAACATATTGTATTTGATGTAAATGCAAATAAAAAAGGATAATAATTGTGTATTAAATATAAAAAGGTTTCTCTATAAATAATCTCTTTTGCTTTTAGCCTTGATCTTGCTAAGGAGTTTGATTACGGTAACCCTAAACCTATAAAAAAATAATTTAAAAAACAAGTATAATAGAGCAGGTTGACTTTTAAGCTGTTGGCACACTGAATGATTTAGAAATCCTAGTTTGGCACATTATTAGAACAAGGTTTCCGCCTCCTTCAACGCTCCTAAAATTTCTGGTTTGAACTTTGGTTTGGTTATATTAGCGCCCCCCCCCCTAGAAGTGTCGCCCCTGGCCTCCCCTATGTGAGGGCACTGGATGTATGTCCAGCACAATGTCCAGCCGCTTTTACTTTATCCCAACTAATATCAGGTACCCATCAGAGCTGGGTTAACTAAAGTCCTGGGAAAAAATCCTAGCCTCCACCAGAATTCGAACCCAGGACCTTCGGATCGCCAGTCGAACGCGCTGCCACACAACCTCCTTGCCCCCCCCCCATAGTGATGAAGAGCGCGCCATAATCGTCCCCCCACATCACACTAAATCTCCCGGTGGCACTAAATCTATGGCACTGGCATTAACATTGACAAGACCAGGGAGCTGATCGGTGTCAAAATCATTACTGGACACTGGTCAGTGAAGATTTAATGGATACGATAGGGGTCAGCTGGGCTACCGTGCCCCATATCTGCAGGATAGTTGCTAGAATCCCGAGTGACATGGGTTTGATTCTCCTTATGGTAATACTTTTATTTTTGTGTAATATCAATGCAAGCTAATTGTCGCCCCTTGCAACACCGGGCAATATAATTTAGCTCGTAATATATATAAAACTGGATATGTGTGTCAGTTTTGATGCCCATTGATTAATTGAAAGACACGTGACTTAATTGTCTTATATTTTAATTTTGCTATTCGTTGTCCTACATAGACCCTCCGGAATTGTGGTTAGACTCCCATTCTGTTACACGGGCGACTGGTGTTCGATTCCCAGCAGAGAAGTAGTTTTTATCACACACAAAAAATTCTTTTTTTTTTAGATTGTAAGGATTTTAAGAATTTTATGTATTCTCTTTAATATATAATACAAGCTAAATTGCGCGGCGTTGCCCGGAGAAAACAATTACATAGACTATAGCTACAGCTTAAAAAAAAAAAATTATAAACTACAATAAACACAAAGCTATAGGGCGTTTGCAATCACGTGACAAAAAGCACGTGATTTGTGTTTACTTTGTGTAATGGTGTACAAGTAACAATGGCCGCTGTATTAATAAAGTTTCATATAGGCTCGAGCCTTTTTTTAAATGATGTGTTGTGTTTTAAGTCTTTTAAAGATTTAAGCTGTATTATGTATGTTAAATAAAATAGGCTATTTTATTATTATCATAGACATAGATCATAGACGATGTGAGCCTATTAGTGACTTGACTAGATAGCCTATTCACCAACACTATCACTTGGCATCGTAGCTGCCCTACTTAGACATAAGCCTAGCCTACGAAACATTAAAAGTGTAGGCCTATAAAGTGAAATTGAAAGTTTAAATAGGTCTAGCCGGCCCTAGCCTAATCACATTAATCAATTAATCTACAGTACTACTATTTACCTCCTTTTTTTAGTAGGATAGCCAATATTCATATGTGAATTTGGCATGATAAGAAACTTCACCATGTGCCATATTTGTTCCTCAATTTACAAATGACGTCACTAAAAAACTTAAGCTACGCCCATGGCGAACGCTCTATAGACTAATATTTTTTACAATATAATTATAAATTATTTACTGAAAACATTTAGGAAAGTAATTTAAAATAAATATTGTAATCGGATTAGCAAAAAAAGTTTGGACGATCCCTGGCTAATAATCGAACAACAGTCTCCCGCAGTCTAAAATATAATCATTAGATTTTACTTACTGAATATTGTTTTGAAAAGCTTGAGGTATTGATTTTCTTTACAATCTTTAATCAAAAGTTAAATTAACGGAAATTTTAAAATAAGTTGTCCGTCCATTGCTATTATAGAAAAAAAAAGATAATAAAGTATCAAAGTGGAAAGAGCCCAGGTCATCCGCTTGGTAGTTCGGGACGCTAACCACTCAGCTAGGGAGAACACATGCAGAAAGTGAGATCGCAAAAGTAAAAGATAATATAAGAAGGTCACTTTTCTTTAAATTAACCAATGGGAGTCTAATAAGACACAAACGTCGTACTTTATAAGGTATAGCCTATATAGATATTAATTTTTTTTTTACATTTTTCTTTCGATTTATTGTATTCATATCTATTCAATGAATTTATTATAGTCCCTATAATTTAGTTAAACCATTATAATTTTAAGCGTCCACTTTATAGTATAAATATATAATTTATAACAATGTGTATAAATCTATGTTGTCTATATTTATCATTAGTTCAGAATATTAATGTTATTTCACTTTAAATTGATGATGACAACGTTTATCCCGGGCAACGCCGGGCAATTTAGCTAGTATCAAATAAATCAGAATGTTCTAGTCTAAGGTAAGCAATATAAAAAAAAAAATAATAAGTAGGAAACAAGCTTTATATAATACAACATAGGCCTTACCTATCAAAGAAAACTATCTATCCTATTCCCACCTCTTTGTTTATATCCACTCACTTATTTAACAAACTAATAGCTGCAACAACAAGCAAATAGGCATTCAGATGTCAATGTTTGCTCATAGACCAGTCTTAATGAGGCTTGATATTTTAATTCAGTGTGGGGTTTTGGTGTTCATGAACTCCGGTTTACTTCCGGCAACACTCGTTAAGGAAGTTTTCGCTTGTTTCATGTATAAGCTGGCGTTTGGCAATTTATTTCAGCCTCGACGTGCAGTTTTAGTCTTTTAGAAACAAAGGATACTAAGGCTACATTATTAGTAATGTAGAATTCGTTTTTAACATCAAAAGTGAGTAGGCCTATGCGATAATGTTAATAATCGATGTGTTAGTCACGTTAGTTAATTTTAGCTTGCTTAAAAAAAATTAAGTAGTCTAGATTAGCGAAAAAAAAATGGGTTCATAAAGAAACAAAAGAAAAATTATTTTACATCAAGCAATAAGTTTGGGGATAAAAATAGGTCATTCTTCACATCTGACGTTTTTGAAATGAAATAAAACATAATCCGCTACATCTTTTCTTACTTGCAGTACAACAATTAACGCAGTACAAAGACATGTTTTGTTAGTGAATAAAATATTTTTGTATAACCTTTTAGGTTAACGATCTTCTAATCTTATATATTACAGACTCTCTTTCTGTAAAGAAGATAGATTATTGCGTACATGCATAATCGTTAAGACTGGTCAATAGCTAGAGGGCTGTACGCATTATGTATTGTTTTAGATTTATCTAAGCATTTGTATGCATAAAATTCATGCTATAATACAGAATTGCAATTCTTTTTTTTTTTAATAGGTATGACGTTTATTACCCGACATCTTAATTTTTGTCGTAAATATGTAATTATTGATGCGTATTTGCAGGCATTCGAAAATAAATGCATGCGAAAAATACTTCTAATCTCCTACGGTGGACTAATGAGTACCGGTTTGTCTGGGACAGAATATCCTCAATTGCAAGCCCTCAAGAAAACAGCATGACTGCAATCAAACGGCGCAAAATTGAAATGGTTCGGTCATGTGTTGCGGCATAATAACCTGTCAAAAAACAATCCTCCACGGCACTGTAGAAAGTCGTCAGCGGAGATGCCTGGTTCGACAACTTAAAGTATTGGACAAGGCTGCAGTTGACTCAACTATTGACAACCTCTCAATACAGGCAAAAGTGGAGAAAGTTGACTGCAGATGTGTACATTCGCTCCCCCCAACGACCACAACGGTCAAGGGATTGATGATGATTCCTGCTTGTCTGCGAATTAAAAGAAAACAGTGCGAACATTTAACAATAGAATAATGTAACAGAATGTATGTAATCACCATGTGCAGACTTATGTACGTAAGCATTACATAAATATGTGTATTGTGTACTCGTTTGTGTGTGTGTATATAGATATAGACATTCATGGCCTAGGTCTTCGTGTGTTATATGGACAATATCTGTAAGCACGATATACGGTCCCTCTCTCTAGCTTTTCTCTCGCTCAATCAATCAATTCACCTATCAATATGTTTGTCTTCCTGGTTTTCTGTCTAACTCTCTAGCTATCTATCAATCTTTCAACCGTCTATATGTTTATCTGTCCATCTGTTTTTCTGTCTAGCTGTTTTATCTGTCAATCTATCTGTTTTGTCTGTGGATCTGTTTTTATGTCTGTCTGTCACTCTCTACTTCTGTATTTCTATATTTTATATTTTCTCCTTCTTCGTCTTCTCTCTCTCTCTCTCTCTCTCTCTCTTCCTTTCTTTCTCAACGCCGTCAATTACTTTTTCTATCTCGACATTTCCTTATCTTTTTTTTTTACTCTTTTTGTCTCTCCATCCGGTTTCTCTCCGCCCCCTCCCTCCCCAACCCACCTATTTCCAAATCAAAACCTAAACAAAAAGTAGAAGAAAAAAAATCCCCAATCACCAGCAATCGACACCGTACCCCACCATGTGGTACGCTCCCCCTTGACACCCCCCAAGTACACCGCCGCTGACACCCCCCTTATGCCACGGCAATACAGAACACGTAGGTGCCGACGCTTAGTCGCGCGCACCGTGCAGCAGATAGCATCAGTCTGCCAGAAAAGCCAAGCGGAATAGGACCACGAATAAAAAAAGAAAAGGGGAGAAAACCGGAAGTTTGGGGAAAAAGAGATTGTCTGCCCCTGCTTGGGCAGTAACGAAGACACCAACCCTGTTGGATCCACCCATCCGCAAAGTGTACTTTGATTTTCTTTCATGTGAATACACTTGTATTACTCTTTTCCCCTGTATTGTCTTTTGTATTTCTTCTTTTGTTTTAAAATATTATATCTGCTCTTTTCTTTTTGTCATCATTGTTCCCAAATGTTGAACTATCGGATGACGAGTTCTCGGCCTTATCGATGGGTAATCGCCCCTGCTAATCGCCCAATTTCCATATCTCCTAGCGCGCCACTTTTTTATTTCTTCTTTTTGGTTTTTTAAGGCTCAGCAGGAGAGGAAGTGACGGAAATCACGATAAGAACATGGCGTCCGGAGCAAAGGGCCGACAACTCTCTGCAGGATCGTGGGGCGTAGTATCACTGCCATGATTTTTTTTCTACATACATACACAAAACACAAAAAAAAAAATATATGGAAGAGGAAAAGAAATAACAATAATAGTCACGGTTGGGGAGGAGGCTTATTTTTTTCCCCTCCATTTTATTTTAATACCGTGGGAAGGCCATGGATGGTTTCTCCCCATTCGTCTGGCACCAATCTGTAGCTGACCGAACCCCGCCTTTATCTTTATATATATTTTTTATTATTGTTTTTAAAGTTCCATTTTCTCATGTCAATTTTAAAACTTTGTCCTCATGGTGTAAACTTATAGGATAACCTTTTATGACGGGCAAAAATACTAGTACCGGTATTTTAAAAATTGTAGTGACATCAGATATCTATATCTATCTAGTTTGTAGTGGACCGGGCGTACTAATAATGTATTTTTTGGTCAGTCTAATACAGACAGAAATAGGCCTACGTACTTCTCCAAAATCACCACAAGACATTTTTGTTTTTAAAAAATAAGAAAGATAGGCATATTATGTCATTCTATTAAAAAAGGTGCGGTATCGCTTATAATGAACTTAAATATTGGCCTTCACCATATAAGCTTAGTAATGAAGTGATTCTCATTTGGAATTTTTTTTTTTAATATGATCCACTGATCTAAGCCAATACATTATATTATAGAGTGAGGACTCGACATACTCTACGCTAACTAGTGCTAATTTCAATAGCAATCTATAAATTCTATAGCATTGGTTTGGGAGAGGAGAAAATAAATCTACCAGGAATTAAAAAAAGATCTTTCTCGGGTAACGGGCAAATGTCCATAACTAAAATAACTTTAAATTCTAATTCTAGATGTATATAGATCTAGGGCATGGAATGGGTTGCCTGAACAAACCAGGAAAACCAATAACCTAACATCATTTAAAACATTAATAAAAATGCAAGACTAGACTCGGACCACGGATGAGCGTAGGACGCAATAATCTTCTTTATAGAAGGAGCGTCTGTAATGTATAAGATAAGATAAGATAGATCTATCTATGTTTTGGATTTTCTTTTGTTCTTGGTATTTCATATTTTCTAATTTAATAATTAGAATTATTGGACCTTTTTGATAATAATAATAATAATAATGACATTTGTATAGCGCTGCCAACAAGCATAATGCAAGCTCAGAGCGCATTTAACATAAAACTCAGAACACGGATACAATCTATAGGCTAAGAGATAAAAAAACTAAATGATGATTCAAAACTTTACAAACATGGAACAAATCAAACAACCAAAACAAAATAACCGACCTAACATATAAGTAAGACAGTAGGGCTCAAAGCATGTTAATGAAGATAAATATTGAAATAATGAGTTTTTAAGTTCTTTTTGAAGGAATCAATGGAGCTTGTTTGCCTGAGTTTTTTTTTTTTGTAACTCAAAATGTTCTTCGTAAATCTTGGCCAAGATCTCGGTTATTTTGTGTCACAGAATGGCTATTAGAAATTCATGTATTTGAACTGCAAGTAGTTTTTTTTTGTTTCAGTTATGATCCAGTTATCAACAGATAATAATGTTCAACAGATATAGTTAATATTCATGTACCGGTATGCTAAATTTAATTAAATTATATTTAAGATAAAAAAGAAGTAGATCTATGGCTTTTTTTCAAGTAAAAAATAATAGGTCTACTTAAACAAAAAACTGGCCGCCATCTCCAAGGCCACCATTTTGTTTTAATTTTCATAAGTTTTGTCAATAGTAATAGTACTATAGTATATGGTCAAACTATCATACATATTGGATAAGAAAAAAATCCTCTCTACTCGCTCCCTTAAAGAAATCTCAAAGTTAAGGTTTTGATGTTATCTCTGGACGTATATTATTTTGTTTGATGTACCGGTATGGCGTTTTCAGGATTTGTAACCAGACCTGTGTGACGGAAACACACTACAAGGACTATAACTACAATACAAATGTATACAAACACTATTAAATATGTTCCTAATTTTCGATAGGCTATTTGAGTCAGCACTTTTATACGTAATACCTATATGCATCTATTGGCCTTACAAACTTTGTCAGGATGAGCCGAACTATTTTTTTTTTATCAAACAAGGGGTTGAGTGGAAAACGAGAAAAAATAAACTTCACATGTTCGGTAACTCACTCGAAACTGTGTAGACTTCTTGCACTGACAAAATTAAATACAAAGTTACAAAGACTTGTTTTCTCCCTTGGACTGGCTGGCTTTGAGCTGTCCTTCCAGTTACAGCGCAGGAATCGGAAAACTTTTTTTGAGAGATACAGAGACAGTTTAAGTCTTGGGTTACTACTGTAGCCTATAAGACATCTCTACCAACTTTAGTTGCCGACTTAACTGTATAGTGAATAGATTGAATTGGCGACACCGTGACTCATCGACCGACACTATCTCTCTACATTCTACATGTATAATATTTCAATGTATATATAAATATAATATAATAATCTATCTTGTGTACATTTGAATTTATGAAATAAACGTGGTAAAAAGCTTTTGAATTTATGGTCAATCTTTGCTGAGATATTGTTACAAAATATATATGTAGGTTTGAAAGATGTCGTCTCTTCTGAGACTCTTCATAACTTCATATTCCCCGACAATGACCACACACTTGACACACTAGCCTGACGAACGCATGCAAAATCTCCACCTAATCAGAGTTACTGGTAATTAGTTTGTGACAGTTTATGCCTATAGATTAGCATTGATTAGCATCTAAGATTTGTAACAGATTGCAAAGACAATAATAAGATGGACCGCTTGCTCTATTTTTAGAGCTTATATTATGTTCTTTTTTTTCCTCGTGCGCAACCAATAAGGCTGTCTTGATTGAATGACTTCTACGCTCCTATGACGGCATTAAAGTTAAAGGTTTCCACTGTACAACTTTCGATTTTAATCTTAATTTTCCATAATCATAGCGAATTACTTAACCGGAAGTCAAGGGGACATAGTGCGATCGTAAATTCCAAAACTAAGTGTTTGAAGTTATCAAATAGCAGAAATATCAAAGCAACCGGTCCAAATTACTGTTGCGTTGTAGTTGTAGGGCTATTTCTAATTTAGAATTTAATGCTTTATGAATTAGATTGCTACTATCTATAACTAGGCCTACCTACTCTTTGTCCTTCTTTCCACTTTTGGTTTTACTAAGCTTAGGTTTAGTGATTTAGGCCCAACTATTGGTGTTACTCTAGTCACTAGTCAGTTATGAGCATTCACTACCCGATAATAATGAACCTTGCAGCTCTTTTCAGAATTTGTTCTAATTTCTTTGTTTTCTTGGGTTGGCGGGCAAGGAAGAAACCTAGAACAGGGGTCGGGAACCCATGGCTCGAAAGCCAGGTGTGGCTCTTTTGATGGCTGCATCTGGCTCGCCGACGAATAAATGTTCGATTATTTAAAAACGTTTTTTTTAAAGACTTTTTGATCTACATATTAATTGCATATCAATATTTCATTCTACAAATGAGCTAAAGTCTACTGCAGCTCAGCATCTTGTTGTTAAAAGTATCAAAAACCCGGACGAGCCGAAGCTCTAGAGCCGGGGCGTAACGCATTAGAATTAGAAGTGAGTTTAAAACTCTGTCCGGGATCCAGCCACCCCACGGCACGCCGAAGGTGTGGCGTGCCATGTAAAAGGGAAGGATTCCGTAGGCTCAGCATCAGAAGAATCCAGAGACATAATTATTATACTTTTAGTTACTTGAATTTTTAGTTTTAAACATAATGTATGGCTCTCACAGAATTACTTTTCAAAATATGTGGTGTCCATGGCTCTCTCAGTCAAAAAGGTTCCCGACCCCTGACCTAGAACTATGGCGCACGGAATGTGTTTCATATGATCTGTTTTTCCTGAAGCCATGTTGGTGTGAGCACAGTGCTTTGTGTTTGTCCGGGTGATTTACTTAATTTACTATAGGCCTACTATATATAGGCCAAGTAAAGGCGGCTGTGCATAGTGCTGGCCACACAATCACCTAGTATGCCGCGGCCACATAATGGGGCCCTATCATAGGGCGCCCTATGGATTAATTTGGTCCGACGGGATACTTTACAATATATAGATATAGTATAGGCCTACCGGTACTATATTATATGCTCTAGTACGGTATTTTGCATGTTGTGCTTGTTGGGGAAACTGGTCTGTAATTTCCAGGATCAGATTTCTTCTTTTTTTTTTTAAAGGAGGGCTACATTTGCTAGTGTTTAATCTTTGGAAACTTTGCCCTGGTTTAGGGAGGTCTGAAAAAGTATTACGTTCGTTCATTTTTAAGCAGTCTTGCTGCAGCTGAAATATCTTATTAGTTTTACAGAAGTTCCTTCTAGATAGAAGATTATCACGTCAACTAGGCCCAAATCTCCTGCAGGGCGGCACGGATAAAACCCGCGACGTGTCGGTTGACAGTCCGGTGTACGGTAGTAACCACAACACCAGCCTGCCTCACCTGGACTAGAACTAGAAGCTTTATTTGCTTTTAAGTACCGGTACCGGTATGTTAGGAGCTGTAGTGTTTTTCTATTATTAGTTTTATTAGGCTATTATTAGCATTTGGATTAGTTTGTTGTGCATGTGCTCTTATGATTGTAACTTGAATACATTTAGGAACCACGATTCATTTAACACATAACTTAGGCCTATTACTATTCTGATGCAAACGTCTAGCCTGCTAGCCTACTTGCCAGTAGACAAAAGAAATAGAATAACTGGATAACACTACGATAATGAATTCTGGGTCTTTTTTTTTAAAGGGGAGTAACGACAATTACAATTCATTAATATCTAAATATTGTACGAGTATGAGTTTGTTTTCTTTTATTATTTAAAAAGGATATTTTTATAATTTGCTTTAACTTTAAGTTTAGATAGTAAGTGCAACAATAATAACATCTATCATCTAGGCTAGGGTTTTTGCTTATAACTTAATTAACTTAATATAATGGTATATAGCTGCCCAATTTGAATACATCAGGGTAAAAATCACTACTAGTCTATATATATAAATATCTAAGTAAGTAAACACAACAAAATAATAAATAAAACTAACATTTTTTTTAAAATAGATTTACTTACACATTTAATTATTTATGATTAAGAAAATGTGATAGTCCTATAAAGTGGACTAAATTGCAAACATGTGTACAAGTTCATCTTCAACTACCATTACTAATATTTTATCTAATATTAAATTGTTAAAACTCTTAACATTTTTTAAAACCTAATATAAAAATATTAAATGAAATATTTCAAAAAATTCTCATTAAAAATTTTGTTAACACGAATTGTATTCTTCAAAATGTAAATAGAAGTGAATTTATAAAAAAAAATGACACTATACATCCGGTTGTTTAAAACAAATTCATTGGAAAGCTTACCATTACCAGGTATGTTAACACAATTAAAAAAAAAAAAAGCATAAAATAACTATACATAAATAGTACAACTGGAGAAAGTTGAGGACAGGGGCTTGTAAGGCCTACTTTAGTGATGTGTTTTGTAAACTTGCTGAACAGCTATCTGCACTGTTACATAAAAAAAAAATTACATTTATAATAAGAGTTATAGTTATATTGTCTCAAGTAAAGGTCCTTTTGCGTTAATGCATTTGGGGGCATTTGTTTTCATACTATAAAATTATAATACTTGAACAATTTAAATCTTACACATACTGTACACACAGCTCAGTAATTCTGGGTAATGTTTATAAAAAAAAAAGCTGGTATGCTCTAGGCTCTACCTACTTTTCAACATCATCGCTTTAATTTTGCACTAGAAAATTATTCCCCACATATGTAGGCTACAAGCATTTATAAGAATTTCATCCTAAATGAATTCCTTGGTGTTCTTTTAATGTATCTCTTCTAGAAAACTCTTTACTACATATGTCACATATTATTATATAAGGCTTACTTTAAATCCTAAATGCATTCTCTCATGTCTTTTTAAGTTTAAGACTACACTTTTACTAAATTCTGTACTGCAATTCTCACATTTCTAAGGCGTTGGTTCCTAAATGAATTCTTTGGTGTCTTTTTAAGTGATCACTTCGAGAAAATTCTTGACTACATATGCTACATTCATAAGTCTTTAAACCTAAATGAATTCTTTGGTGTATTTTTAACTTTCTACTTAGAGAAAATTCTTTACTGCATTTGTCACATTTATAAAGCTTTAATCCTAAATGAATTCTTTGGTGATCTCTTAATGTATCCATTCTAGCAAATTCTTTACTGCATATGTCACATTTATAAGGCTTTAATCCTAAATGAATTCTTTGGTGATCTCTTAATGTATCCATTCTAGCAAATTCTTTACTGCATATGTCACATTTATAAGGCTTTAATCCTAAATGAATTCTTTGGTGATCTCTTAATGTATCCATTCTAGCAAATTCTTTATTGCATAGGTTACATTTATAAGGCTTTAATCCTGAATGCATTCTTTGGTGCGCTTTTAAGTGTCCAACTTGATAAAATTCTTTACTGCATATGTCACATTTATAAGGCTTTAATCCTGAATGAATTCTTTGGTGCGCTTTTAAGTGTCCAACTTGATAAAATTCTTTACTGCATATGTCACATTTATAAGGCTTTAATCCTGAATGAATTCCTTGGTGTATTTTTAAGCGTCCACGTGCACTGAATTCTTTACTACATGTGTCACATTTATAAGGCTTTATTCCTGAATGAATTCTTTGGTGTATTTTTAAGCTTACACGTTTACTGAATTCTTTACTACATATGTCACATTTATAAGGTTTTAATCCTGAATGAATTCTTTGGTGTGCTTTTAAGTGTCCAACTTGATAAAATTCTTTACTGCATATGTCACATTTATAAGGTTTTAATCCTGAATGAATTCTTTGGTGAACTCTTAATGTAACCCTTCTAAGAAATTCTTTACTGCATATGTCACATTTATAAGGCTTTAATCCTAAATGAATTATTTGGTGATCTCTTAATGTATCCATTCTAGCAAATTCTTTATTGCATAGGTTACATTTATAAGGCTTTAATCCTGAATGCATTCTTTGGTGCGCTTTTAAGTGTCCAACTTGATAAAATTCTTTACTGCATATGTCACATTTATAAGGCTTTAATCCTGAATGAATTCTTTGGTGTATTTTTAAGCTTTTACGTTCTCTGAATTCTTTACTACATGTGTCACATTTATAAGGCTTTATTCCTGAATGAATTCTTTGGTGTATTTTTAAGCTTCCACGTTTACTGAATTCTTTACAACATATGTCACATTTATAAGGTTTTAATCCTGAATGAATTCTTTGGTGTGCTTTTAAGTGTCCAACTTGATAAAATTCTTTACTGCATATGTCACATTTATAAGGTTTTAATCCTGAATGAATTCTTATGTGTATTTTTAAGCTTCCACGTTCACTGAATTCTTTACTACATGTGACACATTTATAAGGCTTTAATCCTGAATGAATTCTTTGGTGTTGTATTAAGCTTCCACTATGAGAAAACAAACTACCACATGTGTCACATTTATAAGGTTTTTCATCTGTATGACTCCACACGTGGGTCTTTAAATGGTTTATGGCTACAAATCTCATATTACAGATCAAACATTGAAAGGGAAGTTCTTCTAAATGACACTTTTGATGTTCTTTTAAATGTACACGCCATGAAAATTCTACACTACATACACCACATTTAAATGGTTTTTCACCTGCATGAAGCCAAAGGTGGTATTCTAAAAAACTTAAGGCACAAAATTTCTCATTACAATTCAAACATGTAAAAGTTCTTTCATAAGAATGCATTGTTCAGAAGAATTTGTGTGGTGGAAGATTTGTCTTCTGGGTCACATCACATTCGGCATTACCAAGTGAAGTTAGAAAATGTCTTGCTTACTAGACTGATAAGTTGTTTAATATTTAGTTCTTGAAATGTCAACCACCATTAATTGTTCTTTTCTTTCTAAAATATGTTTTGAGATTTCCTATAAGAAGAAAAATTACATCCTTTAAATAAATATTTTAATATTCAGCACAATTTTATACATTTAATGATTAAGTAAATTAAGCATTAAAATTGTTAAATATGAAATAATTAAGGTTACTAGTTAGTTCATATTTCTGTTGGACAAGTTGGAAGTGAGGTGATCTAGAGTTATTGTTTTTAAAGCTAAGCAGCTGGTTATCAAACTATAGGACTACAATTTACTCAATACAATCGACTCTCATTAATCTAGATTAATCAGTTCTAGTTTTTACTTTAAGACATAAAATAACACCACTTCATTCAGCATTACACTGGTATATCCATATACAAAATGAAATAAGACATATTAGACGTTACGAAAATCATATAATTATATATTAATAACTATTTTTCTGATCAGATTATTGCTATCCATCCATCCCTATGCCGCTATAGCCAGTGTAAGGATTTGGCCTGCTCCACCACCTCCTTCCATCTGGGCCTATCATTGGCTTTCCTCCGCCATGCCAGCACACCAAGCTTTTGCAGATCTGCTTCTACAGCTACGAGCCATCTTTGTCTTCCTCTGCTCCTAAGCCTTTCCCCGCTTGGCCTCTAGTGGTGTACTGTTCTGGCTGCTCTGCCTTCTGCTATTCTTTTCAAGTGGCCTGGCCACCTTAGTCTGCCCTTTTTTTTTTTCAGCTACCATCGCTGGATCCACATACAGAGTGTATAATTCTTCATTTGTTATTGTTCTCCAGCCATCTGTATCGTGCACAGCTCCATATATCTTCCTTCACACTTTTCTTCCCCAAGTATTTAGCAGATTATCAATGGATTTTGTCATTGTCCATGTTTCACTGCTATACATTATAATACATCACCAATGGCCTTATTATTGTTTTGTAGATGGTTTTCTTTGTTTTTCTTGAGATGTTTTTTTTTTAAGCATGTTGTAGGTGCTGTAGTAAGTTTTGTTGCCTGCTGCTATTCTTTTTGTTTTATTTCTGCTAGAATTTCATTACTTTCAGTGATTGTAGATTCTACATATTTAAAGTTATTTATTTTTTTGAAATAATGGTTTCAAATTTTGATGGATTTTTCTGTCTCTCCTACTTTTACTTCTCTTGACATGTAAATGTATTTTTTTTTTGGGTGTTAATTTCCAGTTCTGCTTTTAGTGATGCATCTTCTAAATCTATGAATGATTGTATGATGTCTTCATTCCTTTTTTCCTAGTAGTGCAATGTCATCTGCTTAAGTAAGGTACTGGATTGTTTGACTGTATATGGTGCCTATTGCTTGTAGACATTCATTCTCTCTAAGGAAATATATTGTTATGGTTTCCTTTGTATCACCGGATATTATTATTACTCTCTCTAGGCTGATGTTAGAGAGCATACAACAGAGTGAGTCTCCTTGTCTAAGTCTGCGTCTAATTTTGAATTCTCTTGACTTGAATAGTCACCCTGGATATTAATTTTACTTTTAGAGTTGTTGAGCGTCATGTGTATTAATCTTGTTAGTTTGTTGGGTATACCAAATTTCTGTAAGGTTTCATAAAGAAATTTTCTTTTGATCCTGGCGTAGGCCATTTTGTAGTCCACATAACGTTGGTGTATTGGGATATTATATTCATGTCATTTCTCTAAGAGTAAGAGTCATCTGAGAGTGAAGATGTGGGCAGTGGTTGATCTATTTGGTCTAAATCCACATTGATAGTCTCTTAATATGTTTTCAGTGTAATGCTACAGTTGTTTTGTGATTAATTTTGTTAGTATTTTATAGGTTACATCTAGAAGGGATATGTAGCTTGGATCCTTTATGTATTGGTGTTCTGATGGATGTTTTCCAGTCTGTGGGTATTATTTCCTACTCCCAAATTTGGCTAATGAGATTATGTATCTGTGAATCTGAGTATGTAATTCACGTTCTCCATATTTAATAAGTTCTGCTGTTACTAGGTCTTTGCCAGGGGCTTTGTAGTTTTTCAATTTCTTTATAGCCTCTATACACTATACTCTACACACTCTATAGTTTCTTCCAAGGCTGGTGATTCTATTAAGGGATATGGATCTCCATGTGGTAGTTCATGGTCTTAATTTTGTTCACTATCTGCATTTAGCACAATTTCAAAATACTCTGCCCATCTTTCCAGTACTTGACTTTTTTCTCATAATTAGTTCTCCATCACTGTTCTCACACATTTTAGGTCTGGCCTGGAATCCATTCTTTTCACCTTTTATCCTCATATACATTATTCCCCTAATATTTCCTTATTTTGCCAACTCTTCAATTTCTATTAATTTATGTTTCTCCCATTCTCTTTTTTTCTTTCTGCATTATATTGTAGCGTTTCTTCTTGTTTCATTGTAGATTTGTCAGTATTTCTGGTTTCTCTTTGTAACATTGTAATACTTGTTCCTGTTTCTTTCTTCTATAATTTCTCTGCATTTGTTGTCAAACCATCCGGCTCTCTGGTTAATTTGTTTAAATCCTATTATTTCTTCTGCTGCTTTTAGTTAGAGCTACTTTTATTTTATCCCACTGTTCTTTTAAGTTTGTGTTTTCTTTATTCATTTTATCTTTTGATTTATCAAATTGTGATTATTGCACTGCTTGTTGGTATGTTTCTGCAATCAGAGAATCTTTTATTAGTTTTTCATTATTAAATCGTTTTTGTTGTTTGTTTTTTGGACTATTTTTTTATCATACTTGTTCTTTGCTTATATTTGATTCTAACTAGTAGGTGATCTGAGTTGACGTCTGCCCATCGATAGCTTCTTACATCTCGTATGTCTTATTGCTATGCATCCAAGATCTTTTTTTCAATTCATTAAGCATACTTTCTTGTTAAGTTATACTATTATTACTAACCTTTTTGTGATATCTAGTTTATTTTTTGCAATACCGGTATAACAATTTGTATGAAATTTGAATTTTCTTGGTCCAGTTATCCCCACTCTTCCTTATGTGGTTAGATTTCCTATAATTAAAAAATGTTATCCTTTAAATAAAATATATTTTAATTCAGCACAACATTATACATATAATAATTAGGCATTTAAATGGTTAATAATAATTTTTTATTATATGAAAAAGGATACAATTTAGTTATGATAAATCTTTCTGTAGCCACCGTACATTTTACATCAGGTGATTTAGAGTTTTTAAGGTCAAGCATCTTTCGCTTTGAGAAAAAAAATATTCTTTGTATGACAAAAGGTTACCAAAAGAGTTCATTAACTCTTTCTATACGTTTAGCCATACTGTATGCGTATGCCATAACGTTATGGCTCGGCTTGATTTTACGTATGGAAAGAGTTAAACACCCATGATTACCGTAATCATTAACATTGCTAGTATTTATAGCTATCAATATGATGAACAAATGAATGAGTACATTTTGTTTTAATATCTTTATTCTATCAAATTGTATGTTAAATATCTCTACTATATAATATACTCTTGTTCGTAAAAGTGTAATTACTGGTAAATTGAATTTCATTGAACTAATGATGCTCATGAATATATAAATGTTGGTAACTTAGAATTGGTCACGCTTAAAGTGCTGGTGATTGAGTCAAACAAGTTAAACATTTGTTATTTATAGAATTATAGGGCTACAATGCACTCAATACAATCATCCCTCATCAGTTCTAGTCTTTACCGTGATAAGTATATTTTCTCAGAAACAGCATTCTTTTTTTAAAAATCAATTATTTTTGCATTCAGGGCATATAAAACATTTTCATGACACTCAGAATGTGTTTTTTTAAAACAATATTAAAGTTTAGAAAAGCTTTCTAGACATAATAAAACACTCCATTAGTAACCATTAGACTTGTAACATTCCCTATACTGAATAAAAAATGGAGGAAATAAAAAGATATCTATTGATGCCCTGTGGATATCCGGTATCCTATTCATATTTTTGTACATTACAAACTGAGTTTATCAATTATTAAATGTCTTCATAAGCGCAAAAAGTAAGGCGGGAATTGGATCATCTAATCATGACCATCTGTACATGGTTCTTTAACATTACTATAACTTTTTAAAATAGTAAAGTACCTGTCTGACCAAACTGATCCATAGGGCCGATGAAGCAGCCCTCACCAGTTTTTGCGGTCATGGCATACTGGGTGATTGTGTGGCCAGCACAATGCACAGCCGCCTTTACTTTACCCAACTAAGGTCAGGTACCCATCAGAGCTGGGTAGACTCAGGGACACCCTTCAGACCCAGAAATAAATCCTAGACTTCTCCTGGATTCGAACCCTGGACCTTCAATATGCCATTTAGACATAAAATAACATCCCTTTATTCACCATTTACACTTGTATGATCCAATATATAAAAGAAAATAAGACATATATTAAATGCTAGAAAAATCATAGTAGGCCTATTATATTTATATATTATAAATAATATATTCAATTATACCCAGTTTTTTTTAACGATTAAGATGTCAATCACCATTTTCGTATCATCCTTTGTAAATTGGATCATCTATATTCTATATTTATAGATTGTATAGGCCATAGGATAGGCAGGGGTCGGCAACCTGCGGCTCGCGAGCCCCATGCGGCTCTTTCGATGTCAAGATGCGGCTCTCCAGTTCCATGCGCAAATATTAATAATTATTTTTTTTTTTTTCAAAACTAAAAAATAATACTATAGCAGTATAGCCTACTGTAAACAGGATAAAACCCTCAACAGAGAACAGTGAGAATAGGTGAAGTAGAAAGTAGACTGACAGCCGCTAGACACTACTACCACCCTGCCAGCAACCCATCGGACAGTAGGTTCAGTCTTCAGTCTTTCTCGGAGCACGGTTGCGTGTGTTTAAATTAAATCGCTTGCGAGAAACATTGTTGTTTTAAGATTGGACGGAGTCATTTGCGTTCATATGCAACACGACCGTCCGACTTGTCTCATTTGCCAAGAAAAACTTGCACACAATAAGAAGTCAAATTGAAGAGACACTTCACTACAAAACATACCCGATTTCCTGGTAAATATCCAACCGGTGACGCACGGAAAAAAAGCTGTTAAAGAGCTTCAAAAACAGCAGCGGAGTTCTATGCTAAGTAACTGGGCGCAATCTTCAAATAATGTAATTATGGCAAGCTTTGCAATATCACTATAAATTGCAAAAAGAGGGAAACCATTCACAGATGGAGAGTAAGTCAAAAATAGTTTCATATGTGGAGCTGAAGAACTGTTTGGTTATTTTAAAACAAAACAGAAATCATGAAGAAAATCAAAGATTTGCCATTATCTGCTAAAACAGTACAAGATAGAACTGCTAAACTGTGCAAGTGAAAGACATTCAAATTGCTATGGATTAATCTTGTGACATAAAAGGCACGGCACAAGTAACCCTTTTTGTCAGGTATATATCAGCCCAAGTTCCAAAAGAATTACTGCTAGGATTGCTGCCGCTCTCAGGACAAACTCGTGGAAAAGATATAGCAAATATTGTGAAAAAATGCCTGAAAGACTATGCAATCAAGATAAATAAAATCGATTCCATAGCAACTGATGGAGCCAGAAGTATGACAGGAATACATAAAGGAATAACAACAATTCTTCAGCAAAAAATAAACCACGAAATTTTAAAGTTTCACTTCATAATTCCACAAGAGGCGATTTGTGCCCAAACATTTCCGGCCGAAATAGTTGAGATCATGAGCTTGGTAATTAAGATCATTAACAGCATTTTGGCAAAAGCACTCTACCAGCGCGAGTTTAAGGAATTTCTTGAAGAAAAAGAAAGCCAGTATTCTGACCTACTTCTGCACAATAAAGTGCGATGGCTTTCCAAGGGTAACGTATTGAAACGTTTTGCTTCTGGCTTGAGTGAAATAAAAACATTCTTCAATGAAAAAGGCATAGTCCATCCTGAATTGAAAGAAGACAAATGGCTGCAAAAATTCAACTTCAACTTCATGGTGGATATCACAAAGAAACTAAATGGGCTAAATGTAAAACTGCAAGGAAAGGGAAATCCAACCTATGCCTTGCTTGAAGAAGTGGCTTGTTTTGAAATTAAATTACTTCTTTTTGTCGAAGACAAGAAGAGCGGTAAATTACTTCATTTCGAATCTGAAGTAATATCGCGATGAAACCAATGCAACTTTTGACACCAATTACTTCAGCATGGCTATAAACAAATTAAAGAATGGATTCGCTGAGAGACTTGAGCAATTAAAAACCAAACGCAAGTACTCTAGCGTTCAAAGTAAATCCTCTTAACACATATACAAATGAGATCGACATTGAGCCATTTGGAATTGATGCTGGTTCGCTTCCAATGCAATTGGTGGATTTGAAAACCTAACACCTGTGGAGTGGCAAGTTCACAGAACTCAAGAGCAAGTCAGAAGAGTTGTAGGTCCAGAAAGGCATGCACGCCACGTTGCACAACTGGGCAGCTCTAAAAGAAATGCCGCAAGTTGAGGCACTCATATTTGACGCATGGAATAGTCTTCCAGAATGCTACAGTGAGGTGAAGAAGTTGGCATTTGGAGTGCTGACGATCTTCGGGTCAACATATTCGCGCGAGCAAGCATTCTCTTGCATGGATATAATAAAAAGTAAAGTAAGAAGCCAACTAAGCTTATATAAATAAAAATCTAGAGGCTTGAAACTGAAAACAAGTTATGAGCCAGATTTAACCAAACTTTCAAAAGGCATGCATATACAAGGCCAATGCTCCCATTAATGTAACTAGTGTATCTATTATGCAATAATTATAGTTACATTATTTGATTACTAATTGTATTATTCTAGCAGAGCTAGCTTAAATACTTTAATATGTTTTGTGCGAAACATTTGTATGTTTTATATGAATAAATATTTTTTCATATTGCTTTTTAAATCAAAAATCAAATTTATTTACTTAATTCTAATCAAATTCCATATTTAAAAAAATGTTAGTGGCTCTTTAAAAACTGGGAAATTTTGTAAATTGCAACTTTTGGCTCTTCCGTCTCAAAAGGTTGCCGACCCCTGGGATAGGGCCATGTCATAGCTGCAAATATAGGCCATCCCATCGCATAGGTGCCAGAGGACTAAATTCAGAATTATATCATGATGCTCTCAATAGCGATGTGAATTGATACAATTAATTAAAAGTATTAGTTACTATTGCTTATTTATGAGATCATTTATAAGTTTACAGACGTTTTTTCTAGGTAGATTATAGTATATAAAAAACATAGATATAAGATTATTTTACGTCCACTGACTAGGCCCAAAACTCATGCAGGGCGACATGGATCGGTCGATGGCAGGGATAGAGCTAGAACCCGCGACCTGTCACGTTGATTTTGGGTTGACAGTCCGGTGAACTAACCGCTGGACCCGCCGGCTTAAAAGGATAAGGTTAAAAATAGGAAATAAAGCATATACCCTATATCCTATACTATTATACGAGTTAAAATTGTATGTATATATATATGTGTATATGTGGAAATTTTCTTCAAAAGCGCTCTAACGATTATCTTCATGTTTTAATGCACGACTTGTTTCACCTAAAAAAAATTCTACAGCTTTTCGGCCACATAAATAAAAATCAGAAATGATCGATAGACAAAAATACACAAAAGATTTATCGTAGATAATTGATTTTGGCCGTGAAAACATGCCATTGCACGATCCACATGTAGCGCGGCATTCAAGAGCGGTGTTTTGTTGCGTCGCAATTATGACGTTGCGGAAATACCCGTTCAACATTAACAAGATGTTTAATTTCTTGTTTATGCTGGCTGTTTTGCGCACCGATGATAGATATAATTTAAAGCAAGACCAAGTGTAATAATTTATGTAATGCAGGGTGTGCAAACTACAGCCAGTGGTTGACTCGCGGGCTGACAAATAATAGTATGCGGCCTTTGAGGCTTATTTAGATTAAAACTTCCTCAATATATTTTAGATTAAATTAAAAATAAAATAAAAAATAAAATATTTACGTATTAATTACTAGTGAGATAATAGTTTGCCCTTTAAATAATAACAGAATTAGATGAGATTTCTCCAAACTATATGCCTATTTGTAAATTTTGTTTATTAAACATTATTTTGGAAAAGAAAACCCGTCGAAAATAATAATAGGAACTACTTTTTTATACAGACATGTGTTCACGAATGTGTTATTAAATATATTTATGATTTGCTTATATAGGCCTACCCAAGTAAGATATATTGTCAATTTGAAATCTGGCAAACTAGAAAAGATGTATTTCATTCATTCGTATTTTCCTTATATAATAGTCAGACGTGTAATATACTTTTAGTTTTATTGAGGGGGAGGGAAAATTAAACAATTAATCCAAGAGTATTTTAATCATTTCATTTGCAGTCTTTTCAATGAATAACATAATTTCACCTTTAATTATTTAGTATTTAACTGGTGTAAAGCTCACAGTTTAAACAATTTGTTAAAATGTGTATTATACCATTGTTGTAATTGATATTATATTTTGCCGAGATAGCTTATTTAAATGATAACAATTATGTAGGATATTGGATAAGGTTTACACCAAACTATATATTTTAACTTTTTTTTTTAGTCAAACATTCTTTGGAATAGTACATTGAAAATAATAAATAAATACTTTTTTGAAAAAGATATATTTTTACAAGTGCTTTACAAACTATAGGCCAGAAAGAAGTTTAATTTCTTGTTTAGACTACTGTTGCGCACCGATGATAGAAATAATTTAAAGCAAGACCAAGTGTAATTTATGTAATGCAGGGGTGTGCAAACTACGGCCAGTGGTTAACGCGCGTGTGGACAAATGATAGCATGCGGCCCTCGCGGCTTATTTAGATTAGAACGTCTTCAATATATTTTAGATTAAACTTCAATATATTTTAGATTAAATAAAAAAAAAGAAAAACAAATAAATATTTACGTATTAATTAATAGTCAGATAATAGTTTGTCGTTTAAATAATAACAGAATTAGATGAAGTTTCACCAAACTAAAGGTCTATTTTTAACTTTCTTTTATCCGAAATTTTTTTGAAAAAAAAAACACCTCTAAAACTTTTATGTTTAAACAATGAATAGCTGTATATAGTATACACTGTAGCAGATTACACTACACTGTATATAGTGTTCACTGTAGCGGTATACACTACGCTGTATATAGCATACAATGTAGCAGTATACTCTACACTGTAAATAATAAACACTGTATTAGTAATCACTTTTTTAAAAATTCAATGCATATGTTTACGAATGTTTCATTAAAAATATATATGATTTGCTTATAAAGGCCTACCAAAGTAAGATATATATTAGAATATGTTAACATTGTCAATTCGAAATCTGGTAAACTAGAAAAGATGTATTCAGTATATTCGTATTTTCCTTATATATCAATAGTCAGAAGTGTAAATACTGTTAGTTTTATTGAGGGGCGGGGAAAGGGGGGAAGGAATTAAACACATCATCTAACGTAGCCTATATATATTATAATTTTTTCATTTGCAGTCTTTTCAATGAATAACCTAATTTCACCGTTAATCATTTAGTATTTAAGTTTAATGCTCAAAATAAAAAAAAAAAATTAAGATGTTTATATTAATCAATATTATATTTTGCCGCGATAGTTTATTTTAAATAGTAACATCAATGGAGGATATTAGATAATGTTAACACCAAACTATATATTTTTACTTTTTTGTCAAACAATGTTTGGAATAATACATACAGGCACGAAACGACAATAACATTTTAAAATAGTTTTAAACAAGTTTTTTACTGATGGATGTGTACTTGATCAACTTAGTGGAAAAGAAAAGTCTTCAAATTCTTCTTGAATGCCTTTTTTGACACAGAGTTTTCAGTGTCTCAGGTAAGCCGTTCCACAGTGAAGGCGCCACAGATTCAAACGAGCGTACACCAATAAGAGAAGGGGTAGAAGAACTAAAAATTGTAACGTAATTCACGATATTTTAAATTTAAACTTTTCATATTCAGTTTTTTAAATAAATAACATAATTACATAACTGAGATATATTTCTGTTGGATTTAAAACTGACAACTCTAGCCTACATTCTACATGTTTTTTTTGGAATTTAAAATGAGATTAAGCTGGATTTTTTTTTTTGGGGGGGGGGGGGGGTTATCGGGCAAAATCTAGATATTAGACTGCACAAATAAAAATCTGCTTCGACTGTTAGAATTTAAAGCCCGTTATTCATAGTAGAAAAAAGAAAAAGACAAATACCATTTATTGGTCTGGTAAAGACGTATATTTAAAAAATGTATGCACTGATGTTTTACATACACATGATGTTAAGGTACAAGCCCCTGCTCTTTATTACCGATCGAATGATCGGTCACATGGTACTAATATATATGCAGATGAATCGAAGTTGGATGATTTGATAAACTGACTGAGTCTGAGTCTGAGTATACAACCTACAAAGTTTTGGGCCTAGTGGCGACGTAATATTAGTACTAATAATCTACTATCTAGAAGAAACGTCTGTAAAACTTATAAGTCAAGTCATCACTCTTTAAAGTCATTATAATATAAATAGGATATTTGATACATTTTGTGAACTTTTATATCTAAATCGGGCATTTTATTAATATACATATATAATATTCACCTGTAACAAAAAGTAAATTAAATAATAAATCACGCATGCGCAGATCCAACTTAACTTAACTTCCTATTTCACTCTCTTGTCCGTTTTAAATTTTATTTCGACATTTAACTTTTAATGTTAACACAACTTAACATTGTTTTTCAAATAAATGCGTTGTAATCATATGTTTAAGCCTTTCAAAAAATTTTGAAATTTAAAGACCTAGACTCTATATAGCCAGAAAAAATATAGTTTAAATGAAAAGGAAACAGAAGTGCACATAATTAGGCTTATTAGAAAAGATTGTTTAAAACCAATGCAAACGTGATCCACAGAATAAATACAAAACAGAATGCGCAATCGTGATCAGAGTATATTATAAAGAAAGAAAGAGTAAGCTTAGTCTAATGCAAATCAAATTTTAAAAAAAGAACACAATAAATTAAAACGATGATTGTGGGCATGTGTTTTATATTCGCTTAGTTATATGCAGTAGCCATATTTTTTTTAATTTACTGAAGACATTTTAGGAAAGTAGGCTAATTTAAAATAGGACTAAATATTGTAATCGTTCAAAATAGGCAAGTCTTTTATTTAACAAAAAGCTAAATTGCCCGGTGTTGCCCGTGGATTTTTTTTAAAGTAATATTGATTGAAATTTTAAAAGATGGAAAAAAAATATGGGCTAACTGGAGAATCGAACCCGGGTCGACCGTACGACAGTCCGATACGTTAACCAGTCAGCTAAATTGCAAAGGTAAAATATGAGGCAGTAATGTCACGTGTCTTTAAATAAACCAATTTGATTAGTTAAACACACACGCCCTATAGATCTATATATAACAATAAATAAGATTATCACGTCCTATGCTGTTCCGTAGTCTGAGTCTAGTCTTGTATTTTTATTAGTCGTTTTAAATGATGTTAAATTAGGCCTACTACTGTTTTTCCTGTGGGTTTTTTTAAGGTAACCCATTGCATGCCCGGATGCCACTCGAAAGAAAGAGCATTATTTTGCTTCTCGCATAAGGGTCAAGGAAAGTGTTTTTTTGTCTTATGTTTATCTGAGCATTGCAACCTTATATGTTGTAGTTGTAGGCCTATTTCTAAACCAGTTAAAAGGGAAATGGTGCACCAGTTTAGAATTAGCCTTTTATTGCACACCTGCCGTGCACTAGCCCCATCATATAGGCCCAAGTAATTATAAGTTGCACTCTTGCTCCCTCACCACTTTTTCATTAAAACTATGTAGGCTACTTCGCCCTTGTCCCCTCCAACCTCTACCTATATGTTTATAGTTGCAGATGTTGAGACGCAGCATGGAGATGCATATTAAAAATAAATGTTAATTGTTTATAGGTCCTACGCATATTTAGGCCTACAAATTATTATTTATATTATAATACATTAACCATAGCAAAATAGCTTAGTATACAAACTGTGTAGGCCCTACTTTTAAAAAACTCGTACACACATTAAGCTTATGTAGGCCTATTAATTGGTACCAGTAACACGACTCTCAAGAACCATCGGGGTTCTCCCATTGAAAGATTCAGAAATTCAGAATGGAGTGATGTCACAGTGGTTTTAATGTGACATTTTTGGAATGACTTAGGCCTACATATAATGTTGCATCTTATTTTATAATTTACAGACACTACTTCTATAAAGAATATTGTTGCGTCCTACGCTCATCCCTGGTTTAAGTCTAGTCCTGCATTTCTATGAATGGTTTAAATGATGTTAAATTACTGGTTTTCCTGGTTTTGTTCAGGTAACCCATTCCATTCCTCGGATGCCACTTGGGAAGAGAGAGAGGGGAAAGGTGGGTAATTCGTATCGCTGTGTAATTCGTACCTATGCCGTTTTACATATTTTGACTGGTTGTAATTAACACTTAAGCCCGTTAACACATGCCAGCACATTTGTTATTACTGCCATAAAACAATGGTGGACATGGACAAGAAAGTAAAACGGTAAGCACGCTTTAAATTCTTTTTTTAAATTACTTGATGTATTTGTTTTTTTACCAGTGCTTCAATTAAAAATGTGTAGGTCTGGCTAAAACAGATTATTTATATTTGTTTAGTGTGCTGACTAACCACTCTGCTTCATTAGTAAGTAGATTTTGATCTGTTTTCTATTGCCGATAAAAAACACAGAAGCAATAAACAATGTTAATTCAGCTAAATCGTACCTCGCTATAGAGAACGATCCGTAGAGGTAAAAAAAAAATGATTTTAATGTACTAATTAGTTAATTTAGATAACATAGACTTAGGCGAATTGATATTTACAACAGTTAGGGAAACTTTAGAAGGAGCCTAAAATCTGTACAATATGACAAAAATTAAATCAGGAAAACTATATCGGCCTACAAATGCTCTCTCCCTCTCTCCCTCTGTTCGTTTCTCTCCCCTTCTCCTTCTTTCTATATATAGATATGCCTACATATTATATATAACTAAACTTTCAATGTGGGTCTCTACCTGCCTCCGTGATGTAGTCTAATACTTGCACACTATCACATTTCAGTACCCAGCTTTTCAGAATTACTTTTGTTTGTATTCAAGGATGACGTCTACAAACATGTGGCTGAGGCAAATGTGTCGATCGGAGATGTACATTGGTGTCTTGTTGATCTCAACACTCCTATGCTTGGCAACTGTTGCCCAGTACTGGACGAACGGCGAACCGATATCTTTTACTCAACCTTTTGTTTACGAAAGAGCTGAAAAGGCACAACAACCGACCCAACAAAAAGAGCAACATACCCAACAAAAAGAGCAGCTTACACAAAAAATAGAAAAGCCTACCCAACATAAAAAGCAACCTACCCAACAAAATGAACAACCTACCCAACAAACAACGCAAAAAAACACCATCCAGACTACTGAGCTCGACAAGACAGTGCCAGAATCTGAAAAAGGTAGGCCAGAGATATTTAAAACAATGAGGTCTATGCACAATTCCTTAGAGACAGAAAATCGATCACGTGAGGCTTTGTAAACTAAAAAAAAAAAGGCTGATTTTACATTGATCTTAATGGCACCTATGCTTATTAAACATTTTAATTTTTTAACATATCCTTGAATATTGTGATATTATAAATGATGCTCA
This sequence comes from Anisus vortex, assembly GCA_949126835.1. Taxonomy (NCBI): domain Eukaryota; kingdom Metazoa; phylum Mollusca; class Gastropoda; family Planorbidae; genus Anisus; species Anisus vortex. The sequence goes on from OX421499.1 coordinate 32,626,002, forward strand.
CAGAAGCAACAATGATTAGGCTATAGACATACAATTATTAAAGGACAACACCTATTTGTTGATCTTTCAAAGGAAATCGATGAAAATATTTTAGATTCTTTACATGATAATTTAGAGGTAGAATTTGCGCAACCAACAGCAGCGCAGTAAACCTTTATTAATGTTTACAAGACAAGTCTAAGTGTATTTACTCAACATCACGTGACGGGAAATCATTCTGCATAGACCTCGTTCTACCGAATTATACTTCATTCATATCATATCATTATATTATCAGTTCTGTAATCTTTTAATGAGTTACAGTTATTTTTTTCAATTTAGCTATAATTAAGCTGGTTAATATAAAGAATAAAAAAAAAAACATCATAAAGTGTAATGAAAAGAGAAAAGGGCTGAAAATATAACATAAAATGTTATTATTGGTATTACGTCTATGTTCCAAGGTTCAGCTCGATGGGATTAACGAAGAAACGGGTTAATTAGCATAGGTTTTGCTAACTAGCCAGAAAGCTACAAATTTTTTTTAAGGGATCATGACGTCATTGAGATTTGATCATTTGTGTGTCACGTCGCGCCACACAAATCTGAGTGTGTAAAGAAATTAAATGAGAATGATCTGCGATTTGGACATTTAGTGACGATGAAAGAGAAGAGAATAAAGAAAGATTTTCATCTTGCCAGTCTTAAGGTGTTACGTTTAGCCAATATTAGATCTATGCTTAGCTTCTGCTAGCTGCAAGTTTAATGTAAAACTAAAAAAGAAAATCAGCAAATGTTCAAAGCGTTTTGTTCTTGAATTAATTAAAATGCAACTCTTCTATTCTTCTGGCTAAATGTCCCAACTCTATCGGTGTCTTATTCGCTCCATGGATTAAAAAACAAACAAATATGTAAACTTTTGTATGGCTTTTCTGCACAACAATGTGCCACTGTAACGTTGAAACTCCATTTTCGAGACTAGCAATTTACTATAAAAGTATAAGACTGATTAAGGTTATTAAAGTCCATTCAAAAGTATGCAGATAGTTAATGTCGAGTTGAATAACTGTGTCAACATTCGGACACTTGACAGCGGACGTAATAATAAATAAAAAAAATGCTGATTTACACTGAACAACTGTATTTAGACTGCTAGTTCTACATAGAAACGGTCCTGGTCTTTTCGGGTTTCAAGCATGGTAGAACGTTAGGATTTTGTTCCAGGTTCTGGAGTGTGACCCCTAGACTATCCAGGTCTGAAAGATATCTGGCTTGAGTATGAGGGGGAGCAGAGGTGGCTGGGTATGTTTCAAGAATAACCTGTGCCTCAGCCTACTGTGTAATAGTGCAGTTTTTGCTTCATAATCCACGATTCCTATTAGTGCTATTATAGCTATTAGTGCTTGGAAATCTCTGCAAAATTGAACTACTGTTGATTTCCTGAAGCAAATCTAGAATCGAAAAGTAGATATAGAATCAAGTTGAATGCTACCATGCTACCGTAGGCTCTTTATGAAATTATATATTTTTTTTAATATTGAAAGACTAGATGGATTGCTAGAAGATTATGTATTGACCATTTGTAGAGATGCCAACAAATAATGAGTCTTAACATTTTAACTTTCTCCGTCTCGGTTGTGTCGAAAACATAATTTGTGATACATTTTAAAACATCTTTTTTTTTTTTCTAATTATTTCCGTAAAAAAAGTAAAGTACCCGTAGAAACAAATTGATTATAGGGCTGTTGAAGCAGCGTTCACCAGTTTCTGTGTCCACGGAATACTCCGTGATTGTGGGGCCAGCACAATGCACAGCCGCCTTTACTTTACCCCAACTAATGTCAGGTACCCATCAGAGCCGGGTAGACTCAGGGACTCCCTCCAGTCCCGGGAACAAATCCCGGTCTTCACCATGATTCGAACCCAGGACCTTTGGTACGCCAGTCGAACGCACTGCCACTCGGTCGCCGTGCCACACGCTTTTACTTGAAGATGGATACATGCATTTTTGTTTTTCATCATATTATACAATTTTCTCATAAATTTAAGCTTGGTTGGCATGTATGTGTAAATTTGTGTCAAGCTATTTAGCCAGGTTAATAAAGCCCCATTAACAGACCTTAGTTAGTTCAGCGACGTATTGCAGCTGTGTATTGTGACTCTACAACTCCCCCCCCCCTCGCCCCACACCATCACATAGGCCTATATACGCACACAGTTTTAACCCAAACATGCAATATAGGAATTTAATGTCAATTTGACAAATAATCTTTTTTTGGTCGCTGTTTTTAATATCGACAATATAGTTTCCGACAAAATCAATACCAACAGTTGTATTCCCTTTATGAGTACAGCAATGCCCTGCAGGATGGTCACACAATAGGCTGCATTGTTATTTACAATGTTGATACAAACCCTCGCTTGCAGTCTTAATTCTATCTATTGACAACAACAACATGAGGTTTAAACTATTTGAAGCAACACCAACAAGATAACTTTTTGTGTTCATCTTACAACACACAGAAGGTGCCTTGGAACAGTGGTGGTTCTCAAACATTCAAATAATATTTTGACTTGCGGTCCTTTAGAGATTATTGTAATGGCTCGCGGTCCCTTTAAAAATTTACGATAAATATTAATCAAATAACTTAATCTATAGGAGCAGGCCTCCATCACTGCCCCTACTGTACCGGCTTTCAAATCGTCACTGAAGAGCTGGTCTAAAAACCTAAAGTGACACTCTGTCATCTGTTTATAATTGTTGTTTTTTTATGTTTAGTTAAATTGTGGACTCTTTTCTCGGTCCTAACGGGGTCTCCCTAGTATTATGAAGAAGAAGTAGGCCCTACTAAAGGATAAATTAATTTATTTATTTTTTAAACAAATAATTACTATTACAATAAATTAGTTATCATATTTCGTATCAAATTTCAATGAAATAGCAGCCTCTGCAAAGTACATGAATCAATTTGATACTTTACTTTTTATTTTAAAGTAGGGCCTACAAGCCGCCATATTAAATTTGTATCTGCAAATTGAGGCCAGCGGAAGCTACAATTTACTTCCCCGTCTACACTTATCCATATAAGCGAGTTATAGGAATAAACCACTTATAATTAGAACAAATCTTTACGCTAAAAAGTCTAAGTCACTTGAAATGTATTACAGGCCAGTGTTTAGGAAATATAGTTTTATAGATAGGCCTAAGTGAAGGTATATTTGCTTTTTGCACCAAGAATATTGTTTCCGTGTCCAATCCATTTTTTCTTATAGATCAGTGGGTAACAGAGAATGTCATCAAGACTCAGTGTCTTTGATTCAATATTTAGTTAATTCTACTTCTTTTACTCCATTTATTGTGATAACCTTCACCTCTTTCTTCTGTTGGACAAACTATAGATGGAGATGCTCCACCTGGATCCAGACCCAGTGTTATAAAAGTTTAGCTCGTCCCATCTTGGAGTAGGCCTACGCATCGATGTTGTGGGATCCCCATTAACAACACCTGATATTTAAGTCGAGCGGCACGTCGTATCTTACAGGACTACGGCCTTTAGACAAGCGCCTCTGCTTTGGTGGCCAAACTCCAACACGAGCCCCTACAACACCGCAGAGTGGTAAACAAAGTCACCACTATTTACAAGATCGTGAACCGCCACGTGGAAATGTCCACTCAGCCAGGTCGCATCCAACAGGTGTCCCGCTCTACCCGAGGTCATCAGCTCAAACTGCATGTCCCACACGCAAGCACCGACGTCTACAAATATTCTTTTTTTTTCCGTCAGCCAGTAGGCAGTGGAACACACTGGACCAGGACCACTACCCTTTCTGTGCCGGATTTCAAATCTTTTCCGAAGAGCTGGACTAAAAACCTAAAGTGACACTCTGTCATCTGTTTATAATTGTTGTTTGTGTGTTTTTTTATTTTATGTGTAGGCCTAGTTAAATTGTGGACTCTTTCCTCGGTCCTAACGGGTTCTCCACTGAGAAGAACAATGAGAGACGAAGAATCTAATTAAAGTTACGGAACAACAGCAACTAGTGTATACTGTGAATATGTCAAACTTTGTTCTATATATTATAATAGACTTGTGTAGAGTTCTAAAAATATTTTTATGAGCATACTAAATTTAATAGCATGGATAGAAGCGCTATGTAAATAACTATTATTATTATTTAATAAAAAAATTTCCCACTATCTTGTATTACTAAGCTTAAGCTATGTTGTGAGCTGAACGTTTTCAAATGTGCTTTTTTTTTTCTTCTGAAACTGTATCTTATCTTATCTTATCTTATATATTACAGAAGCGCCTTCTATAAAAAAAAAAAGATTATTACTTCTTACACTCATACGTGATCTAAGTCTAATCTTGCATTTTTATTAATGGTTTAAATGATGTTAAGTTACTGGTTTTCCTGGTTTGTTCAGGCAACCCATTAGATGTTCGGATGCCACTAGTATGGATTTGTTCTCGCATTAAAGGGATAAGAAAGTTGTTTTGTCCTTATGTTTATCTGAGCATTGTAACTCAAAACACGCACTGTACAGGAAGTGTTATGACATTAACTCTTTATATACGTTTTGCCATACTGTATGACGTAACATTATGGCTCGGCTTGATTTTACGTATTGAAATAGTTACGGCAGATTTACAGCCTTAATGTAAAATAATTTGCAAACAATCTCCTTAGCGGTTAATTCTAAGTTGACATAAACGGAGCCCTCCACACCCCTCCCCTTTCCAACTCCAAAGTTTTAGGGACCACTGAGAAACAAAAAGACATGAATAGTTATCATAGTTTTTATAAAGGCACTTGCACTAAGATTGGTCAACGGTCTCCTAGGCTAGCCGCTTCTACCCACCATCACCCTTTCCAATACCGAATCTAATAGGTCACCGTGCTATAGGGGAGACCGGGGCTAGTTGTCATACTTTTTATATTTTATTATATACATGTAATTAAAAAAACTAATGGGTCAATTTTTGTAAAATCTATATTATTTAGAAGTTTACTTTCATAGTTGCTTAAAAAGTAGATTTATACATCTTTAAACTATTCCAGAAATAAATATGATCACTTTTTCGGAAGGCTCCAAGGCATGACAACTTGCCCCACGGGTGGGGCAAGTTGTCATCCATTGAGGGGTCATAATAAGATTTGTTTAAAATGTAGGCTTATACATCAAAATGAAATGGGAAAACTTTACAAAATATACACTGAATGAAGAAAACAAGAATTGTATTCATAATTATTTTTTTTTAAACTGCATCTATCATATAAAATAGCTCACAACAAAACACATAAGCACGCTATTGTCGGACAATGTTCCGTGGCAGACAATGCGTCAGTGAGGATTGCAACGGTCGTAGAACTGAGGGCACCTACCTTCGATGTGGTGAATGTTATATGTTACGTTGCATCGAGTTATAAGGCCTAGAAAAAACGGAAGACCCCCCCCCCCCCCAAAAAGGCTATTCAAGTCTCTTTTACAAACAAAAAGAGCAAGGTACCTTTAAGGCTGTTGGCACACTGAATGAATTAGAAATCTTACTTTGGCACATTATTATCAAAAGGTTGGCGACCCCTGTCCTACATCCCAGTTCATCGGGCATACTTTGTCAGGTTCAGGCCAAATAATGTGTTTATTCACAAGCAGCTAAATACTGTGCGTACACACACGAACATACTACATCAGAGCTTTAATTTATCGAAGTGGCTATTCTGACCCGATAGACTTAGTTATAAATAGTTAATATCGGTTAGTTTAAATTAATAGGATAGGGATGGCTTTGTAGTATTTTTGGTAATAGTCAGTATCGGTTAGGCTATAAAGGTTAGGGAGAACTCAACTCTGATTGGTTATGTTCGTGTGTGTACGCACAGTATTGAGCTGCTTGTGTTTATTCCGGATGCCATCTTTGCAGGAAGTAAGATAACACTATTGATCACCGCCTTGCCAGATGAAGTCAAGACAAGTAGCTAAACACGCGTTTATCTCTACCAACATCTGCAAATATGATCGACCGCTAAGTTAATACCCAGAGCTACTATTGACTCGATGTTTGTTCAGATGAGAGTTCAAGTCCAACAAAGTCCAACAAATTTACCGCGGTACGCGCTATTTTTAACGCCACACCGCAGAAATTTTTAGTATTTTCCCAGATAAAAGCGCCAAGCCGCAAAATTAGCCTAAATGCCGCGGACAATACCCAATTTTTTTAATAAATCGCAATAATTCGTCCGGAGAGAAGGAGCGTTTATATCAAGTAGGCATAAGAAAATAAAAAGGACGCGAATTAGCTGATATCACTGGGGGGTGGGGGTGGCATGCCTAAGCGGCCAGGCTGCCTCGCGTAGCAGTTTAAGCTTATGACTTAACGATGCCTTGCCGCTCTCGTCTTTTGCTGTGGAACAAAATATATAACTGTGTGGTCACGCCTGCCATATTCTTTGTCGCAATAGAACCTACAAGCTTAAATTGCCATTTTATTCAACAATAAATAAATAATATCTTGTTGAGAACAATAGTAGACCTTCGTATGTTTCATCATCGTAAATCTGTGGATTAAAATATGCGGATATGATCGGCCTTGATAGAACTAATTGATTACGGATAATAGTTAATCGACGATTAAGAGTTTAAAAATACAAAACTTTATTCTGCTTGAGTTATGAATTAGTCTTAGCATTTGCCAAGGCCGCGGTACGCTGCGGAATTTGAAAAAAAAAAATAACTTGCCGCGGAATTTTATGATTTGTATGTCCTGCGGTAAACAGCGGGACAGTGGGACATCACCAATTCGGTCACAAAACAGAACTTGAGCTCGTCTCCCTCCCCCTTCCCAATACACGAATAAGGGGAAACAATAAATAATATGTCTTTGGTAGCAAATTTAAAAATAAAGGGAAGACCATTGACACACACACACATAAAAACTAGTCCCATATAAGCCATATATATTATATTACACCGTTTTTTGGTTTGTTTCAGGTTTATATAATTTTACTGTGCTCACCGCTATGCTAGACATTGGTCGAGGTTCATGACCAAATCAGAGTAGGCCGTATGATAAATATTTATCCTACATGGAGCAGCTATTGAGACTGGACGTCAACATGGTTGTATATATTGATTCAATAGGAGCACCTACGGTGGAACGGATGAGACGCGGTAAGGAGACACATACAAGGATTAGAATTACTCGCTTAAGTGATCTCCCTTACTACAGGTAATTACATAATATATTCTATTTAATCTAGCCTTAAATCCCTCTAATCTATCAAATTTATTTAATCGATCTAATTTATCTAACCTGATCTATCTGATCTATCTGATTTATCTGATCTATCTGATTTATCTAATCTATCTGATCTATCTGACCTATCTGATCTATCCGATCTATCTGGTCTAACTGATCTATCTGATCTAACTGATCTAACTGATCTATCTGATCTATCTGATTTAACTGATCTATCTGATCTAACTGATCTATCTGATCTAACTAATCTATTTTATCGATCTGATCGAACTGATCTATCTGATCGATCTGATCTATTTGATCGATCTAATATATCTAATCGATCTTCTATCTAATCTTTCTAATCTAACTGTATAACATATAGGTTACTAGTATTTATTCCCGTCTAAATGACTGATAAACGAATGATTACAAATTGTTTTGCTTTGTTTTTATATCTTTATTTTCGTGGAATCTTAAAACCACCCAAATTACTTCAAATACACCTTTTTATTTTATTTTATTTTATTTTTTTTTATTTTTTATTATGGGACACGATGGCCGAGCGGCAGCGCGTTCGACTGGCGATCCGAAGGTTCTGGGTTCGAATCCTGACTAGGATTTTATCCTGGGACTTGAGGGTGTCCCTGAGTCTATCCAGCTATAATGGGTACCTGACACTAGTTGGGGCAAAGTAAAGGTGGCTGCGCATTGTGCTGGCCACACATCCCCTCGTACGCCGTGGCTACAGAAACTGGCGAACGCTGCTTCAGATCGATTTGGACCGAAGGGTACTTGACTTTACCCTATTTTATGCTTTTGCCAATTAATATGAATTTGTTGTCCTAAAACATACAAGTATAATTTTCTTTTTTGTTTGTGTTTGGGAGCCTTGAGCTTAGAATTCGTCCTTAAAATATATATTCTTTTTTTATTACTTCGTTTGCTGATTCGATATTATTATCTATTCAATAATTTCTAAATAGTTCAAGATAACCGTCATACAACTCTGTAACAATTAGGCTTAATTTTGATCCTAAATTTATCCTCATCAGATACAGAACTAGAATGGCTGAAATCATGGCCAGTCCAGAGTATAAGAGAGACAATCAACTAGTTGCTCAGAAACTATGCGAGTCTCACGTTCCAGAATACGATATTCTCGTTCTATCTAAGCTTTATTTCGCTAACAGGTCAGTAGTTTAATCTGTAAAACTAAGTTTAAAGTTGAATCAATGCAGTTATAGTGAAGTGTAACGCAGATAGAATATAGAATAAACATTCATTAAAATATAAATTCTCATTTATTTTTTTAATTACACAAAAAACTTTAAATATTTTTTTAAAATGTTAACAGAAAATCCAAAGTACGATTTGAGTAAAGTCTACAGGAAATATTCATATCAATTCATGTCAGAAGTATGAGTGATTATCTTATCTTAGATTTAGTTCAATGTATGATGTAAGAAATATTCATATCAATTAATGAGTGAGCGAATATCGTATCTTACCTTAGATTGAGTTCAATAAGTGTGATTTGTAGAAATTAACTTCTTTCAATTAACTACTTAATATTATGTTATCAGTCTATGTATGCTACGCCATTAATGCAAACGACATAAATATATTTTTCTTTGTTGTAGGGTTAGTTAGTTAAATAATTTTATACCCGCCTAGTTGAATGTGAACATTTCTACACCTTTGACGTAAAACACAAAGGGATCTAACTCTTTCTTAATTTTATTTGATTTTGTGTCATGTACATCTCCAACATTTTTTTTAAAGAATATGTTGGTGTTGTATATTTGCAGGACTTTATCAGAAAACCCGTTTAATACTTCCTACTTTATTTGGCTGGACGGCGGCTACGGACACGGCCATGATATTTACCCTAAGGACAAGCTCTGGATTCCTAAAAACCTCTTTGAATTTCCCGAAAAGCTGACGCTCGTGGAGCGGGCTCCGGGAGTCGGAGCATTCGCTGACAAGACGTCGATTTTGCACAAGCTGAGCATCAACATTCTAGCCGCAGGCTTCTTCGGTGGAGGAAGTGACATAATAAAGGAAGTTTACGAAATGCAGACGCGTCTAGTGGACGACTGGATGAAAAGTGGAATCGTGGATGACGAGCAGACAACGTACATGCTGATGTATTACAAGAAGCCATCTTTGTTTCGGTTAATACCCGGGGATTGGTATGACGTATTCAAACTGTTTAATGTTAATAGAACCACAACCCAGACAGCATAACGACATGGAAAGTAGAAAGTGTAGTAAGCTCGTTAGTTTTAGTTAAGGATATCAAACATTACATCATGGATCTAAAAGGGTCTATTCCTAGCACGTTTGCACTGCTATTGATTATATACTAATTATACGAATACTATACTAATTACTATTGACTTTTGGTTATGTTTTCTATAATAGGTTTAATACTCAGGCGTTAATAGGCCTAAACTCAATTATATATGTGGGGCCGTCCATAAATTACGTCACACGATTGGGGGGGGGGGGGGTCACGAATTTGTGATGATGTGTGACGAGTGGGGGAGGGGAGTCTAAGCAGTGGCGTATTTAGACATGTTCCACATGTTCCATTGGAACAGGGGACCCCACAGAAAAGGGGCCCCCACATATGACAAAAATACATTTTTAAGTGACATCCCCATTCTTTCCTTGACAATGTAAAATAAAATTCCTTTAATCCCCTACAATTTTAAGCGCTCCAACCAAGCTAATAAGCTTAACATAATTTTTTAAAATGATTTTACAGAATGTCACATGAATAAACGGCACTTTTCTGAGGTATGTGGAAGTCAGGGGCGAGGCCACGATGGGGCCCCCACATAAATTTAGGAACAGGGCCCCCACAATCCTAAATACGACACTGGGTCTAAGATATCCGACGTCACATGAAAATGAATATACATATACATGTTTGTGCGCTAAAGACTATTATCTCGTTTGATCGATCGGGGCAACGAAACATGGACATTTACTAGCCGTGGCGTAGCTAGAGTGGGGGGAGGGGGTCCAAATTAGAAAATCCCGCCGGGCCCCCACTTGAGGGGGGCCCCCAAATGAAAATGAAAGTCCGATTTTTTTTTACATAAAATATTACGCCGCTGCCATATAATCTTAATATTCACGTTGTTATATAAGTTAGTGACCCTGTTGTCGGCCCCTATGTATTCCACACATATTAAGGATTTCAAAATTACGTATATCAACACGCATGTATAAAACTGGTAAAAAGTTTACTAAAAACTGTCAATACATAACTCCGGCTTTTGTAAAACACGTTATCTTGACGGTATTTTATCGGTATCTTCAGTGGCGTACTTAGGCTTGGTCCACGTGTTCCATTGGAACCGGACCCCCCCCCCCTTCCCCCGAAAAGAAATATTTTAGTGACATCCCCATTCTTTCAATGAAAATGTAAAATAAAATTCATTTATTCCCCTACAGTTTTAAGCGCTCCAATCCTACAAGGTAAAAATTTAAATTTATGATTTTGCACAATGTAACATGAATCAACAGCCCTTTTCTGAGGTATGTGGAAGGCAGGGGCTAGACCATGAGGGGCCCTCACATAAATTTGGGAACAGGGCCCCGACAATCCTAAATACGGCCCTGGATGTGTGCTCAAACCTTGAAACCTCCATCCGAATACTGCTAACTTAGGCCACTTCCATTGCATCATGTGCGAGGTCATTAACTCAATAAAAAAACTAGGCTATCTCAGGAGCACAATGACGCAAGAAAGCCTTAGCCGCATGGGTTTAATGTCATTGGAGTCAAAAATACTAGACAGCATTGATCTAGATAGGTTCTCAACGTGAGCGATATCGCCCCCCCCCCCGGGAGCGGTGAGAAGCTTTAGGGGGACGCTGACATTCCCTGGGGCGATTGGGGGGGGGGCGGTGAAGGGCAAGTGGTCGGTACAAACTAACTGATAAAATTTGAACACCTCAGCTATTTGAATCGATTAGTTTTTGGATGACATGGGATTTAAACGCAAGTGTTGCTAAATATCTAATATCCCTCAACTGTAGGCCTACATATTATAATACTAATAAGAAATAGGGATCGCAATGACTTGTCGATATTTTAGGGGTCAGTATTTGGCAAATAAACTTATGGTGTGCAGCCGGCTGGTCCTGTGGTTGTTTCACTGGACTGCCAACCCTGCTGACCGATCACTGTCGACCTACATTAAAAGTTAAAAGGCGAAATGACAATTTTAAAAGAAGAGTGAGAGATAGAGAGAGATAGGAAGTAAGAACTTAAGAACTTGCGCATGCGTGATTAATTGTTTCCTTTTTGAAACAGGTGAATATTTTTTTATGAAATAAAAATGCCCTTTTTTTAGATATTTAATAAGTTCCACAAATTATATCCATATTAAAATTATAAACAATTACCAATTATAATTGTAAAAGTGTATAGTATATATGTATAGTCAGTATAGATCTACTACTCTACTACTATTCTAGTTCTAGTAGTACTAGTATTGTAAGGTAGTACTATATTATACTACTATACTCTATACTAAATACTATAACTAGATCTAGATCAATAACTATAACTACTATAACTATAACTGTAACTGTAAGTCTGTCAAAAAGTGTAAGGCGTAACGTAAAAAGAACAGTAAGTCAGGAGGGACTAAGGTAGGTCTAAGTCTAGTAGTGTAGTCAGTGTAGTAGGCCCTACACCTACGTAGTACTACTAGTGTAGTAGTGTCAGACTAGTGTATTTGTAACTAGTAGTAGTAGTAGTAAGTTAAGTTATAAGTGTTATAAAACTTAGTTATAAGTTATAAGTTAGTAGGTTAGTTAGTACAGTGTTTTTTTGTAAAAAAAAAATAGGTGCCGGCGGTACTCAGTGATGGATTACCTAACTTTTAAATCACTTTTGCATTATATATTTATTCTTATTGTGCGCAATTTTAAAATAATTCAATTTTATCAAATTAATAATATAATAAATTAATAATAAACGTTAAAATACAAGAAAAGTAATAATTTTTTGCCCACATTGAAAAAGGTGCTGGTAGGCCTATGCCGTACCGGTGCGTGCCGTCACAAAAAAAGCACTGAGTTAGTAGAAGGTAGTAATACTAGATCTAGACTTAATTATAAGGCATTAAAATAAATTAAACCCTAATTTAGAAATACAACCCAATAACAACCTGTTGCAAAGCTCAGAACATCAGATTTATATAAACATGAAGACAAAAACACTTTTCTTATCCCTTATATATGCGAGAACAAATGCTTTAAAAGTATTCTTTCTTCTCAAGTGGCGTTCGGGTATGGGTTGCCTGAACAGACCAGGAAAAACAGTAACTTAACATCATTCAAAACGTTAATAAAAATACTCGGACCACGGATGAGCTTAGGACGCAATAATCTTCTTTATAGAAGGAGCGTCTGTAATGTATAAGATAAGAAGATAAGACATAGTCTATAGCTATAGAAGACTGTAGGAATTTCAAACAGCAGACTGTTTCTTAATTCAAATTTTAGTGAATCCATCTACAATAAGACATAAGCTTTGGGCTCTGTGAATTCAATCGTAACTATTATGGTTCAAAATTGCTTTAGTGGAATGCTGATAAATGTATAAACATTATCAATATATATAATTACTGGTACTGTGAGTTTATATGTATATATATAACTATGACTATGCAAATACGTAGAACTGTATGTACTAAATGGCCATTTCCTTTCATTTACTATGTTTGCTATGTTGAACATGAGGCCCTATCTGGTTCTCCCAGTTCACCTTGCATTATATTGCTTATTAATGTGGCGAAACCTTCGCCCTTTTAAAAGGTATGCACATTTGATAGGAGAATTAGTAGGTTGTAGTTTTAAAAAAAAGGCCTACTAGCTTATGACAGTATATCGATCAAATAAACTGATTTCATATTATCTGCAAACCTTTTTATCCTATTAGATGTTTACTTTATCCTTTTAAGTAAGTTTTAAGTAATACCTACTTAATTTTTAAATTATTTAATCAATTCACATTTCTATTGTGATCATTTAATAATACGCAAATTTATACAAATCTATAAATGATACGGAAAATACAAAACATATTTATTGACATCTTGAATCATTCTATCACACTTCTGTCTTGGCTCTGTTATAATGTATAAATGTAAAATAAAGTATCCCCTCTGACCAAACTGACCCATGGGGCCGATGAAGCAGCGCTGTGTACCGAAGGTACTAATACAATCATATTGCATTTTAATAGCAATAGATCTAATAGCATCCAAACAGAGTAACCAAAATCGCTTATAGAAAGGAGCTATGGCATATTAAAATGTGAGTTCCAAAGACCTGATGAAGTGCGTCTCTATTAGCAATTATCTTGTAAGCGATCTTGGTCTCTCTGTTCGGGTGCTATTAGATCTATTGCTATTAAAATGCAATATGATTGTATTTGTTTAGTTTTTGTAACTCAATCTGGTCATCAACAGTTATATTCATTAATTTCTATTCATTTTATTTCAGAGCCCAAATTAATCATGGCGAGTGGTGGCAATATTTGAAAACATATATGTAATAATAACCAGGAATCGGAATTGTATCGGGAATCGTATCGGGATAATTGGGTAGAATTGGAATCGTTAAAAATTTTGGTATCGTCCCATCACTAGTATATTACATGTTCTATGGTTTACTTAAATAGAGTAGGCCTACCCATAATTAGTTAATATGATTCAAGCTGTGTCAGCCAATGGGAATCGCAACTAGATCATGTGATAATTAGCCTAGTTAAAAAAGTAAACAAAGATGGCTGCTATTAAATCATCCAGTTCGCTTAAAGAACAGTGTATGCTCCATAAATCTTTCTTCTTTGGATCCAAGGTATAACCCACCATTTTCGTTTTCGATTTCATTTTGCTTTAAGTAGAACAGACGCAGTGGGACATACCAAGTTTACTTCGTCGTCACTGCTAGAATTCATGAGTCGTGAACATAAAATGGGTTGTCAAGAACAGTCACTCTCAAAACTTTCTTGATTGTTTTGAAAATAAAATTGCGCATCTTTGTTTTTCTGTGAATTGTGTTTTATGCGTGGCATGGCTGATTGTGAAACAGCGTATTTCTTATTCGCTCTGAAACAAATTCTAGTGATTTGCTGAAACATGATTCCAGTCAAAACGTGATTCCTTGTTTCTAGTGTGGCTTAGCCTTAAAAGAGCGCGAATGTGATGTCACAGTCTTCCTCGCCCTGTCCAATGGGAAGCATGCATTTAATAGACAGCTTTATTCCGGGAACATGTATTAGTAACCTTTTGCCGGCTAGATTAATTTCAGGAACATGTATTAATAACCTTTCGCTGGCTTCTATTGCAGTAGGCGATATGTCTAGGAATAAACTAGTTACGGCTGGATCATGAATAAATCGTTGTTCAAACGTCCTTAACCTTGTCTCGTGTGTTAAGTCAAATTTAATAAAATAAACAGTCGTGTTCCAATACTGAGAATGCTTTTTAAATAGGATCACTATGTTGTGGGGAAAGATTTAGTAAATGGGTGGTTCTAACAATAATGTTTTACACTATAACATAACAAACAATGCATTGAAGTGCATTGTGTTAAACTATTTTTATTATATCAGGGTACACTGAAATCTTGCATTATGATGCAGACGTTAATTCTGCTAGCTGGCGTCAGGGCTTTGGGCTCCTCTTGATCTCAACTTTCGCAGCTCCTTCTATGATGTGATTACTATTAGTCTACTATTCTGGCTTCCAACATCCCTCTGATTCAACAGTGGTATTAATTCAATAACTTCAGGTGTTGAACAAAACAATTTTATTATAAATTGTAGACTCAAGATATATACAGTCCAAATATTTGCAAAATTGTAAATAAAAAACAAAAAATCATGCTTTTTCATGGGGTGTTCAGAAAATCAATCTACAACTTACAATTTAAACTTAAACTTCCACAGGATGGACAAATTATTTAGTTAAATCCAAAACAATATATTATCAGAAGATCATACCTCATCCCTCTCCTTGGACTCTTATGTGACAATGAAGGGTCATTGATTGTAAGATACTAACATATATTTAAAACTCAAGTTTGAAACATTTTTTACTATTTGTTTCATTTATTATTTTTGTTAAATTTGTTTTTCTCTTTTGAAGCTCTTACGTTTATTGAATGAGGTGAAATGTTTTTATTCCATCACACCAAAAAAAAAACCGCGGCACCAAAATGTTATGTGCAGAGTCCTTTATATTTTCTCTCTACTTGTAGAAGTGTTTTATAAACATGCTTGACTGACGATTGTGAATTTAAAAAAATCTTATATTTTTACTCATTCCTTTTTTAACCTTCGTACATTTTTTTTTTCCTGAGAAACTTATTATTACTTCAGTGCGGAACCCTGTTTTTAATTGCTTTTGTACATTATTGCCAAATTTTATGATATCTATTGTAATTAATTTTTTCAATGACTCTCCTAGCATCAGAAGGTTTTCATACCAGCAGATATTGCATTTGTATCCTCCAATTGTCTTCAAAAGAAAAGAAGGGTCACATGACATCTCTTTGGTAGGCAATATAGCAATACTATTAAAATGTTTACATTGTTGTCTTGATGTCTACTCCACCAGTAAATTATCATTTTTTAAGAAGTTACAGTGAAGTAATCCCTTTACACCTTTTAAAGATCCATATACCGGTATCTATGTCACTATAATCGTTAAAGACTTTTTCAGGAGCAAAGCGATAAAGGGGACCTAGCAACCTCCCCCCCCCCCCCCCCCCCCCCCCCCCCCCTAAAATTGTTGAAAAATATTTTTTAAACAGGTTTTTTTTCTTAAAATGCACTAAATTTGCAAAAAAATGTATTAATAATTGTCACGCAAAAGTTCAGCCCACCCTAGAAAGAGATGTCGGGCTTCGCCCCTGAACCTTATATGGCAAATTGAATTTAAACTTACAATTACTGGTACACAAAATATTTACAGTAGTAATAGTAGAAATTAAAAGAAATATTTGAGGTGATAGAAGATGCGTGATACCGTACTACCTTAGTAGGTAACTAAAATCTGTAGTGCAGTGAAATGTAGGCTCTACTCTTTATAGTTATAGTCACTGAGAGGGCTATGTAGAAATTTCAAACACCAGACTAGGGTTGCCAGACGTCCGGCAAAAGGAGGACATGTCCTCCTTTTTTAGCCATGTGTCCTCCGTCCGGCAGGCAAAGCTAAAAACCCTCCAAATGTCCGGCTTTTGTACGCAAAAGGTTTTTAAAATTCTCAATGCACTTTTTATGTTCTTATTAACTGTCAATAAATGGCTGGATTGGGTAAAGCAAAACACTGTAGTATTTAGCAGGATTGTGTTATCTAGTGCGTTGTTAGGTTAATATTTGTAGTAAAATTTTGCTTTTAAAGTTTCTCAATGCAAGTTGCTTTACAGGGTTACTAAAAATGTTTAAACTTTTTTTCTGTATCCCTGGATACATTGGTAATGTGGAAAGAGTATTCTTGTTGATAAATGCTCAATGGACAAAAGAACGAAACAAACCGTCAGTTAACTCAGGGTATCATTCTTACGTTTTTCAACTTGAAAAATCTCAAATGTTAACAGTTTTATACATTTGTGCTTGCTAACGAAGATCTTCTGCAAAAAGTTGGCTCGTCAGAGAAATAAGTTGTATAATTAAGAAAGATAGTGTATTAACAGTAGAATTGACTGTTTAATTTTCAAATAATATTGTATTGTTGCATTTTGAAAAAAAAAAGGAATTGTAGTAAAATTGTACTGATTGCTCGTTAAATCCGCATTCAATTGAAAAAATGTTAATGATTTAAATGAAACACACAATGTGTCCTCCTTTTGGTATCCATGTGTCCTCCTTTGTCCTCCTTTTTGTCTCTCTGTGTCCTCCTTTTGGTACCCATGTATCTGGCAACCCTACACCAGACTGTTTCTCAATTCAATTTTAATGAACCCATCACCAATCAGGTAAAATTTCTGAGCTCTGTGAATTCCAACTTAACTATTATGGTTCAAATTTGCTTTAATAGACTGCTAGTACATGTAGTAACCTGAATTGTTTCATATGTATCAATTTTAATGCTTAATTTTGAAATGCATAATGTTGTCATGAATAATAAAAAAAAAATTCTTTAAAAGAAATATTTTTTTTTTATAGGAAATCTCACCACATATTTGTGAAAGAAAAGAACATGGTAGTTGACATTTCAAGAACTAATGATTAAACAACTTACCAGTCTAGTTAACAAGATATTTTATAACTTCACCTGGTAATGCTTAATGTAATGTGACCCAGAAGAAAAGCCTTCCACCACACAAATTCTGAACAATGCATTCTTATGAAAGAACCTTTACATGTTTGAATTGTAATGAGAAATTTTGTGCCTTAAGTTTTTTAGAATACCACCTGTGGCATCATGCAGGTGAAAAACCATTTAAATGTGGTGTATGTCGTGTAAAATTTTCATGGAGTGTACATTTAAAAGAACATCAAAAGTGTCATTTAGTAGACCTCCTATTTCAATGTTTGATCTGTAATAAGAGGTTTGTAGCTATAAGCCATTTAAAGTGCCACATGTGGAGTCACACAGATGAGCAACCTTATAAATGTGACACATGTGGAAGTATATTTTCTCGAAGTGAATTCTTAAAACGTCACCAAAGAATTCATTTAGGATTAAAGCCTTATAAATGTGACACGTGTAGTAAAACATTTTCTCAAAGTGGAAACTTTAAAAAACACCAAAGAATTCATTTAGGATTAAAACCTTATAAATGTGACATATGTAGTAAAGAATTTACTCAAAGTGGACACTTAAAAGAACACCAAAGAATTCATTTAGGAATAAAGCCTTATAAATGTGACACATGTAGTAAAGAATTTAGTAAACGTCAAAGCTTAAAAAGACACCAAAGAATTCATTTAGAAATAAAACCTTATAAATGTGACATATGCAGTAAAGAATTTTCTCAAAATGGACACTTAAAAGAACACCAAAGAATTCATTTAGGAATAAAGCCTTATAAATGTGACATATGTAGTAAAGAATTTAGTAAACGTCAAAGCTTAAAAAGACACCAAAGAATTCATTTAGAAATAAAACCTTATAAATGTGACATATGCAGTAAAGAATTTTCTCAAAATGGACACTTAAAAGAACACCAAAGAATTCATTTAGAAATAAAACCTTATAAATGTGACATATGCAGTAAAGAATTTTCTCAAAATGGACACTTAAAAGAACACCAAAGAATTCATTTAGGAATAAAGCCTTATAAATGTGACATATGTAGTAAAGAATTTAGTAAACGTCAAAGCTTAAAAAGACACCAAAGAATTCATTTAGAAATAAAACCTTATAAATGTGACATATGCAGTAAAGAATTTTCTCAAAATGGACACTTAAAAGAACACCAAAGAATTCATTTAGGAATAAAGCCTTATAAATGTGACATATGCAGTAAAGAATTTTCTCAAAATGGACACTTAAAAGAACATTAAAGAATTCATTTAGGAATAAAGCCTTATAAATGTGACATATGTAGTAAAGAATTTAGTAAACGTCAAAGCTTAAAAAAACACCAAAGAATTCATTTAGGATTAAAATTAAAGCCTTACAAATGTGACACATGTAGTAAAGAATTTAGTGAACGTCAAAGCTTAAAAAAACACCAAAGAATTCATTAAGAAATAAAGTCTTATAAATGTGACATATGTAGTCAAGATTTTTCTCGATGTGGAAACTTAAAAAGACACCAAAGAATTAATTTAAGAATAAAGCCTTTTAAATGTGACACATGTAGTTAAGAATTCAGTGAACGTGGAAGTTCAAAAATACACCAAAGAATTCATTTAGGAATAAAGTCTTATGTAGTCAAGAATTTAGTGAAAGAGGAAACCTTAAAACACACCTAAAAATTCAATTAGGATTAAAGACATATAAATGTGACATATGCAGTAAAGAATATTCTAGAATTGAGAATGGATATATTAAAAGAACACCAAAGAATTCATTTATTAATGTGACATTTGCCATAAAGAATTTTTTAGAAGTAGGCATACAAAAAAAAACATGAAAGAATTCATTCATGGTGAAATACTTATAAATATTAGATGTACAGATTTAGGTACCATGATTATTTTCTAGAAGAAAAATGAAATCAATGATGTTACAAAGAGGGTAGAGCCTAGAGCATACCAGCTTTTTTAAAAACACGGGGCGATGCGTTCGACTGTCAATCTGAAGGTCCTGGGTTCAAATCATGGTGGAGACTAGGAGTTTTTCCCAGGACTTGAGGGTGTCCTTGAGTCTACCCAGCTCTGCATACTCTGATGGGCACCTGACATTGGTTGGGGTAAAGTAAAGGCAGCTGGGCATTGTGCTGGCCACACATCCCCTAGTATGCCGTGGCCACAGGAACTGTTGAACACTGCTTTTCACCAGCCCTATGATCAGTTTGGTCCGAAGGGTACTTTACTATTTACTATACGGTACTGTGTGTAAGATTTCATTGTTCGTGTATTATTATTTTATTATATTGAACAAATGCCCTAAAATGCATTCTAGGGACATGACAATTACATGAGACACAGAAATTTAAACCTAATGGGTGTCTCCCACATGACAAATGTAATAGAATTTGATGAAACAGTGCAGATAGCTGTCAAGCATGTTTAAATAAAACATAAACTAGGTTAAGCCACAAGTGGGAGGCCTTACAAGCTCTCCCCCCAACTTATTCCAGTTGTACTATTTATTTATAGTTATTTTATGCTGTTATTCGGTGTTATTATTCAAATTGTGTTAACAAAAGCTTTCCAATGAAATTATTTTGAAACTATCTGGTGAATTGTGTCATGTAATTTTATAAACTGAGTTCTATTAACATTTTGAAGAATATAATTTATATTCACTAAATAAGGAAATAAGTCTTGGAAATATTTCATTTGACAATATTTTTTTTAAGGGTTAATTAAGTAAATAAAATATTAGTACTTAAGGATGAACTTGCACACATATTTGAAATTAAGTCCACTAAATCTACATAGGATTATTGCTTTTCTTAATCATACAAAAATATTTAAGTAAAGCTATTTTTAAAAAATGTAACAGTTTGAGTTCTTTATGTTGCATCAAGTGTAAATGTTCTATTAATTTGTGGTGTTTTACACTTAGATTTATATATATATAGTACTAAAATAGATTTGTGGTTCCCTAAGTGATTACCCTGAAGTATTCCAATTGGGCCCTTCTACCCTAGATGTTCAAGCTAAGAAATTGAATAAAGATAAAGATCTATAGGAAAGTCTATGAAATTGAAATATTTTGGTCTGCCCATGGAAATAATGCCCCGCTTTCCCAGTAGGCAATGATGCACTCTTAGGGAAACACTTTTAGATAAACACTTTTAGATATTATAACTAACTAAATTAACTGGCGTTGCCCGAGGTAAAAAATTCACATACATTGAAGAGCAAATTTCACAAATGCGGGTATATTATAATTATATAGGCCTATATATAACTTATCAATGTTCAGTTTAATAGGCATATCTTCTTTTTATGTAGGGCCTATCTGTACTATATACTATATCTATATATTATATAAAAACTACAGCCTACGACAAAAATGTGTGCTTAAAAAAGGCTCACTATTTTTAAAAACTCATGCAGAAATGGTCCAAATGTTTTTTGTTTGTTTTTGGAATGGTTAGACTTTGCGTTTAAGTGGCTTGGAGGAGAAGACTGTTAGATTACGCCTATCTATAGCACTGCATTATAACGTGGGAAAGAGGGTGTGTGGAAGTTAGGGCAGGGAGTTAGTGCATTTAAACCAAAAGGTAGGGGGAAGGGTAATACTACTAAGTACCGTAGGCTACTAAGTAGGCCTACTACTAAGTAATAATGCAGGCTCTAGAATTCTAAACAATTGCACAATTTCGCGCTAAGCCTATCTTATAAGTTTACAGACGTTCCTTCTAGATAGAAGATTATTACGTCTACTAGGCCCAAACTCATGCAGGGCGACAGGGATCCGTCGGTGGCAGGGGTAGAACCCGCGTCCGTTGGTTTTTGGTTGACAGTCCGGTGAACTAACCGCCGAACTAACGAAAACTTATATTTTTATCTAATTATTAGACTAATCAGTAATAGTTGAAAGGTTAAATTGGTTTTTTGAATATTTCAAAGTCCTAAATTCTCATTTTCTGACAAAATATGTAGACCTATATGCCTTTAAGGCAAAATGTTTATATATTATTTTCGAGAATCTACCGGTAAGTTTAAAATTAGCCTAATACACTAGTAGGCTGCCACAGCAGACGACTAATCAAATAACGACGCGGCATTTTCAAAAACATTTCATAGAAAACAAACGATTTACAAATTTAGATAGCATAAGATTGTCATAAATGAATAAGCTTATTCTAAACTTCATAGATCTATAGAAAATTAATTTTACGTTGTCTATGTTCAATGTAGGCTATACCGGTATTTAGGCCTAACGCGACTGCTACGAACATTTGTAAATCTTATTAAGGGTATAGCCACGAAGAAAAAAAAAATAGAGAGGGGGGGGGAGGTCGCAAACCGTAGCTTGACTTGCACGGTCCAGAATCTTCTCCCATTCCGTCCTCCTATTTAACAAAACAAAAAACGAGGTTGTTTGTTTTTTATCAATGTATTTTGAAATAGACCTAGTCTAGTCTTGTGTTTTTATGTGTTGTTTTTTTGTTAATAAGTTATTGATTCTATTGATTTTTCTTACAATGACTAGGCTATAATATGATGGGCCGTCTGCTCTATTTTTAAAGCTTAGGGCTAAGTGTTTGTTTTTTCCGTGTGCAGCCAATAACGTCCTAAATGACTAATAAACCTTCCGCTGTAGGCCTATACAACTTTCGATTTTAATCTAAATGTTTCCCTTGAGAAAATCATAGCGAATTACTAAACCGGAAGTGTAGAAACACGAGTGTATGCTATATATATATATACAATTGATCAAATTGCAGAAAGGGCTATTATTTATTATATTATATACTTTTACTTTTAAATTATGATAACTTCGGCCTTCTATAAAAATGTTTTTGAACATGCTGTATTATTGTTTTGAGATGCCGTCTACTGTTTCTACAGTGCTGTGTGGTGATTTAAACATAATTATTTGAAATATATATTAGATTATATATATTTACAATTTGGTCAATTCACTTGTTAGATAAAACTTTTGGCTTGATGGGACACGGTAATTGCGCGGCCTTGCAGCATTTGGTACGACTGGCGTACCGAAGGTCCGTGTTCTAGTCCTGGTGAAGTCTAGGACTTTTTCACAGTTGTGAGGGTGTCCTGGTAATCTCTCCTCTGGACTACGCGAACTGTCTATATATTGGACTGCCAGAGTGTGATTTGAAAAAAAACTACAAAGGGTCCAAAACATGGCTGCGAAAATTGTTCTGAACAATGAAGAAAAAATCATAAAAAAAAAACTGCATTGGCTACCTATGACTCCTTTGACACTTAGGATAAAATTCATTTTCTGGCTATGCTCTATAAAAGCCTTAATGGTAAATCTCCCCAGTACATGAGATCTATGGTCGAGCTACACACATCAGAGAAAAGAGGATTGCGTTCAAACAAAATCCATCATGGCCTACAACTCAAGGTACCAAGCGTAAAAAGAGAAACATTTGCAGCTCGCTCCTACAGCGTCGTAGTGGAATGTGGTGGAATGAACTTCCGAACACAATTAAACAAGCCGACAATATAGACATTTGAAAAACAAAATTAAAAATACACTTTTTCGATTTATTTTAATAACATATGGTAAATGTAAAGCGCATTCGAAGACTTTGTTATGAATAGCGATATATATAATTTGTGATTTGGACAAGTAAACGCGGCTGGGCAATGATCCATGGACCCATATAACACGACTGGATTACTTAACTACTATTTTAATGTCTACTTTAGTTCGCCTATTATTATACTATTATAAAAAAAAAATTTCTGTGAAATCGTGCACTAGTTCACAATGACCCTGTTATTACTATTACCCTGCTGAAGTTGCACTAATGCCCCTTCCCCCCCCCCCTCACCCCAATCGTGCAATCCCGGCTACTCTGATGATATGGACACACATGAAAGTTAAATACAAATATACTGCAATAATTGTTGTTACAACAAAAGAAAAATACATGTACACATTATAAATTTGAAATTTCAAACCATTTCTTCACAGTTTGCAATGCAAAACAAATATTTAAAACTTACTGACTTCTATCCTCTTCATCATCTTCTGCGTTCCATATTTTTATTTCCTGATTACACCTGATACTATACTGACACTCCCGTCTCTCTGATGAACAGAACTTTTTTTTTTTTTTTTTTTTTTTTTTTTTTTTTTTTTTTTTTTTTTTTTTTTTTTTTTTTTTTTTTGTTGTAAGATTTGGTTTTGGGCCCCAGAGCTTTCCTTCCACGGTGGCGCCCGGAGTCCAGACCAGGTTTCGGGGAGAACTCCGTGAGGAGTGGGTCGCTGAACATCTGCTATACTGCTGTACTGTGTTGTCTAATGGAACCAAGCTTCAGCTCGATAGCGTGGCGAAATATAGACTATTTGTATTTTTTTCGTCCCAAGATGAGGCTGTATAAGCTTACAAGGAAATTTTTGCGAAGTTAACCCTTCATACCGACCTACTTCTATCTATGCTGCCTTCAGTTCCGCTATATACGCGCCCGGGACTGTAAGGGTTAATAAGTATATAGGATTTAATAGCAAAGAATTATGCCCCATTTTCATTTGCATTGGTATACTAATATTATATGCCTACTTAATTACGGCAAGAAATATTTTGTGAGATTTAGTGAACAGGTTTCGGACATTGATCAGTTCCCGGAAAAAATACTCCCCCAGCCATCCTCCCCCCGCCTCCATTAATAGCTTAAACCCTGTCTTTGCCTTTACGGGCCCTTTCATGATTGTTACGACATTGTTGTAGTATATGTAGGCCTATAGCTTGTCATAACAGTTTCTATAATGGATTTTATTGACAAGTCTTAATTAGGCGTGATCTTTTGCAATGGTGAGATCGTGAACTTCCGGTTCTATTTTTAAATGTTTAATTATTTTAGGTATTACCGTAAACAAAAAAGCATGCTTTTGCTGGTTATTGACAGTTGATTTCAACCTCGACGGCTAGTTGTAGTCTTTTAATATTATACAAAGGATACAATATTAGTTTTTAACATCAAAAGTGAGTAGGCGATAATTAATACTCAAGTGTTAGTCGCATGTAGCTTGTTTATAAAATAAATTAGTCAAGAGTTGCGTTTTCTTGGTTATTGAAAAACAAAATTCGTATTCATAAAAACGAATAACAAAAATTCGTTTGCATTAAGCAATAAGTTTGATATTATTAAAAAGTGATTATGCCCTTCTGACTTTCACAATACATTGTTTTCTTTTGCAAACATCTTTTGGAAATGAAAGAAACTTTAATCCCCAACAAATGTTCGTACAACCAGTAACCTAGCACACAGACATGTTTCGAATAAAATGATCGAATTCGACCGGAAAAGTTTTTTCTTGTGAACTTTTATGCATGCATACACGTTAAGACTTGTCAATAGGGCGTTTGCAATCACGTGACAAAAATCACGTGTTTTTTGTTTATTTTGTGTAATGGTGTACAGTGGCCGCTGTATTAATATAGTTTCATATAGGCTCGAGCTTATTTTATTGATATTTTGTGTTTAAAATCATGATTAAAGTATTAATATGGATTTTATTAATTCTATATTAGATTAATAGACCTATCACAAGAAGATTCTTACATTAAAAATGTTACATTACTATTGAACGATTAGGCCTACAATGAAAAGAATGAATGACTCCAATAATTCCCTTCAATAAATCCATTCAAATGCAACACTTACCGGCCAGATATTAAGATGATGAATTGAGCTTAAAATGTTGAAATTCGTTTAAAAAATACCATGTCAGTCTTTTTCTTGTACTAGTAAGATGATCTACGACGATTTATCTAATGATTTGTGCGTAGGATAGCCAATATTCAGATGTGAATTTGGCATGATAAAGAAGTACTTCACCATTTTTGTACATCAAGTGTCTTCTATTTAAACAAATTCGTCACTAAAAAAACCTAAGCCACGCCCATTGCAAACGCTCTATAGTGCCCCGCTAGTTCACGTGGAGTTGTTTATTTACATTTGATTTTGGTGTAGAGAGTAAAGGTAGATGTATTTATTATGACGTAATACAATTACGCAAGGAATAAGATGCACCTAGTGTGACCGTGCCTGTACTTACAGGATTGGTCTCTTTAGCCACACAAGGGCCTGCAAGGGAAAAAGATCGTCTCTCGAGACGTAAAATGCCGACGAATACGATTATGCCTTCTCTTAGTTTCGTCTAGTTTCTCGTATCGGTACGCATTTCCCTTGGCATTCAGAAAGCCTCGGGAAAATCCATTTTTAGTACTTTCTGCACCGAAATCTATACTATTAGTGCGTTATGTTGTTGTTGTTCATGATTTCTGCATAGCGACCAGTGAAGCTGTTTATATTGTACACAATTTCAAGAATTAAATTATTCTTTCTCAAACATATATCTCAAACATGTATGGCTTGAGTAATTATTGTTGTGAACAGGAACCTAGACAGACAACAGACAATCCGTGGAGACGTTACAACATTTAAAAATGCATTTGCAACAGTTGCGACAGTTAACACCAACACCTGTTTTTTGGTTTGAGACGAAGGAAAACTTTCAGGCAAGAAACGCCCCTGATTCTTCAAGAGCGGTGACGCCTCTATGGCTGGGTTCTGACGAGATTAAAAGTCCAGTTGCCCCGCTAACTAGTATCAAACCGGAACCGGAAAGGAACTGATTGAGGTCACGGTGTACCGAGGTCGCCGCTGCCAACAGGGACAGAGAGGGGGGGGGCGGATGGGCAACAGGGTGATGCTTGGATTAAGGAGGGGAACGGTAAGGGCTTAGGTGGAGGTATCTTAAATACATCTCCGTCTTCACGCTCGAAGTGTTTATTTCAAAGTACAGACTTTTATCCGGTGGATTTCTCGTGTGATAGGCTACGTGCACCTGGTCTTTGTCTGTATTTTGTTAAAAGTGGAAGGACAGACAGACCCACGAAGAGAGTTAAATAGACAAACTAGAGCTAACACTGTAACAGGCGAGAAGGGTTGAAGTTAGATGACTTGATAGCTATATATTGAGATAGATATATGGGTAGGCCTAGATATGTTAAATGAAAACAAATTAAATCGTTGGATTGATAAATAGATAGATGTACAGATTATTTGATAGATCAATAGATTAGATACATTATATAGGCCTTTACTATATTAAATAGGTAGGCTATATAGATTAGTAAGAAATAGATGGACAGATAAAAAGATAACTAGACTGGCAGATAGATACTTAGATATTTTAAAATATAGACAGAGAGACTATTTAGATATATTGATAAACACATAGATGGACAGAGAGATATAGTCTATAGTTAGGTAGATTAGTCAGAAATAGATGAATAGATAGAAAGATAAATAAACAGGCAGATAGATACGTAGATATATTAAAATATAGACCAAGAGTCTATTTAGATAGATAGATTATAGACAAAGATAGACAGAGAACTATATTGATCTAGATAAGTAGACAGACAGACAGATATACTCTGTCACATTAAAAGATTATAATGCTTAAACAAAGCACCACATAATTACCTAATTATGTTGAGATAATTAGTAGTATCTGCATGAGAGTAATTTCTGTACGAGCCCCGTTATTATAAATGCTCACATTAGAACTGTCATATTGTTTCTGGAAATTGGATCGAGACGAACATGTTCTAAGGGCCACAACTCAATTTATTTTCTTACTTAATTAGTGCGTTAACGTTTATAAATAGTATTTTTATTAAATTATTATTTAAAAAAATGTAATACACTTCACTTAATGGCATTTTCTTCTTTTCAAAAATATTTATGAGCCCCGGCTGCCGGCTTATGGAATGAATGCGTTAACTTTCAATTGATCAATGTCCGTTAGGAAGGGTAGAAACAACTTATCTTATCTTTAATATTAAAGACGCTCCGTCTATAAAGGAGAATATTGCGACCTACGCTTATCCGTGGTCAGGGTCTAGTCTTGCATACTTTTTATTAGTGTTTTAAATGATGTTAAGTTACAGGCAACCCATTCAATACCCGGATGCAACTCGGGAAGAATATGCAACTTATATGCATTTGTTCTCACATAAAGGATAAGGAAAGTGTTTTTGTCTTTACGTTTATCTGAGCATTGTAACAGGCTGTCTTTGTGTTGTATTCTAAATTAGAGTTTAATGCCTTATGTATTATTACTAATTTACTCTTCGCCCTTCTGTCCTCTAGTGTTTCTAAGTTCAGTGATTTGACTATTGGTGTTACTCTTGTCTTCCACTTCCTTGATATCTGATTCAGTTTGAGTAATATAATATGATAATTCCTTAGGATAATCACCAAAGGCCTTATATAATTTCCTTGAGTAAGTCAGTTTATCAGTTTGTTTGTTAGTTCATTAAGAATAGGTAGGCCTACTCTGTTTTTCTTCAGTTGTCTACTTACTGCCCGAAGAGAGTAGGGTAGGATCTCAAAATACAGTCAACTTTTAATGTCTGTAAAAAAAAAACATTTTATTTAAAACTAATGATACGGACAATATTTATTTTATTTGTATGAAGAAAACTAAAAACCAATTGATAAATAGATAATATTATATTATTGTAGTTAGTTTTTTTTTTTTTTTTTTTTTTGTTTTTTTTTATAGATAGATCTCCTTTCAAAATTTTGGAAGCGTTGATAATAGCTAATTGCTCAATGTTACTCACTGAAGCCTATGGAAGGGACTTTTGGGCTTTCCCGATTTTTGTTTATCGCTGTGCAATCTGTTTGTTTTGTTTACATTGTAGGACTACTACACTGTGTGTGTGTGTGTGTGTGTGCCTGTTGTTTTTTTCTTTGTCTGCAAGGCCTTTGTAAGTTGACGATCAACAGACTTTCTGAAGATTTATCGATCCACTTGCCGCCATCCGAAATTTGGCTCATAGACGTGTTTCCGATGACAACATATTATAGTCTTTCAAATTTGACCCCACTCCCCAACTCCAGAAATAACGGTATGTGTTTCACTGTTTCCTTTTTATGGTGCGCATTGGTAGATCGTTATAGATTGACTGGTGTAATTTTTCCTATATTTTTAAATCATGTAGTGATCTATCAACTCTTTCTTTATTCATTTAGCATTTAGAATTATTCATTTATTCACATTGTATTTGTACCACTATAATTTGTAGGTTTGAGTAGAATTATTCATTTATTCACATTGTATTTGTACCACTATAATTTGTAGGTTTGAGTAGAATTATTCATTTATTCACATTGTATTTGTACCACTATAATTTGTAGGTTTGAGTAGAATTATTCATTTATTCACATTGTATTTGTACCACTATAATTTGTAGGTTTGAGTAGAATTATTCATTTTTTACATTGTATTTGTACCACTATAATTTGTAGGTTTGAGTAGAATTATTCATTTATTCACATTGTATTTGTACCACTATAATTTGTAGGTTTGAGTAGAATTATTCATTTATTCACATTGTATTTGTACCACTATAATTTGTAGGTTTGAGTAGAATTATTCATTTATTCACATTGTATTTGTACCACTATAATTTCTAGGTTTGAGTAGAATTATTCATTTATTCACATTGTTTTGTATTTGTACCACTATAATTTGTAGGTTTGAGTAGAATTATTCATTTATTCACATTGTATTTGTACCACTATAATTTGTAGGTTTGAGTAGAATTATTCATTTATTGACATTGTATTTGTACCACTATAATTTCTAGGTTTGAGTAGAATTATTCATTTATTCACATTGTATTTGTACCACTA
Organism: Anisus vortex; assembly: GCA_949126835.1. Lineage (NCBI taxonomy): Eukaryota > Metazoa > Mollusca > Gastropoda > Planorbidae > Anisus > Anisus vortex. The sequence continues at coordinate 32,655,248 of OX421499.1, forward strand.
TAATTTGTAGGTTTGAGTAGAATTATTCATTTATTGACATTGTATTTGTACCACTATAATTTGTAGGTTTGAGTAGAATTATTCATTTATTCACATTGTATTTGTACCACTATAATTTGTAGGTTTGAGTAGAATTATTCATTTATTCACATTGTATTTGTACCACTATAATTTCTAGGTTTGCGTAGAATTATTCATTTATTCACATTGTATTTGTACCACTATAATTTCTAGGTTTGAGTAGAATTATTCATTTATTCACATTGTATTTGTACCACTATAATTTGTAGGTTTGAGTAGTTCTATAGTTAATTAATGTCCTAGAACAATAATTGAAGTATTTATTTGATTGTTTTGAACTTCATTGAATGTTAAACACATTTTTTTACAACAGGTCCTAAACATGAGAATGTGTTAATTGAAGGAATATACTCATTATTATTGTTCAGAATGAATAGAAAATATGTTTATGCTATACAAGTAAATGTCCGTGTGTTAGCCTATTGCCTAAATTCTTTAGTTGTTTTATATGCTGGATTCCTTAGGTGACTTATAAACTGAAAGTTGTGCGTATTGAATTGACTGCCTTTTCAACGTAACTAAAATTTTACTATAAACTGTGCGGAAAATAATTTAAAAACAAAACAACAACAATGTTCCAACTCTCTGTAAAACCAAAAAAAGAAATGTATGATTTTGTCTTAGTTTGATTAAAATAAAAACACACACGCACACTCATATTTCGAGCAGTCACAAAAATATAAAGGGCTTTGATGCTTAAAATTTACAGAAACAAGAGCCCAAAAAACAAGAGCCGAAAACACAAACCAGAAATAAGAGCCAAATATCATAAAGCCTTCTAAAACCAGAAACAAGAGCTCAGAAGAAGAGCCAGAAAAAAGAAGAGTAAGAAATAAGAGCCAAGAAACTAAAACCAGAAGCAAGAGCTCAGAAGCAAGAGCCAGTAACGAAAGTCACGAACTAAAATGCTGTGCCTTTATTCACAGTCACAGGGAATGTGAGTTTGCAAAGAAGGGGGTGGTGTGGGGGGGGGGGGAGGGAGGAAAAACCCGTAACGTGTCTGATGTACACTGATGTACCGTGTCTGATGGCGCATGGCATCGGAACATTTTCCTGGTAGTGGCCCCCATTTGGCACGCCAGACGCCCCACCATGTGATAAACAATCCCTTGTAAACAATTCGCGATGGTTGGACGAGGCGGGGTGGGCAGAGGTATTGAGTGCTGGAGCGATGGGGCAAAGGGTTTGTGGGAGGAAGGAGGGGAGGATCTGTCGGGAGAACAGGGCTCAGTGTTATTAGAAAAACAAAATTCCATCCTCTAAAATGCAAAAACAAAAAGAAATACCTGTGAGATTTTTCATGCCATTAGTGTTTGGGCTGCAGAGTGATTTGAGACAATTGATGAGACAGTGATTAATAATTTGTGGTCAAAAACGAAATTCTTCAGACACTCTGTTTATTTATGCCATATTTTTAAAAAATGAAGTCTACTAGCATAGGTGCCCAATTCTCCGAACTGGCTAAATACTTTTCATTCACAGATTTCATTGCCCGCTACAAAGTTACTTTAACACGAATTATTTTTTTTTTCTTTTCAAGTCCAAAAATTGATGACGTCATAAAAAACCACCTACCAACCAGCCAGCCACCCATTTTTTTCTTTCTCACTTTGCGAAGTGAAATTATAACAAATACGGTACCGGAAATTTAAACGTGAAACAAATTATTTCCTTTCATTCTCTCTTTTTTTTTTTTTTTTTTTTACCGAAATGACAACTTTGGTCATTTACAAAAATTTAAAACCTTGACAGTGTTCACTGCATTAAGACAAAGAATATTTGTAGTAAATTTCATGTCCTTCTGTCCAGAATTAAAAAAATAATATTCGGTATGTACACATATTCCTACATAGCAAATTTGCGACAGATTTGCTATATGTTAATGATTTATGATATGATTATGATGATGATTATGATTTCGATGATTAATGAAACATAAGAAACTGTCGAATTTTTTTTTATAGATAATGCCGGTGAAGCAGCGTTCACCGGGTTCCGTGGCCACGGCATACTAGGGGATCGTGTAGTCAGCAAAATGTCTAGCCTCCTTTAATTTTCCGTAATTAGGGCCTACTGCCATGTACAAGTCCAGAGCTGAGTAGACTCAGGGACACCTTTCAAACTCATGAAAATAAAAAATCCAAACCTTCGCCAGGATGCGAACCCGTTGATTCTGGGACACCTATTGACAAGTCTTAAATATTATGCATGCATAAAGGTTGAAGTGTAAAACATTTCCGATCCCATTCGTTTATTTGCTTCAAAACATGTCTGTGTGCTGAGTTACTGGTTGTACGAAAAGATGTAGAGGATTAAATTTTATTTTATAAGATGTTGCCAAAAGAAAACGATGAAATGTTAATGTCAGACGTGAAAAATCAATTATTTATAATCCCAAACTAATTGCTTGTTATAAAAGAATGTTCGTTTTTTTTTGTTTTTCATGAATCTACGAATTATGTTTTTTTTAATAACCAAGGACGCAACTCTTGACTAATTTATTTTATAAACACCCGTAAAAGCATGTCTTTTGTTTACGAAAATAGCGTAATTTAAAAAGGTCACGCCACTTGTCAATAAGCTCAGCGTAGACTAAAGTAACATGTTAATCCTTATTAAAAAATATATACATATATACATTAGTGTTTGGTTGATTCTTATCTTCATATTCATTAAAATGAAAGAATAAAGTGATTATCAGTACATTGGAACATATATAAGCAACTCTCAACAGTTAAAGAAACGGAAAACAATGGTCTTAAATGACACACACACACACAAAAACAAGACCGGTTTCAATCCTAAACCATAACATATTGTTTTGTGTTAAAGTTAAAGAATAAAAAAAAAGTATGGCCCTATGTTTAATTTACTCATGTAAGACCTCAAGTGCACACGCGTATTTTTTTTTCTTTTTTTTTAATTCTTTCATGTCAGTGCCTGAATCTTACCGTAAACAAAATTTGGGGTTTCAGAAACTTAAATGTTTGGCATGAAGAGTATGTTTAGAATAAAAGACGAGACAAGAATAAAATTGGAAAAAAGAAAAAAAAGAAGTTTAATACCCAATTTCAATGTCTTTCTCCGATCCCCGCGATCAGTGCTCCGCTTCCATCCTTCTTCCCAACATACCGGTACACCAATCTTTAATTTTTCTTTTCTTTCTTCAAGCAGCATGGGTGGCTTCAGAAAGGGTTGGTGGGGCGGGGGGGGGGGGGGGGTGGAATCTGTATTCCAGAACCAGATCTGTGAGCAGATGTCAGGGGGATTTTTAAAACCTCTACCCCCCCCCCCTCCCAGCTCCCTTTCTACTGGATAAAACAAAAACTCTTGAAGAAATTAATCTGTAATTACGTCGTCGACTCTCCCCACCCTCCCACCGCGTTATGACCTCTTGAGTCCAGGAACACGACCCTACAAGCTAGTCACCTGCGGTAGTCCACCCTAATCGCCCTATTTTGCCGCCCCCCCCCTCTCCGTGTACCGTTCATCTCGCCTAATTACTTAGACTCACCGTCCATCGTCCCCCACCAACCAACCCCCGTAAATTAACAAGATTCCATCTCTACCTCCAGTATCGCTGTGTGTTATTACATAGAGTTATTTCATGACTTTCTTGTTTTGTTTTGTTTTTTTCTTAGGGTTGTCACGCCTGTAACGTGAACAGTTTGAGTTTTTTTCTTTTCTTTTTTACATTTTACGTTTTTACAGATAAAATCCGTGTTTGAAATGTTAAATACACATTTTTGTTAATGCAGTATCAAATTAAATAGATCTAGTTGTTTAGTTTTTTTTCCCGAAATTATGACTGAAATTTATTGGGAAAGGGGGGGGGGGAGGTTGAGGTAGAGTAATTAGACTAGTACTCCGAAAGATCTGGGTGAAAGTCTGGTTAAGAAATATTTTTTTTTTATATTTTACTTCAAGGACCCGAAAGTTTTTCTGCAGTCTGCATATCTGCAATCGCAGTAGCTTGTGGTGTGTGTGTGGGGGGGGGGGGGGGGAGGGAGAGTCTATTAGGCATCGTGCTTACCACACTTTTGCTTACGCTCAAGATGACGGAACTGGATGGCCATTAAAGTTTCTTTTCTAGATTTCAAAGTCTCCATATTTAGGGGCTCGTCAGCGTTTATTCCCCCTCAAGATAGTAAAAATCTCGCTTCGGAGTCTCTTAAGTTAAGTGGGTTTCATACTAGGCCTCGCGAGCTGTTAAATATTTAATAATATTGTATACATTTATTTCATTACACTAGCAAAGTAAGTAAATCAATAGGCCAAACATAATTAAATGTAAGACTATTTTATCATTTTTTTTAAACAAACTTTTGGAACACGAAGTGGAATAGAATATTTTTTTTTTACCAGTTTAGCTTCAGAAATTTCGTAGCGAAAAAGTAATTTAAAAGAAATCAAAATTACTTTCTCTGTAAATTAAACATAAAAAGTAATTGTTGTTCCACCAATTAATTTAAATTTAGATTTAGTATTTTATTCAAATTACTTCCCTTTCTCTTTTTAATTTGAATTCCTTATTTTATCCAATTTACTTCCCTTCTAAATTGAATTCGCTATTTTAGCCAAATTAATTCCCTTCTAAATAGAATTTTAAAATTATTTATTAATAGTGACAGTGTAATTTTATGTAGTTTTCAATATTAATTTTAAATGTAATACAGTAAGTAAATATTAACACACCAGGAAGTGATGACCACTCCAAGTACCTTAATTAATACTACTCCACCGCCTTTCGTCAATATATGACCCAGACTGACAAATGTATTCATACTCTTGTATTAAATTCTGATAAGTAATTAACGCATAAGGGTGTTAGTTCTAAGTCATTGGTTTATGTAAAATAACATGCATATTCATACACATATACATACACACTACAAATAATATGCGTACATTATGTACAATGGTATAAGCTTATGCATTTATAAAAGGTTATTTTTGCTACATGAAGAACCTTTTATAATTGTTTGCCTCAAAACAGTAACGACACTTTTACTCTGTGTGTCATGGCCCCCATCCCCTGTTGCTATACAAAAACACGCACCCCCAACCCTTTTCCCGCACAATCCAAGCTTTCAATTTCAGCACACCCAGTATATGAACAGAGATATCTTTTAACTGAGATATGTACGTCAGTGATAAAAACTACAAAAAACGTCACAAACACACTATTTTACCTATCTATTGCAAGGGAGAGAGTGTGTATTGGGGCCAGGGTGGGGGGAGGTAATTTACCCGCTTTACTGTGGTCCCTGTCTCCAAGGATTACCTCCCTTTTCTTCGAGTCTATTTACGACATAGACCACCTATAGCTCGAACCTATCTGTCCCTTCTTTCACAGGTTCTCACATTTTTTTTATTAATAGGAATGGTTGCCTCCCTATATTGATATTGTGCTGACACTAGGCTACTATTGGAATAGAACAAAAATAAATAACCATAAAGTTTAACGCACCGTGTATCAGATCTTTCCAATTATATCCACAAAATTCAAATAAATAGCCTACCTTTATTTATTAAAATACATTGAATTTTAGTATACTCTTATCTTAAACAGGCGCTCCTTCTGAACACGGGATTATGGTGTCATGCGAGGTTTGAGTCAAGTCTTGATTTTAATTACTGTTTTAAATAATGTTAAGTTGTTTCTGGTTTTCCCAGTCTGTTCAGGAAACCCATTACATGCCAAGTTGCCACTCAAGAAGAAAGTGTCCTATGTCCTATACTATCAGTTGAAGTTTTGATTATTAAAAAATAATGCACTGCTAGTGCTAGATTAGTTGTACAATTACACATAATTATTTGATGTATATCTAATATATTATTGCTCTGGTTGTAGAAGAGGATATCACGTCATGTCCTTATTGTAGCGACACACACACACACACACACAGATTTGTGTGCCTACATTGATAGGTCAGTCTGTATTCTTTAACATAATGAGAAAATATCATTTAAATATGAAATATACTGTTGGACAGCCACGAGATTTCGTTACTGATCTTAGAAATTACAGCTTATTCCTCTGTCTTATAAATATATAGAGAATTAATGGTACAAATGTATGTGTCCAAGTGACTTCATATTAACAACATTTTTAAAATAAAATGTCTTGCAACGATTCGATTTTCCCCCAGTCGGTTCCGTATTATGAGATCCCCTTGAGTCGGCACGCCACCCTCCCTAGTACCCTGGTCATATCAAAGTACCAAAACCCATCCGCCCCGCCTCCTTCCCTCAAAACCTAAAATCAATACAGAAATAAAAATCAATAGTGAATCTATTTGGCAAGTCCGAGAGATTGAAGTTGTCTGCCCCTGTACTAATATTCATTCTCCCCACCGCCCTTCTCCCCCCATTTTCACTTGCCTACTTAAAGATTTATATCGTACTAAGTTGTTTCATATTTCAATAGACCCTATTCAGAACACGAGAAAGTGAGAAAAGTTAGAGCGTCTTATCTGCTCTATACAATCTTGTATAAATGCCAGATCTAGCTAACACATGTCACCAGAAGTAGTGAGAGAGTGGTCATAAATATTGGATATACTATATAGCGTATTTGAATATATATATATATATATATATATATATATATATATATATATATATACATATAACACTTTCAGGAATCAATAAGGGTCAAGAGTTAAAGTCTGATAACTTTATTGTTATATAAATCATATTTGTTTTACTCTTAACGAAAGCCTATAGAACTTTGTATCGTCACGTAACACAGATGTTTTTAAACTGTCCCGTACAAACAAACTTACAAAAATCCAGGAACATTCACGCACACTTTAACCCTAAAATAAACCCAGGTAGTTAGTCAACAGAAAATAAACCGCCCCCATGATACACAACTTAATAGAGGTTGTGGACAAAAACCGAGAAGGAGCGGGGAATGGGGCGAAATTGATTTTGTGTATCGCGTGCCTATGTGTTTATGTAAGCGCGTGTGTGTGTGTGTTTAACTGGCTATTGGGGGGAGTGAGAGCTAAAGTCAATATGTTTTGGAATCCATTCACAGAGATTTTGTTGTTCGATTCAAGCAGACACTGTGTTCTGTTAGTGTGTTAGTTTTATTAAGCGTGAAAGCCCCTTTTCAATTTCCATATAGTATCTCATAGCCAAAGATTTGTGTTAAATAAACGAAAGAAATATATCTAAGTGTTCATTTTGGCTTTCATCTAAAAGGTAAATAATGCTTTTTGTTTTTGTTTATATAGAAAAGTCTCTTATTTTCTATTTAGAGAAATCTTAATTACGTTTCCAATAAACTTTCTAGGTCAACATTTATTTTGATCGCTTATAGCATTGCTATAGATCAGGGGTCGAGAACCTTTTTGTCTGAGAGAGCCATGGACACCACATATTTTAAAAAGTAATTCTGTGAGAGCCATACATTATGTTTAAAACTAAACGCGGAGTTTATCTCCTTTACCACTTCTGATGCTGAGCTGCAGTAGACTTTAGCTCATTTGTAGAATGAAATATTGATATGCAATTAATATGTAGATCAAAGGAGTCTAAAGAAACATTTTTTGTTATAATCGAACATTTGTCTGCGAGCCAGATGCAGCCATCGATAGAGCCATAGGTTCCCGACCCCTGCTATAGATAATGGAGGAGTTTAAAAATTTGGCGTTGATTGATCTTATTATTTTCATATGTCTGGTAGTGGTGAATTTTTTTCTCTTTGTTCTTGTTGATTGTGTGGCTGGTGATGTACTTTTTGTTGTTGGGGTTTGCAGTTTGTGTTGTTGGGTGTGTTCAGTGTTTCTGTGTGTTGTTGTGTTCTGTTGGTGGCGATGTTTGTTATTAAAGTTGCCTTTGCTGCTAATAATGGTGTTTGTTGATTGTGATGTTTTTGGTAAAGTTGTCGTTGCTTGTGTTGTGTTTTGGGTTCCTGTGGTGATGGCTCATATTTAAAAGTAAAACACATAACAGTTAAGTTACGGTCACAGGATCAATGCATAGTCTATAGCCAAGCGTTTTAAATCTCTTTTTTCTCATTGTTTCTGTCGTTCTCTCTTTCTCTCTCTCTCTCTCTCTCTCTCTCTCTCTCTCTCTCTCTCTCTCTCACTCTCTCTCTCTTATTGAATGTATAGATATATATACAAACCCTTAAAAAAACTAAATATATATTGTTATATTAATAAAATAGTTCACTCTATCTCTCTCCCATATGACACTGATTGACTAAACAGGTTTACTATCTTATCTAAAGACTTAAAAGGGATATAGACTATCAGTATTGAACTGTGTTAGTTTTTATATATATATATCAGGTCTAGCGTATTTAGCCGACGTTTCTTTGGAAATAGAGATGGTTGATTCAATGAACATAATATTTGTTATATGCTTTAATTTAACTCTGACATTTTATAAATGATTTGAAAAGTTATCTTTCTGCATCTCTATGCATATGACATCTGACAAGTGAATAATCACAACATAGAAGTGTAACACCAATAGTTAAATCACAAAACCTAGAAACACTAGAGCAGGTTTCGTCAACCTATGGCAGACATGCCAGACTTGGCACGCAGAGCTATTTCCAATGGCATGCAGAAGACCCCCAAAAATTGTAATTTAAGTGTCTTCTATAAGAAATTGAGTTCTAGAGTTCTAGAGCAAGATGACTTTTTAGGCTGTTGGCACGCCGAATGAATTAGAAATCTTACTTTAGCACACGATTATCAAAAGGTTTCCCACCCCTGCACTAGAGGCCAGGAGGGCAAAGAGTAAAGTGTTAATAATATATAAAAAACATAAAATAATAACTCAATGTATAAAAACATTAAATAATAACTCAGAAAAACAGCATGACAATTTATACAATACTCAGACATAGGGATAACATTTTCTTTTTTCTCCAGTGGTATCCAGGCTTGGAATGGGTTGCCTGAACAAACCAGGAAAACCAGCAACTTAATATCACATAAATCCTTACTAACAACAAAAGACTAGACCCAAACCACGGATAAGCGTAGAACACAATAATCTTCCTTATAGAAGGAGCGTCTGTAACATATTATGAGATAAGATACAAACTGCGTTACGACTTATGACAAAACACAAAACTAAAACTACTGCATTGCGACTAAGCTTTTAGTTACAGCTAGACATAGATCTATTTATCAGCAATAAATAGGTAGATAAATAGATCTATGTAGAATACATATAAATAATTCAATTGACTTGTGTATTTTCTCTGCTTGAGATTTTGCATGAAAACTACATTCCCACACAATGAATCCAACGTTTTGTATACTGCTGACTGACTTTTACATCCTGGACTATTGTCCCTATAATGTCGAAGTTAAAGCTAACCACTTATACACGGTTGAACTAAATGTTATTGAATAGGTTTCCGTAGCCTATTTCTTGTTCAACAACGATTTTGGTTAAAAAAAAATAGGCTATTTATACAATCGTTTCATTTTTTTTTTAAATCATACGATACACTATTGCATGTAATAAAAACCTTTTTATTTCTACACCGTTTGTTATTAGGCTATTATTACTTGTCCTGTCAATGTTATTTGTTTATATGTGTCTTTTGGTGTGCTGTAATTGTTAGTTCCGTTTCGTTTTCCGCTCGTGAGATTGGGGGTATGGGTGGGCTGATCTACATTTGCTTACAGAATCGGCCCGCTACAGACTTTTCGAATGCTGACCTGCTTACCTTTACAAAATGGGCCCGCTACAGACTTTTCTAATTCTGACCTACTTAGGCCTACACTTACAAAATGGGCCCGCTACAGACTTTTCTAATTTTGACCTACTTACGCTTATAAAATGGGCCCACTACAGACTTTTCTAATTCTGACCTACTTAGGCCTACAACTTACAAAATGGGCCCGCTACAGACTTTTCTTTTTACCTACTTACGCTTATAAAATGGGCCCACTACAGACTTTTCTAATTCTGACCTACTTAGGCCTACACTTACAAAATGGGCCCGCTACAGACTTTTCTAATTTTGACCTACTTTAACTCACAGAATCGTTCCACGACAAACTTTTTAAAGTCTTGCTTACCTATACTTTCAGAAATGGACCGCTACAAACCCAAGTATATACCAAGCTTTGAGAGGGAGTACCCGAGCAACAGGTGGGCCGTCAGACAATGGAGCCCACCACAAGGTCACGGGGTTTTCTTATTCATTCGATTCCCTGGCAGAGATGTAGAGTTTGCTGCCCAGACAGTTGTCCTCGGCAAAAGAGCAGTGACCACAGCGAGGGGAGAATTTATTGGAATAGCACGAAAGGTAATTTGACTTTTTTAAAACTATTCCTTCCATTCTACTTTTAAAATGTACATTATATTGTTCTTTCAGATTTACCTAAAGATTATTTTACGGTTCTGAACATTTTACTTCAAGATAATTGTAATCTGTCCGTTTAGATAATTTGTACTGCTCTGTCCGCTTTACATGCACGTAATTTGTACTGCTTTATCGGTTTTAATTCAAGGTAATGTTTTACTGTTATGTCGATTTACATTGAATATAATTGTAGTATTAAAAGTCTTTTATGCTAGACGAAAGACTATAATAATATGAACCGCTTGCTTTAATATTACTGCTGTTTGATAACTTGATACACTCTGTTTCGGAATATCCGATCGTACCCTGTCCTCTAGACCAGGGGTCGGCAACCTTTTGCTAATGGTGTGCCAAACTAGGATTTCTAAATCCTTCAGCGTGCCAACAGCCTAAAAGTCAACCTGCTCTATTAAATTTAAATTTGTTTTATTACTTTTTATAAGACAATTAATTTAACTCCGTAGCAAGTCCAAGGCCAAAAGCAAAGGAAATTTAAAAAAAAACAACGTTTAAGCGTTTTAATATATTTTTTTTAAATATACGTGTTAGTGATTATCATCCTTTTTACTTGTATTTATACCAAATACAATATTTTATTACTATTCTATAGCCTACTTTCACATTTATGGTAATTATTTTGTAAACATTATCATTTGGCTGTCAAGATGATGATCTAGCAACTGTTTGTATTGATTATATTTTGTTCTCAGTTATAACTGAGATTTTATTTAATCTTATCATCTGAGTAATCATGGGACAAAAGATAGTTGAGCGGAATTGATGAGTAGTAATCATACAAACTGGGTAGTTAATGTAATGTTTAAGAAATGTGCTTATAATTTTTTTAGTCACATATATTTAAATAATTTTCAAACACTTTTTACAGTTTGGTCATCATAAAGTTATAAAGTTGTAGACCATTTATTTAGTCTGTTAAAAAAGAAAAACAAATATTAGAAAAATTAGCGCAAATAAAACGGGTTAATTATCTCCCTTGAATTAAACTAAAGTTTCTAAATTGGAATCAATAGTGATGCCAAACAAGTTATGTTTTGTAATATAACAATATTACTGACAATTACTGACTAATTATTATTTCTTTATATAATTCCAGCATTATGGTATTCATTACAAGATTTAATTAGAGAGATACAATTAATTAACGTTAAATAGTTGTAAATAAACATTTCCTGTATTAATTGTTCATCTTTTTAACATTAGCCTAATAGTTACAACAATTGCATAATATAATGCTATTAAAAAATCTCTTATATTTATTAAATTAATAAAAAGACATGTTTAATTATAGCAGATGAGCAAAAAAAAAAAAAACTCTTTTAAATGTAATTAGTCTGTGTCAATTAATGAGCGCCTTGTCTTGCTCTTCACTAATTTATAATGACAGATACATACTTATCCATTCCTGAGTAGTGAAGTGTAAGTGACCTCTTTGAATGCTTAACACTGCTTTCATGTACAATAAGTACTGTTCACAAATGTAAGTTGAACCAAAAGCTGAAAGTAGAGCGAATGAATGCCTGGCAGTTAAGAATAGCATTTGACTTTCCTAAGCATCTTCCTTCTAGATTTTTCCGCAAATTAGCATTTCGATGTCCATTGTTTTGGATGTTGAAATTCAAATGGCTGCGATTTAAAATCGTCAATATCCTTCAACTTAAAATACATCTACATCTCAAAAGGTTGTAGTTAGATCTAACCAGTTAGGTTTGATGTCTTATGACAAAATTATTCCATGAATGTGAAAGTCTTGCCTTTGTTTAGAAAACTCCGCTTTGAGTGCTTCGATGTACTTCTGAAAAAAAGCCCAACTATCTGTCTTAATAAAGGAATACAAATAGATCTAGTTAAATGTTTTAAAATTGATTTCACTCAGTTCAACCGCTGTTTGACTTCGTCCTTGTAAATGCGTTCAACTCACTGAAAAACTGTCGCTATGTCATTTAGAAACATCGGCATCAACAGTCAGTTTATCAGAACAGGAAAATCAATTAAAAAAAAGAACCCACCTCTTGGTGGTCTCTCGCGTGCCATTGAAAATCGCTCTGCGTGCCAAGTTTGGCACGCGTGCCTTAGGTTACCAACCTCTGCTCTAGACTTCCGCTTTAGTAATTCGCTATGATTTTCTCAATCGGCCGTATTGCTGCTGAGAGTTAACACCCTTGCCCATTTTACAATTACGGTATATATGATTGACTTGTATAAGGGGCAAGGGTGTTAATAGCAGCAATACGCCCTATTGTAATGAAAGTCTTCAGCCTCTGAAAAATGAGCAAATGCATTTAGTATTTGGGACCAAAGATGCTGCCAATGATAGTTTTGAAGTAAACCAGGAAGTTTAATGTCCCAGTGACCAACAAGCCAGTACAAGTTTTGTTTCGATGTTTTGTTTCCAACGTACCCAGTGTACCCTGGGAATGGAAAAGAAGAACAAAACTAGACTTTAACAATAGACCAAAAAAAAAAAGAAGAAAGAGTTGCCAATAAATTTGGCATGATTTATCAATCTATAAATTTGTCTATGTACATCTTATTATTTATATTATATTAATCTATTGTATATGTAAATTTATCCAGTTATAAATTTATGCATTGTCGATCTTTATTTCTATCTACCTAATTATTAATCTAGCTATCTTTATATCTTTCTACCTATCACTCTATCTAGCTGTCTAGTTTAACTGAATATATATATATATATATATATATATATATATATATATATATATATATATATGTATAATTATATACATGTATTGTTATAAAAGACTTGGTAATTTTTTTGTTGACAAAGCAAAGTAATATCCCACAATGTTATTTTTTTAAAGTCCAGTTGGACATGTTTATCTTCTGTTTATCCGGTACTATTATTATTTATCATATTATTATCCTCATCTTAGGTTCATGACCTAAGTTCCGGCCCTCGCCAGAGAGAGGCCCTAGTTGTCTACCTCTTCGAGTCTACGGAGGCCGCCACCAGGTTCTTTGTGAGTGACAACCGGTTCAAGCAGCCAGACTTCCCCCCACCATCCGGGGCCTGCGAGGCGTGGACAGTGGTCAAATTTCTAGAGACGAGAAGCGATGACTGTGAGTTACAAGTGAAATATATAGTTACAAAAAAAAACAACAACTTCATGCAATCATTTTAGTCAGTTATTTTAGTTCTTGTTGTCTGTTTTTAGTTTTTAGCAACAGAAAGGAATTTTTATCACACACACAAAACGTACACCCACATAAACACACACACAAACACAAACAGACATCCACACAAACAGACACACAGACACACAAACCAACACACACACAAACACACACACAAACACACACACAAACACACACACAAACAAACACACAATATCTGAAATGTAATAGAATTATATAAACGGAATCTAGTTTCATCACCATTAAAAAAATTTTTGCAATATTCAAATCGCAAGATTTGGAAAGTCTGTTGATGTTCAGAACTGTGGTAAAGGTATGCAAGTGTGGCCAAGACAATGCCAATGAGTTATTTTAAAACTGCTTTTCCCAACGAGTTTAAAAAAAACTGGTGTAAGCTGCTTCTCCGGCACTATGGATAAATTTGGTACGCCAAGAATACCTTTTTTTTTCTCCAAAGGACCGACCCAATGAATCCGTGATAAAAGACATCCTCCACGAATTCACCAGTTTATATAGTCCATCATTGACCTGGCGTTCTAGCTATGTCGATAGACCACCGCGTAAAACACAACTTATCCAGCGTTTTGAGTTCGCTTAAGTTTTGAAGCCGGTCACCTAATGCCTTAGGCCAGGGGTTGGCAACCTACTGCACACGTGCCAGACTTGTCACGCTCAGCAAATTTCAATGGCACGCGGAAGTTTCACCGAAAACGCAATTCAAGTTTTTTTAAACAAGAAATTGATTGGTGGCGCCAGCTGACTTTTAGAATGTTGGCACGCTGAATGAAATAAAAATTATTGTCACACTATTATCACTAGGCTATTTGTTTTTTTTTCCCTTTCAAATTGACTTCGTGTAAATTTTACATTAAGCTTGCTTTCAAGGAAGACCTTGAGGATGATAACAGGAATCCTGAGGTCGCTATCAAAAATATAATCAATTAATTCATAGATCGATATAGCTGGTCTACATGTTATAGTTCTACTTATTAAAGTTTTCCGCTTCTTCTTCATTCTTTTTTTTTTAAATTAAAAACATATAACAATATACACTCAGCTCGAGGACCTATCAATAATCTATGAACTTCAAACGTATACAATGCTCTTATTATTATAGACTGTGGGCTTGTTGATTATTGTTAGAAACAAAAGCTTTGAGCGTGTGAATGATTTCCTGCTCTTTGTGAATTTTTAGAACTATATTTTATTTCTGATCGATGGATGGAGGCGTTTCATGACGGACCCTGACAATTTCACCGAACAGGGAAACATATATAGGCCTATATATATGTATAATATATATATATATAAAGCTCTGTGTGTGTGTATGTGTTTAACCAATCAAATTGTTTATTTAAAGACACGTGACCTTATTGCTTCATCTATTACCTTTGCGATTTCACTTCGGACACGTGTCCGCAATAGCTGAGTGGATAACATATCGGACTGCCATACGGTCGACCGCGTTCAATTTTTCAGTTAGTCTATACTTTTTATTTTTAAAAAAAAAATGAATTATTTCAATTAATATTACTTTAAAAATATATTTTTTAAATCCACGGGCAACACCAGGCGATTTAGCTTTTTGTTAAAAAAAAAAGATTTTTTAACCATATTCAATTTTTGCGCGCAAATTGAAGCCAGACTTAATTACACCATTCACACTCTTCACTTATCGATAATCTATCGAGTTATTGGAATAAACTATCTATAATTAGAACAAAAACAAGGTCAAGGTGAGTCAAAACAGAGACAATCAAAGGGAGGTAAACAAAATATGGACAAAGTCGAGCTGAGAAGACTGGATAATTCTTAACTGCTGTGCACGTTTAACCAGGCTTACTCCCCTTTACTCCAGGAACGATGTGAACTTAGTAGTTACACACCGGTATATTTAAACATTAATATATATCATCATCATCATCGTCATCATCAATCCCATGACCGTTGTGGTCGTTGGGTGTGGGGGAGCGAATGGACACCTCAGCAGTCAACTTCCTCCACTTTTACCTGTCTTGAGCAGTTGTCAATTGTTGAGTCAACTGCAGCCCTGTCGAAACTTTACATTTTTTAAAATATATATAAATATAGATGTATAGATTCATTTTTATGGTTGTGTCTTAAAGTCACGTGATGTGTTCGTCTGCAGTGTTTATGACGTACATGCTCTGTGACAACACGTTGAGAGGAGGCAGCTATGCAGAATACAAAGAACAGTTCGCAAATCCTTTTGCTCAGTTAATACTTGACTATGGAGGACAGGTACTTCGTTGTTGTTGGTGGTGGTGGAGGTGTTGTTAATGTGGCGTAGTTGTTGTTGTTTAAACACAGAGTGTAAGAGTGGCGATAATATGTCAAGTAAAGCTAATCGATAGATAAAATAGAGAGTAGTTAAGTAGATAAATAAGATAGCAAGTACATAGATAGATAAATAGATTAGATAGAGAGTAGGTATTTAGGTTGAAAAGATAGAGCGTAGATGTATATAGATAGGGTAGATAGATAAATACCTAGATAAATGGTAAGGTATGTAGATTGACGGATACGTTGTTATATAAAAAGATAGACTGATTAATTAATGGTATGAGAATGTTATTATAATGTTCTATAGAAATGATATGCAATTATGAATTGTTTGGAATAATTTAAAAAGTTATTTGCATTGAACGTGTTGCAATAAATCATAGGCATAAAATGATACAGTTGGCTGTTTACTGTTTCCCCAACTTTAGCCGTTCGTTGTCCAGTCCATTGGTGTGGACTCACTGCGACGTCATCACGTTGACGAGAACACCATGGTGACCCTACACCTGTTCAAGAACGAGGATGACATCAAACGAATGATGATGGACCGTAAGTGGTCAAGATATTTCTATTTTTAGACTGATACGTTTCCTTGAAGCAACGGAAGACAATAAACAAAGATGATCATTTCATACGATTATTTTTACTAGGTGTAAGGGTAATGTAAAGTAGGCCTACCCTTCGGACCAAACTGATCATAGGGCCGGTGAGGCAGCGTTCACCAGTTTTTGTGGCCACGACATACTAAGCCTTTACTTTACCCCAATTAATGTCAGGTAGCCTACCCCTCAGAGCTGGGTATACTCAGGGACACCCTCAAGTCCCGGGAAAAAAATCCTAGCCTCCACCAGGATTCGAACCCAGAACCTTCGGATCGTCAGTCGAACGCGCTGCAGTTCGGTCCTTGTGCCCCACAGTGTAAAGGTGCACAACAAAATAGTAGTTTGAACTTTATACCCACTGAGTTATTCATTCAGAGATTTGAGTATGCATATTCTGTTGGTGCCCCACCAGCTTAAGATAACAATTAAAATATTTACTAAAACAATCCATAAAAATACACACAATGCCTAATCCAGCAATGATAGGCCTGCTTACGTTTATTAATCCACACTTTCCCTAACCCTTTACGGTTCCTAACTAATGTTGAGATACCATCAGAGCTGTCTAGACAGACTCAGAGACAGCCTCCAGACCCTATGGAAGAAATGCTCATGCGATATTAGCTTCGAACCCGAGACCCTGGTCAAGGCATATCTAACGCGCTACCGATGAACCACCGCATGTCCCATTTTAACACACTTTAATTTTAAAATTGTCGTTGAATTCGGTCATTACGTATTCCCGTGGGAATAGCTGCCCGGGAAGTGAAAAATTGGACACCCTTTCTTTTGGCTTACTTTATAGCTGTTTAACCTCTACACCCATAAACTTTAATGTGCGCGCCAATTATATAATGCTCAAAGAAGTTACAAGCCAGCTTAAAACTTAAACGGCGGCTTATCAAATTTCGTCGTATCACAGTTAACTGCGACTTTTTCAACACTGCGATAATTAGGAGGACGCTTCGTTTAAAGCCCCCACCCTCACCCTGAAAATGCGCAATGTTAAGATGGCAACACAAACACACATACACAAACAGACTAACATACACACATACAGAATCCCTTATCGTTATAGCTGAAAAAAAAGTCTTACAGGTCACCAGATTAGGGGGCGTGGATAAGGTTTATGGTTGGAAGGGTGGCGCAGGTTTCCGTTGATTAGTCTATGGTGAAAACAGCATGTTGAAAAGTTAAATACTTGCATTAAATTATTGACTGAAAACAAAAATATGAATATCTTCACTGATTCTGCCAAGTGATTTTGGAGAGTTGAGTCTGTAAACTAAAATTTAGACCAAAATCATTGTTCAGCTTCTGGTTGCATGTTTTGATTAGTTATTGATTCATTCGGTGATTTTTTTAGTATGGCTCAGACCGACTTGTTGTTATTGATTGAGTGATTCGTTAGGGTAATTCATTGAGTCAGCTGGGGATTCATTTAGTGTTTTTTTTAGTGAATTATAAAATATTTGATTCACTGAGTCAAAAGTTGCAATTCATTCAGTCATCATTGGGGTGATTCGTTGGGTGACTCTTTTTGAGTGATTCATAGATCGATTCATATATTTTTTTATTTATTGCAATTTATTGAGTGATTCATCGAGTAATCCATTGGGTGATTCTCTTAAATGGCTCATTTAGTAATTGATTAGTGAATCAGTTAGTGACTCGTTGAATATTCATTTTCATCCTAATCCATAACTCGTGGATGGGTCGTTGGGACAACAGTGTTGATTGTTGCGTTATCACTCACCAGTTGTCACAGTTAAATGAAGGACAGGCCGCTCCACTATTTTACATCGTCGTCCCAGCTTCTCTTCTGTCTGCCTCTTTTTCTTCCTCTCCGAACTGTGCCTTGTAGAAATAGTTTTGCAAGGCATGTTGGATCTTGCGCATGTACCATCACAGTTCTTTATTTTATACTAGATATTACAGACCCTCTAGTCTTGCAGCTTTATTAATGTTTTAAGTGATGCTAAGTTACCGGTTTTCCTGGTTTGTTCAGTTAACCCATTACATGCCCGAATGCCACTCGGGAAGAAAGAGTATAATTGTTCTTGTTCCCTGTTATTTATGGTAGTGAGTACGTTACGACCGATTACATTGGCGATTAGTCGATCAATAGAATAATCAATGTATCCATTTGATAACACTTTCTCACTAACCTAAACAACCATATTCATCCTTTCACCTCTCCACAGCTCGCTACGAAGATTTAAAGCGTCGTCAGATCTCCATGGCAACAGACTTCACCTCCGTGTTTACGATTGATCCTCAGGCCTGCCCTTGAAGATCTTCCGTCAGCTGAACACATTGCAGGACACATTTTATACATATTTATATTTAATCTTTATGTGATATTTATATATGTCTCATTGAATTCCGCTTGCGAAAAAATAAAATCAGGTTTATATATTAATGTTTTTATATTACATGTCTCGGATTGGTTTCAGGTTTATTAAAATTTATTGGGAAAAAATTGGAAGTTTGGGGATATTTTAGGAAAAAACATGTCATAAATGGTAGCAATTGTTTTGGTCTGATTCCCCAAAAAAAATAATTAATTTTGGAATTTTGAAAAGATGGCTCATTAAATTTAGAGAAGACAATTACGTATTTTTTTAATTTATGAGTTGGGGATGTTTTGAAAAAGCTGTGTTTATCAAAATATTCAATATAAGAATTTGTAAGACCAAGCTGACATGTCAACTGTGATAAATTATTGTTTAACTGTAATAAATAATACATTGTTTCTATTTCATAATAAATAAAAGAGTGTTTTTTTTTGTCATTACTATTGTATAATTGATTATATTTAGTTTTGTTCTCATTTCCCATTATTTCGTAGACAGGCCTACAACAAAAGTTTGACCTGGCCCTAAGAATTATCTGCAATTTTAAGACTTTCACTTTTTTTTTCTATTTGGTGGCTGATCATTGTATATATTCTATCTAATTTTCGATATACAGTTTGCAAAAGATTTACAAATTGAGTTAACCTACAATTATATATAGGAGTTGATTATTGCGATCGCCAGTTATAAGATTTAGCAGCTTATTAGAATTAACAGTTTAAAAATAAAGACTGTTTCAAAATCTTAAATGGTTACAAAATATTTGGTTAAATTTATAAAAGTTTGGTTTTATAGAGCTGAAACATGGAGGATAAAAAAAAGCCCACACGAAGAAGATTACAGTCATTCATCAATTCACGCCTGCGAATGATTCTCAAGATAAGCTGGTCCTAGATGTAAGCAATGAAGAGCTGGCAAGCTGCTGAAACCAATCGAAGAAGTAATCCGCCAAAAGAAGATGGAGATGGATAGGCCCAAACCCTAAACAAAATAATCCAGAACCAGCTTCCATGTCAAGATCTCGCCTGGTACTTGCAAGACAAGAGGAAAAAAAAGAGACAGACCAAATATGTCCCGGAGACAGTAACCCAAAGCAGGCACCAGCATTATAGGACAAAATTGGATACAGCTGGAGAGACTTGGCTAGGAGTGGGATGCCTGGAGAGCATATGTCCCAAGTGGGGAAACAGGTGATGAAGATGTTGATACAATTCAGAGTTTTGTTATAAAGATCGAGAGCTCTTGTGCATGTACACAGATTGAATGGACATTGTTAATCTATGTGCTCACAGTATACTGTGCTTATTATGCTTTATTGGTTCAAGCAAATATATTTTTGTACTTTACTTTTCTCCATGCAGGGTTATATGCTCATAATGTTAGGTGGCTTGTAGGACTATTATCTTGCTGCAGAATGACCAACTATTGTATCAATTGTCATGAACAATAATATTGAAAAAAAGCTTCTACGCAAGATTCTACTCATAATTTAAGACAAAAGAAGATGATGAATAATGAAAATAAATTAATCATAGTAAGCGAAAAAGGTACAACTATAAATATTTACAATCAGTTACTGCCCTTTAATTGGAAACAGTTTGTTGTTAAGAATTCTGCATTGTTTCTTTGGAATTAGAAACTCGTAGTGAATCAAATCAAGTCCGTACACACATACACACATTGAACTCTACAAAAGCAGTTGCATCTGTAATACAATCTACATTGTATAAAAATATAGGACCTGACGCCTGTTCTCTACTTCAGTGTAAGGAGAAAAGTTCACAACTGCTTTTTGTGATTCACGCGAAACATTATGTGGAAAAGCCACAACAATGTAACCACCGCCCAACAAGGGAAATAACAAATAGATATAATAATATTCTGATACCCAAATGCAAACTTCTTTTAACAGTATAGGGTTTTCATGTCAAGGGTTTACTCTCTAGGACTTGGTCTTCCTAGAAATATCTCATATTAAAGTGCAGCTTGTGATACGCTGAGCTAAGTATGCGATTTTTTCCGGCTTTTGTCAACTTTAGATCTTCAAGATTGGAGTATAAAACCAACAACACAAACTTAACATAAGATTGTCAAAACGTCTTCACGTGAAAAGTATCTCCAGTTATAGTATACTAGAAGTTATGCCCGTCAAAATGACGGATAGTGCTACTTGGCTGTTGTTGTTTATCAATTCAGTGCCACTAAATGGACAGTATCTTGTTTTACTTATAAATTTTCTCCATTCCCCCACCCTTCTCCAAGTAACTAATGTCTACATGGGCCCTACATCAACTAACTTTAAAAAAAAATATAATACCCTTATTCTGGTTGATTATTCAAACCAGTCGTAATGAATACTGGCGCCTCAGTGCCACGTTGAGCCGGACCGGACACAGAGAGACAGGCAGATAGCACAGCAAATGAAATAAACAAGTTTTCCCACACTGACCACACACGATGCCTCTATTAAAACACTTGCTCCAGCCTCATTTATTCGATAATTAAGACGAATACAAAATCATAAAACCAAACACACAAAGCGAGAAAAAGTTAAAAGCGAGAGAGCGAAAGCATCGGTATCACGATTACTTGCCGGGAACAACCGAAAGCTTCCGAATAATTGTCGTGCCGCTAACTGTTAAGAGCGCGGTGGTTTTCTTTTTTTAATGTTTTTTATGTGCATTATTTCCCTTTTGTGCGATCCTGCCGCGGTGTGTGAGATAGCCGGCTATTAGCGACCAATAAAATAGCCCCACGGACAATTAAGATAGTGTCACTCAGATTATCGCCGGGGTAGAAAAACGAAAGAGGAGAAATCTGCCCAAAGTAAGGGTGGTCAACATTTAAATTAAATCACAAGTTCTCTCCCTTTCTCCTATTTCTTTTCTTCATTCATAATAATTATATTAATTTAGATTTATTATATGTATATTAATATTAGTATATTATATGCATGGTCTGTATCAGGGGTCGGCAACCTACGGCACGCGTGTTGGCACGCAGAGCGATTTTCAATGGCAAGTGAGAGACCCCGAAAACACTTCAAGTCTCTCTTCTACAAGAAATTATGTGCTCGAGCAAAATGAATTTTAAGCCTTTGGGACGCAGAATAAATTAGAAATCTTACTTCGGCACACTATTATTAAAAGGTTGCCGACCTCTGGTCTATATATAATAGATTAAAAGAATTATACTTTCCTCAATTCTAAACCTACAATTTTACCTTGTTGGACAACAGCCTTAATTCATAGGAACATTTTGCTTACAAAAAGACTCTATCTCCTATTTATATTAATGTTACCTTTTTTTTTTTGATTTGTTAATTAGGCTTTAATGCTGTTGTATTTTCCAATCTTATTAATATATTGGACATCTCTTTGTCGTGTCGTGTCTTTTTTGTGTATAGTATCACTTTTATATGTAAAAAAAAAAAAATCAATACCCAATAACAACTTAGAACAAAACATATTTTGTTTACAACGAATGCCCAGGGCTAGCGTTTTCTTTAGCGAAACGCTGACTTGACTAAGTAAAGTAAAGTAGCCGTCGGACCAAGACCGTATAGTCCTGAGCGTAACATTGGGGTGAACCAAGCAGCGTTCACCAGTTTCAGTGGCCACGGAATACTAGGGGATGTGTGGCCAGCACAACGCCTAGGCGCCTTAGAATTTGTTCTTTTTTTTATTGCTTTTTATTTCCAATTGAAGATTATACTAAATATTTGATAATGAATATTACTTTGACTAGAAAACATATTGACATCTTCTTTATGACATAGCTTAGCTAGTCCGCCAAACTATTCAAATTTTCATTTAACATCTCCTATAATTATTTTTTTTAAATCAATAAATCATCATTATATTTTTAGTATTGAAAAGGAGAATAAAATGTTTTGTTGCTTAACTTTTAGGCTACATCTATTCTAGTAGTTTTTTTTTTACTTAGCTAGCATATTTAGGAAATGCTAAACCCCACAATGTAGCCTATTAGTAAGTTTATTGTTTAAATTTGTAAATAATATTTTTTAAAGTAACCTTTATTTTATTTTAAACCTGGCAAGCCTGCGAGAAAATCTGGCTAGTGACTTTACCTTAGCGACGAGATAGTGTTCACTAGGCCAGATGACGTAAACAAATCAACCAAGTTTGGGGTAACTCTTGTCATTTTGGGATTATCTCCCTTCGATTTAAAAAAATGGAACGATCTTTTTTTTTTCTATTCTAGAATTGCCTAAACAAATATTTAATCCCTACAGTTAAATAGTTGTAATAGAATGTTGTATAGGCAGGTATTGATAGAGATTGTATAGGGCTACGTACAGTTTTTGGGAGTTGTGAAAGGAGAGGGAACGTGACTGGGGAAATTGAGAAAGAGTGAAGAGGAAAGAAGGTCGTGCCAAATAAAAAAAAAGAGCGAGAAAAAGAATCGGCGACATGGGGAAGAGAGAGAGAAAGAGGGCGCAAAGAGGAAGGAAGGAAGAGCGTAATGCCCACTGTGTTATGGAAGGAAAGAAAAGAGAGGACTGAGAGAGTGAGAGAGAGAGAGAGAATATAGAAGAGAGTAAGATAGAGTCAGGTTGGGAATATAGAGGTGTTAATGCGTTAATTATTTTTTTTTATAAACATACTACAAATATTATGTTAAAGTTATAAACTGAGCGCCATTTACAAAATATTAGGAATTTTGTCCCTTTTTGATATTGCTGTTAAATCATGTGTTTTTCGGGGCTTGGTTTTCCCGTACTGCGAAATATTATTATGCCTATCTTTTTCTTTTATTTATTACTTTTTTATTGTTTGGTATTTTTTTGTTGTTTTTTTTTTTTTCCCTTTTTGATAATATTATTGATAGTTTAATATTATTAATAAGAAGTCAAAGTTGGCTACTTTTAAATACCAGAAGCTTGACAGCAACAATTCTTATGCATGTGCCAGGGCCAGGGAAACCGCAAACAATAATTTAAAAAAAGAACAAAAACTAAATACCGAAAGAAACGTTCTCACTACAGTTTTTATTGTAATATTTTTTTTTCTTTCTCTTTTAACAAAACACAATGTAGTCATTCATCTCTCCTTCATTTTAATGGGCATAACTACTAGTTTAAATATGAATATAAATAGAAAATATTTTTGTGAATAATTAATTTATCTAGCGCCATACCTATAAAATAAAAATTAAGTAACACTTAAATTTGTAATATTATATCATATAATATATGTATATATATATATACATATATATATATATATTTCCGTATATATAAACATAGGTTTGTATAAAGATCACTTTCCACATAACACATTCCTCTGATTCAATTTCATTACGCCGTAAGTACGCCGAGTTTTATTTCATTTCTTATAAAAAATCGGTACATATTGAACTCTTCTTTAATGCATTGAGTGGTGCCGCAGACACAGCCTCGCCCCGCTTGATAGTTTTCACCTGTGTCTCTGGGTGACAAAACTGCCTCTTGACACCACACTCCCTCTCCCCCCCCCCCCACTCCGCCTTTCCGTTTTTGTTTGTCACGTGCGAAGACCGTATGTTTAGATACACCTAATCTATATCATATATTCGAGTGCCTACCAGCAGTGGGTTTCCCCAAGGCTGGAGGGAGGGGAGGGGCGGGTCTAAGGGAGGGAGAGGTACATAAAAAAAACTACAACAGTGAAAGCCCAACGCCCCTATCAACCAATAGAATCGATAGAAACGGTTCTCAAACTTGAACCCAATTTATCTCTAGTGGACACGGTGGTAGAGCAGCATAGCGTTCATCTGGCGAATCGAAGGTCCTGCGTTTGAATCCTTGTGAAGTCTACCCAACTCTAATCTACTCTAAGGACATTAATTGGGTAGGGGGGAGGTGTCTGGTCATTGTGCTGGCCACACAATCCCCTACTATGCCGTGGCCACAGAGACCGGCGAACGCTGCTTCACCGGCCATATGGATCAATTTCGTTCCGACGAGAATACTTTACTACTCACACGGTATTCTATGGTTAGTGTGATTCGGAAGATTCAAATCCAGACTAACATAGTAACTACCCATCTCTGTAGAACTTGGTATTAGTTTGGGTGGGGAAAAAGTAAGGTGGCTGGGCATTGTGTTGGTCACACAAACCCTCTCGTATGCCTTGGCCACGGAAACCTCTTAAACATTAAGGTCTCAAAGGCACGCTTCACTTTTTTTTTTATTCATTTTTAATTTTTACGCGATGTTCTTAAATACATTAGTAAGCTAGCAGAACTGATGTTTAAAAAAAAATAACAACATTTATCTACGCAACGTATGAAAGTGTAATATAACTTCGTGTTTATCGAGGAGTTTTTGGACAATCTGTTGGAGAATAAATAACTAAAGGCTTAATCTTTAAGAAAACTCGAGTATTGACATCGGAATACGGGGTGGGGGAGTTGTGGGAGTTATTGGTCTCTATATATCAAGACTGGCCCCGATTTGATTTTTAAAATAAAATATATTGTAAGGGGAAGGGAAATATAATCGATAACCAATTTGAAAGTAGAAAGAAAAGCAAAAAGAAAAATAATGAAAAGATTTTTTTGTTAGCACGGATTGAATTGATCGATTTTTGATTGGACACACGAAAATGAAAAAGAAAGAAAAAACGAAAACGAGGTCACATAGTTGATATCAACGTCTACTCGATAAATGTGTATGTGTGTTTGTGTGTGTGCTACGGTGAATGTGTTGTGTGTGGTACAAGTTATTGGTACCTTGGTGATTTGTTCCAAACAGGAGGAAGTGGCCAGGTATTTTGTTTCTTCAATAACTTATTGAACAATCGTTTTTAAATTTTTTAATTAACTACATTTTATTACTCGTTACTGAAAAACATATTCTAGTCCCTTCTGGCATGTTGGTATGTACTGTTGAACTTTTTATCGTATGTTTTAAATAGTAGAATGTAATTTTTTATAATATAGAAATCATATTATCTTGTTATTTAATACCTAGTTTTATTTACGTTTAGGTCTGCGTTTTAGTAGAAACGTCGAATCTTAATTTTGCATAATATATAAAGGAAAATATATTCGTATCTTTTTTTTAAACATGTAATTAATTAAACTGTTGTAGCTTTTTAACATACATTTGGTTCACTACATAATCAAATTGTAAGTAAAGTAAAGTACCCGTCGGACCAAATTGATCATAGGGCCGGTAAAGCAGAGTTCACCAGATTCTGTGGCCATGGCATACTAGGTGACAATGCACAGCCGCCTTTACTTTACCCCAGCTAATGTAGGGTACCCATCAGAGCTGGGTAGACTCGGGGACACCCTCCAGACCCAGGAAAAAAAAACTAGCCTTCACCAGGATTCGAGCCCAGGACCTTAGCCGGCACGCCAGTCGCTCTACCACCGCGCCCCATCAACCACACTGTACCATGATACAATCAATGGACTTTCCAAATTGTACCATGATACAATCAATTGACTTTATTATTGTACCATGATACAATCAATGGACTTTATTATTGTACCATGATACAATCAATTGACTTTATTATTGTACCATGATACAATCAATGGACTTTATTATTGTACCATGATACAATCAATGGACTTTATTATTGTACCAAGATACAATCAATGGACTTTATTATTGTACCATGATACAATCAATGGACTTTATTATTGTACCATGATACAATCAATGGACTTTATTATTGTACCATGATACAATCAATGGACTTTATTATTGTACCATGATACAATCAATGGACTTTATTATTGTACCATGATACAATCAATGGACTTTATTATTGTACCAAGATACAATCAATGGACTTTATTATTGTACCATGATACAATCAATTGACTTTATTATTGTACCATGATACAATCAATGGACTTTATTATTGTACCATGATACAATCAATGGACTTTATTATTGTACCATGATACAATCAATGGACTTTATTATTGTACCATGATACAATCAATTGACTTTATTATTGTACCATGATACAATCAATGGACTTTATTATTGTACCATGATACAATCAATGGACTTTATTATTGTACCATGATACAATCAATGGACTTTATTATTGTACCATGATACAATCAATTGACTTTATTATTGTACCATGATACAATCAATTGACTTTATTATTGTACCATGATACAATCAATGGACTTTATTATTGTACCATGATACAATCAATTGACTTTATTATTGTACCATGATACAATCAATGGACTTTATTATTGTACCATGATACAATCAATGGACTTTATTATTGTACCATGATACAATCAATGGACTTTATTATTGTACCATGATACAATCAATGGACTTTTTGTATAGACGTTTTGAGCACGATGGTAGAGTGCAGTGTGTTTGGATTGCCTGTACGGAGGACTGGGGTTCGAAATCCGTGGTGTCATTAAGCACCCATGGGAAGTGGGGGGGAAGTGGGTCAATCAATTATTCTACTCAGCTTTGATTGATACCTAACACAAGTATCTAGTTGGCCACACAATCCCCATTGTATGTCGTGGTCATGAAAACTGTTAAACTCTACTGTTCTAGCCATATGAACCGTCTTGGTCTGTAAAGGATACTTTAATTTATACCATGAATAAATGAAATATATACTGTTGAGACTGTTATATATCGAATTGAAAAGTCTCTAAGAAACCGGTCGAGCCTTTCGGCTCTTGTGTCCAGGGCGTAACGTTTAGGTTTGAGCACAACTCTGTCCGGGCTCCAGCCACCCCACGTCACGCCGAAGGCGTGGCGTGCCGTGTAACAAGTAGGGTTTCCGCAGGCCAGCGACCGTTCGGTGCGGTTCCCCTAAGGATCATTATCGTGGTGGCTCGCCCGTATATCTGCACTATCACCCGGTAGCACAAATCCTATACTATAGGTACAGGCATCGAGGCACCGGGTCGTTCTCGAGACGGGATTGCAGCGTCCATTGCTTCCTCCCCACCGAGTCCCCGTGGCCCCCCGGCAGTGCAATGGATCTCGGACTCCCTGCGGGGGCTGTCCCCCATGCGTTCGCCCGCCGGTGTATTCTTAATGGGAATGTATCGGCGGTTTACACGATACGCCAGTCTTTAGGCCCATGGGTACAGTAGTACTGTTTTATATCAGATTAAAGGTCTATACTGTGTATGTATGTATGTGAAGTTGTGGTTTATTTTGTCAGACAATAGTTACGCCCTTAACTGGGACTATACTTAAAAGTTATAACGTACTACTGAATTATCTTATAATTAGTTTATGGGAACCATAAGTACAGCGTTTAGAATTCCATCCCACCAACTCTTCAGTTTAACAAACATAAATAGTTTTGTTAATGTTATTGCCTGAGACAAGGGTCGGCAACCTATTCATAATAGTGTATCAAAGTAGGATTTCAAATATATTCAGCGCGCCAACAGCTTAAAAGTCATCAAACTCTAGCACTCTATTGTAAAAATGACGTGAATTGCCAATTAGAGTTTCTTTTGCGTGCCATTGAAAATCGCCATGCGTGCCAAGTCTGACATGCGTGCCGTAGGTTCCCTCGTACAACCACAAAAGTGTTGCTAAGCATTGTGTTGTACACACGATTCCTATGGAAAATGTAGATAAAAGAAACGAGTTAAGCGTCACTTTAAGCTGAGCTGGTGGGAAATTCAAACAGAGTCTAGTGCTTTATCTATTGACAACTTATCATGCAAGGAATATTCAAGTCGAAAAACTTCATATCTTTAGGTGTTCAACAAAGTTTATTGGACTCAGCGATGTTATTAACAACTAACAAAAATATTGTAGCGATAGGTCAGTCTTGCTTCCACCATTACTAATGTCAATAATTGATGGCATTGGTTGAAAGTAATGACATTTGCTTGTGTTTTGTTAAGGGTTATCTTCCATATGTCTAGTAAAACTTGCCTCATTGCTAAAACTAAAAAAAATAATTCTAGTACAAATTAAAAAAATTATTGTCAAGTTCCCGTAAAACAAAGCAACGAAACAAAAGAATATAAAATTACAAAGTGTAGCCTATATACTACATCGTGCAGTATGAGTAATTTCTTGGTTGAATAATGAACTGTTGAACTGAACTGAATCCCTCCGTAACTTATTTATTTATTTAGTATTTATGGACTTAAACACTTTGTAATAATTAATTGACAGGTAAAGAGAATCACTAAATAATTATAAAGTAAATAGCTCAGTAATTGTGAAGTGAATCCCTCAGTAACTATAATATGAATCATTCAGTAACCATTGTTGGAATTCCTAAGTAGTCAGAACATCCACCAAACAGACTGAGTGGTCTAAATCTATGTATATATTAATGGATTAATACAACTAGTGAAGAACTATACAGTCCAATTAAGTCATTAGTTATGGACACATTGGAAAAGTTTAATACAGAATTACTCAATAGTTTATGACAAGATAAACGGGATGCTATGTTCTTAATCTCTTAGCAAATATAAACTAAGTCAGCTGTCTCATGACTTCGTCGTTCAATAGTTAGAGACTCAACCATTCTGTTGTTATCTATTAAATTACGTAGAATAAAAAACTGAAATTAATCATGCGCTTTATTTACGTTTTTGTGAATATGGTTATGGATAATGCACTGAATGAATTAGAGGCCGACCGAAGTTCGGTTTTGGTTTCGATTTCGGTGCCGTAAGTAGGCAGATGGCCTCTGTCGGGTTTACTTCGGTTACGGCCAAAGCCAAAAGGTTAACTTTCGGTTTATTTTCAGTTTACGCCGAAACTGATATTGATTTTTAGCTGAATATCTATTTTAACTTTCAAGATTCAGACTGCAGCGCTATTGCTGCATCTATTACTCGGCTTATTGATCAGTTCATTTAGTTACAGTGATGCGAATTAATCTGCGTGAAGTAGAAAATGGAAGTTGCTAATAAACGGATTATTTAATCACCGCAAAGAATGTCGAAAAAATGGACTTTGGCTTAAGAAAATGACTGTGTTATGTTATGCAACTAGGCCACTTTTTTTTCTTTCATTCCATTTGTTATTTTTATGTTGTTTTGTCTAATTTTATAAAAATTATGACCTAATATTTAGATAAAAAAAATCTTATATAAAGTTTTCATTGCCTTTTAATTTATTAAATCTAAAAGACTAGTCAATTCTGAATAAAATTATATATAATGCATGCATATAGGCCTACATGTTCAATGGTTTACTTAAATAGAGTACTCATAAACTAGTTCATATTACACAAACATGTGCAGTCTTTTAAAATATTTTGTTTAGCAATTTCGATTTATCTTTCAATATCGGCCGAAGATGTAGTGAAACTTTCTTTTTCGGCTTCTGTTTTGACCGAAAGTCAATTAATAACTATTGGTATGGTTTCGTTTTCGTCCGAAACCAGATATTTGGTTTCGGTCTGCCTCTAGAATGCGTCACTATTTAGTGAATGAATTAGTTTGTTCTAGGATAATGAATAACACAAAATGTATTTCTGAGACTCAGCTAACTACATTCTATTACTTCATATGAAAAACACATCACACTTTTCGTTTCTATTAAATGCTTCATACCATTTAAAGGCCATATTATAAAGGCATACGTATTGTACGCACTTAATGCCATCATATTATATAAATACGTTTACAAAAGCTTAAATAAAAACCAGGATGTCTATATATCAAGAGTTACGTTTTATTTCTTAATAACAATGTATTACTGATAAAACAAATCACCTTCTATTTCTTAATAATAGACGAGACGAACTCATAGCTAGACCAAATGATCTACCTACATTAGAAAACAACACAACTTAGCTGTTGCATTAATTCGGGCTCGTTACGTCCGTGATATAAGATAGCACACCTTTTGTTTAGACGCGATAGCCTTTTTATTACAGCTAATCGCTCGGATCAATAGACTATAATCTCTTTACGCCCATAACCTTGCTCGGCTCAGAGATTATAGCGCTGTGGAAAAAATGAGATAAACAATGGGGCGGTTCGTTAGGTAATCGAGAGTGACAACTCCATATGTCTGTCACAATGTATGTGTGACAGTGGCATGTCAGAGTGTCAGCCCGTGCCTGAGTGACAGTAGCAAGTTGGTATCTCTGCCACTGTGACGGGAACGTCAGTGTGTCAATTTATATTTATATGAGTATGTGTGTGTGTTTGACAGGGAGATGACAGAAAGACTGCCAGTCAGTGTGACAATGACTTGACAGTATATCTTCCGATGTCTGTATGACAGTGACCTGAGACAGAGTGTCTTTCTAGGACTGTGTGACACTGAATGTTTGCAAATATGTATAATCTTTACTAAAGTCTGTGTGACAGTGACATTGCAGAAAATATGTCTAGGCCTACCCATCTAAATATGTCTGTGTGACAGTGACAACATTAAATGCATCTACCCATGTCCGTTTAACAGCATTAAATACAGCTACACGTGACAGCATTAAATACAGCTACACGTGCATGTGTGACAGTGACAACATTAAATACATCTAAACATGTCTGTGTGAGAGTGACAGCATTAAATACAGCTATACATGTCTGTTTGACAGTGACAGTATTAAATATATCTAAACATGTCTGTGTGACAGTGACATCATTAAATACATCTACCCGTGTCTGTGTGACAGTGACATTTCAGTAAATACGTCTACCTATCGACACACGTCTGTGTTTATACGTCTATCCATGTTTGTGTGAAAGTGACAATTCAGTAAAAACATCTGCCCATCTGTGTGACAGATACATTACAGTAAATACGTCTTCCTGATTCTGTCTGTGTGACAGATACAATGCAGTAAGTCTGTCCCACTCCGGCGTTGGATGTACTAGAAATTATGTTATATCCAAATGTCCGGGTCTACGCCAGCGTTACCTATAAGATATTGGCAACTCGATCTGTATTGATTTCATGTCACTCTGTGTGAGAGCTATTGAGATCCTTCTGTTTGTTTGGGACTCCAATAGCCCTCAATTATTTAGATACTGCTCTAGAAATCAGTTGTGTTTCCCTTATAATTACAACTCCATTTGTTAAGACCACTAAAACGTATACTTTCTTCAAAACTTACGCTTTTAAAACGTGTTATTTACCTTAGATTCATTGTAGGCCGTTTGTATCTTGTGTATTTTGTAGAATGTATATAGGCTGTTTTGGAACACTATTTACCTAATTTAGAAGTTAAAAAAACAACAAAATCATGAATGTACAAACTGTATGTTAAGTTTATTTTCATAATCATCTCCTTTTCATGCTTTGACTTATAAGCCCTCTGCTTCCTCCTCAATTAATAACCAAAAAAAGAAAATAATAACAAAGTAACACATTTAATATTCCGTTGCTAAGCAACTTAGAAGGTAAAAAAAAATAATTAGAAATCTGTTCGTGAAACTTTGTGACAAGGTTAAACAAATACAAACAATACAGAAGCTAGTAGATATTATTGAACTTCATATCTCATAAGTTAAATAGATAGGTTAGAGCAGGGGTCGGGAACCCATGGCTCGCGAGCCAGATGTGGCTCTTTTGATGGCTGCATCTGGCTCGCAAACAAATGTTCGGTTATTAAAAAAAATGTTTTTTTAGACTTTTTGATCTACATAATATTGATTGCATATCAATATTTCATTTTCCACTAAGCTAATTTCTACTGCAGCTCAGCATGAGAAGAATTAAGATACATAATTTTTGTACTTTTAGTGTTGAAATTACACAAAATGCACACATTTACTTGAATTTTTAGCTTGAAACATAATGTATGGCTCTCACAGAATTACTTTTCAAAATATGTGCTATCCATGGCTCTCTAAGACAAAAAGGTTCCTGTCCCCTGGGTTAGAGTGTTTAGTGAACAATCGAACGGTCAGAGCATGTAATTCAAGTGATGGTTGAACCTAATGGGGAAAGCTGTAAATCAATCAATGGAAACCAACAAAAGGAGAATTACGTTTACATAAAATAAAATATAAAGCTCTTAGTGTAACATAAAATAGTAAAGTATCCCGTCGGACCAAATTGATTAAAGGGTCGGTGAAGCAGCGTTCTTCAAGTTTCTGTGGCCTACGGCATGCTAAAAGATTGTGTGACCAGTACAATGTCCAGCCGCCTTTACCTTTACCCGAACTGAAGTCAGGTATCCCATCAGAGCTGGGTAGACTCAGGCACACTCTCCAGTCCCGGGAACAAATCCTAGCTTTCACCAGGATTCAAACCCAGAATCTTCAGTACGCCAGTCGAGAGCACAGCCGCTCCCCCATGCTATTAGTGTAAATTCTATTAACTCTTCAATTCTACTATCAAATGTTTGGCATGCTGAAAACATGTGAACATTGCCATTAACTCTAGTACACTTTACCGAAGCACCATTCATGCACACAGTCTATTGTTGTAATATGAACGTAACAGTTGATTTATTGTTAATCCAATTATCTTCTCAAATTCTCACATAGAAGGTAAAAAAAACGTTACCTAAACCTATTGTCAAGAAGATGTATTGCCAAATGTATTGACAGTTTTATTTCAAAAGAAGTAAACTATGCGGTATCCCAAAAAAATTCTTGTAAACTGTGTGAAAAAAAAAGGGCAGTTTTTATTTCCTACTATTTCAAAAAGCATTGGGCAGAGCTATGTCAAATGTTTCCGTCCCAGTCACACGTAGATTTATTGATTCATGAAAAATCTTTTCGATTCTTTTTGCTTCGCCATTGAATCATTTCTGAACGGTACAGACTGGAGGTTATAAGGAATAAATTGGAAAAATTTCTTCGGTTCAGAGAGTATAAAAGCTTAAAACCAAATACGTCACAATGGGTCGTAGTTCAAGCAGAAAATTTAATAATCTCTCGCAATAAAAGATTCCCTAAGTCTGGCTTATAATGGACCTATACACTTTCGTTGCCTTTATTTTCTTTTATATTTTTTTTAGTGTAACTAAAACATAGGACTAGCACCTGGAGAATTTGTGTGTTTAAAACTGATATACCCGATATACTTTAGATCTGTAGGCTACACACATTTTTCTCTCCTTGACAATAGTTAGATCTGCCCTTGAAGTTCTTAGATTGATTACTAGTTTCATGTTTTGTAGGGAGGGGAAAACTTTCTATAGTCGATAGAGTATGTAACATAATAAAGCCTTATTGGAAGCAATTATATCATTGTTTTCACAATAAACATTGCCATGGCATAGGCAACATGATCAGTGCAACAGCGGCATCAACAAAAACCGCTATAACAACATTAACAACAACATTAAACAAGCAACACAAGGTTATAAACACAATGGCGATAATAAGCGTGCATTTCCTAACATAAAGAACCTCTTGTGTAAGATTAGTTTGCTTTGCTGTTTTTTTCGCCGACCTCTACCCCTCGACCTCTAACGTCTGTTATAGATTATATGTAGACCCTAGACCAGGGGACGGCATACTTTTGCTAACAGTGTGCCAAACTAGGATTTCTAAATCACCCAGCGTGCTAACAGCCTAAAGCCTGCCCTATTATACTTTTTGTAAACAAAATTATTAGGGCAATTAATTTATCTCCGTAGCAAGACCAAAGCCAAAAGCAAAGAAGATTATTTATAGAGAAAATAGTGATAGCGATTCACATTAACTTTATTACAAAATTAACGTGATTGTAACTATTATCCATTTTATTTGCATTTTTATCTAATACAATGCTTAAATAAGCTGAATTGATACGTAGCAATCATACAAACTGGGTAATTAATGTAATTTTTAAAATTTACATATAAGTCTACATTTTTAGTCATATAATATTTATTTATAATATTTATATAATTTTCAAATACTTTTTACAGTTTGAAATTTTTAAAGTAAAATATTTTATAAGTCATTTTTATTCTTTTACAAAATAAAAAACGAAAAAAGAAAGACATTAGAAAAAAAAGCTCAAATAAAACGGGTAAATTATCTCCCTGTAAGAAAAAAAAACGTTTCCACATTTGATTCAATAGTGATGCCAAACAAGTTATGCTTTGTGATATAACAACTATTACTGACTAATTATTATTTCTTTATATAAATCCAACATTAGGAGGTCTCTCGCGTGCCATTGAAAATCGCTCTGCGTGCCAAGTTAGGCACGCGTCTCTTAGGTTGCCGACCCCTGCCCTAGACCAGGAGGCAAGATAAAATATATCTCCCAAGAATTTAACTCTGCCACCCGGTCTGATAATCAACGCTCAAGATGGTTGTGCGTTAATCCGTTAGGGCAGGTTCGGTCCAGGGATACCCTGAAGATCCCGGTCGACAAAATGCCTTTTGTGTGTGTGTGGGGGGGGGGGGGAATATCGGGAATTGAACTAGAAATCTTTACAATGACAATCCAATGCTCTGCATTTAGACCACGCCGGCTAAACAAGAGTAAATAGATATACTCAATACATTATTCATTGCTGATTAGAAATAGCTTAAATCTACCATATTATCTATTTATATCTATTTATCTATTTATATAAAGTAACTCGTGTGTGTTGTATCCGATCCCCATGGGCTAATTTAAAGACACGTGACCTGATTTTCTCATATCTTACTTTTGCGATCTCGCTTTTGACATGTCTCTTCCCTCGCGTAGTGGTTAGCGTCTTCGACTGCCAATGGGGCGATTCCCCAATGCTAAGCCTACCTTTCTTTTCTTTTATACTTTTTGTCCCTATTAATTTTTTTTTTAAAGATTGTAAAGAATTTTAGGACTTAAAGCTTTCCTAAAATGTTTTCAGTAAGTAAAATCTAATAATTATATTTTAGACACACGTGAGTCTCATTTTCCTACGCAGGACCGTCCGCTTGGAATCACCTCCCACTACAGCTTCGCTAGAGCCCTAGCTATGACACCTTCAGGAGCCTGCTGAAGACTCACCTATTTCGTTAGCAGAATTTGCGTATTATTACATATTTGGTTGTCTGTATTCTGTAACTGTCGTCAGCGCATAGAACTGTCACCAACGGGATATGCGCTATATAAGCACCGTTATTATTATTATTTTAAACCTGATTACACAATTTATTTTAAACTACTTTCATAAATGATTTCATTAAATAATACTTATATTTTAAAAAGTATTAGATCTATAGCTTTCTTTTCATTGTTTATTATGAAATTTTTATCTGTAGCTTTTAAAGGCCTAGACCGCTATTTAATTTCTCCCCGGGCGACGCCGGGAATATAGTTTGTCTATTATAAACTATAATTTATCAGCTCAAATTATTTAATTTCGTCCAGTTTTATCAGTGTTCGCCGTATTTGATAAGCACTCCTGTTCCAATTGACCAATTCGGTCAAATGGTCACTGTACATTCATTTTCAGCTCCCGCAAAAAATATCTGTTTAATGGGCCGTATTGCCCAGAGTTAACACCCTTGCCCCTTATTAAAGTCAATCTTATATACCGTAATTGTAAAGATTGCTGCTGAGAGTTAACACCCTTGCCCCTTATTAAAGTCAATCTTATATACCGTAATTGTAAAGATTGCTGCTGAGAGTTAACACCCTTGCCCCTTATACAAGTCAATCTTATATACCGTAATTGTAAAATGGGCAAGGGTGTTAACTCTCAGCGGCAATACGGCCCATTTCTTACAGCCTGCTGATTTTGTTAAATTTTAGTTTTAAAAAAACGTCACATACAAACAGATGCCGACAATTAAAAGTAATCTAGAGCTATTTCCCTTTGCTTTGCTTTCATTCAAAGGTTGCAACGGAGTTTTCGGGTTTTCCATATTTTGTGTATCGATGTAAAGTATGTATTGGTGTTTATAATGTCGCAAGAGTATAGTTCACGATGTGATTTTCCCCTCTATTGTTGATCTGTGGACGACCGTTGGCATAAGAGCTTTCCCAATATCCGGTGCGAAGGTGTGGAATCTACTTCCCATTCAACTTAGACGAACAAGCTCTAGGCCTACTGTTACTTTCAAAAAGAACTTAAAAACTCATTATTCTTCAATACTGGCTTACTTATATGTTAGGTCGGTTAATGTGTCATTTATTTGATTTGTCCTATGTCTGTAAAGTTTTAAATCATCAATAAGCTTTATCTTTCTTAGACTAGAGATTATATTCGTGTTCTTGGTTGTATGTTAAATGCACTCTGCGCTTACATTATGTTTGTTGGCAGCGATATACAAATATCATTATTATCTCGCCATTTTCCAATTTAATATACCTGATTTTTACGGGTCAACAAGTTCTATTATAAATACATTACAAACCAGTATATAAAGTATAAATAAGCATTCATGTCGTTCTATATTTTTTCTTCAAGGTTTCTATGATCAAGTGCTGAAAGTAAATCTTATTTTTTTAAAACAAGAAGCATGGCTCGGCCAGCCGCGGATCACAAGATTTTGAAAGACAACCGATCGACTTACAACCTGATTGCCCATGAGCATCACGTTCCCCAGTCACCCCTATTCGGGCCCCCTCCGGGCAACGGCGGCGGCATGACCCAGAGAGAAGAGTACAGGGGCAGAGACTATCAAGAGAACAAAGGAGTAAACGAAGCTTATGACAGAGGCGTAAGTTGTTTTTTTGTTTCTTATAAGTAAAAAAGAAAGGGTTTAGGCTAAATCTCAACAAAGAATGGATATCTTTCGAAATTGTAATGTATAATATGCAAAGTTGACTATGTGTGTCGATGTAGATGCTTATTGACTAATACAAAGACACGTGACCTAATTGTCTTAGATTTCACTTTCAAGAATTTTCGTGGCCTCGTGAGTGTTTTGTAGTATAGTCGTTAGAATCACATCTTGACACCCTGATGACATGGGTTCGATTCTCCTTACGGTGTTATTTTTATTTATTTATTTAATAACAATGTTGGCAAATTGTTACTCCCTGCAACGCCGGGCAATTTAGCTAGTATATTATCATAAAATTAGTTAAAATTGAAAATAATCGGACTTTTAAGAGTAATAAAATTATGTCTATTTAGCCTATCAATAGATCTCTTAGGCTTTGTCGCTCCAAGTGGAACACGTAAGCTACAAAACTCATGCCATGTCTCAATACCGCGGGCGAGCCACAGGGCTGGACTAACCATTAAACACTATAAGCAAATGCTTAAGGCCATCATGCGAAGGTGGGCACCACACACATTTCTTATCAGTAATTTACCATGTCCCGATATATTTGAATACTGCAAAAGGTCAAGCTGAACCAGGATCGACAAAAAACATTGACTAAATATTCTTATTTAAAAAAAAATGGCAATATTACTCAAAATAGGAGAAAACTTTTCAAATATAAAATTTTAAAGTAAAGAAAAACATAAAATGTATAGGCCTACCTTTACACCCTTCTGTAAATTTTGTTTAATTGCAAGAATAAAATATTAATGTTTACATTTTGATTTTGAAAACTTGTATAAGGGGGCAGGAGGTACTTGAAATCTTTACTGTGCTTAGGGCCTCTATGGGCTTTTAAAAAACCAGCCCTGGCTAGCCCAACGATGTAGTATAATATATAGATCCCTTATTTCCCAAAAGTTGTGTAGATTGTATTTCAACTTCCGAGTTTGGACCATAATCAAACATTGGCCAGGACCAAAAAAAATATTTATTTCGACAAAAATTCCAGTGAAAACGTTGGATTTCTGTGTTCCCGGGTCTGGAAGGTGACCTAGTCTCTAGATTTTACACAATCTGAGTTTACCCAGCTCGGTTGGATCAATTACTATGAGATTCTCAAACACTAGCCTTTGTGATCAAAATAAGTCTGTAACTGTGTACTTAAGATACAATTTGAGTGAATATCTAAATAGTCCTTGTAAACATGTTTGACCCTGTGCAAATGCCTTAAAGACCAAGTGAACTGCTTTTTCTCGAAGGGACGAGATTTGTAAAAGTCTCATACGGAAGTGACGTGTTAGAAGGACAATAAATAAACAAAACACGACCCAAAATTTTTTTATATTTAACCATTTTTGTAAAAAAATAAGACCGGGAAAAGATTCAAAACACGTGGAAATAGATTCAAAACACGTGAAAATATTCATTTTTCCTTGTCGGAATTCCTTCTCTGACGTCACTTGCCTTTGTTGCCATATCAAATGGCTACGAGATTTGGATTTTTCCTACACACATTTAAGTGCTAATATTGAACTAATTACTTGAAAGTTATGTTTAATATTTGTATAAATGATTTTATTAGCATGTGGGTACGGAATACACTATTTACTATCAAAATAACGTTTATCTCAATTTTGATAATAAGCTGTTCACTTGGTCTTAAATTTTCATATGCTTCAATGAGGTCTATGCAGAAGTCTTTTCCGGCCACGTGATCATTGTTAGACATACTTGATAAACAATGAATGAATACTGCGCTTCTGTTGGGTGCGCAAATTCTACCTCTAAATTATCATGTAAATAATCTAAAATCTTTTCATAGATTTCCTTTAAAATATCAACAAATAGAGCGTTCGCTATGGGTGGAGCTTAAGTTTTTTAGTGACGTCATTTGTAAATTGAGGAAAAAATATGGCACATGGGGAAGTTTCTTATCATGCCAAATTCACATATGAATATTGGCTATCCTACTCAAAAATAAGGAGGTAAATAGTAGTACTGTAGATTCATTGATTAATATGATTAGGCTTGGGCCGGCTAGACCTATTTACACTTTCAATTTCACTTTATAGGCCTACACTTTTAATGTTTCGAAGGCTAGGCTAATGTCTAAGTAGGGCAGCTACGATGTCAAGTGATAGTGTTGGTGAATAGGCTATCTAGTCAAGTCACTAATAGGCTCACATCGTCTATGATCTATGTCTATGATAATAATAAAATAGCCTATTTTATTTAACATACATAATACAGCTTAAATCTTAATAAGACTTAAAACACAACACATCATTTAAAAAAAGCTCGAGCCTATATGAAACTTTATTAATACAGCGGCCATTGTTACTTCTACACCATTACACATAGTAAACACAAATCACGTGCTTTTTGTCACGTGATTGCAAACGCCTTATAGGTGTGGTTCTTTAATAATTGTATGTCTATAATCATTGTTGCTTCCGTGAGCATCATTTATAATAGCACAATATTCAAGGTTATGTGAAAAATTAAAATTTTAATAAGCATAGGTGCCATTAAGATCAATGTAAAATCAGCCATTTTTGTTTTAGTTTACAATGTATCACGTGATCGATTTTCTGTCTCTAAGGAATTGTGCATAGACCTCATTGGCGTGATTGTCTTGTGTTTATTTATTTCTTACGCATGAAAGTGTAAAAATCTTAAGACTTAAGATCCAGTCGAAAGGTTTTCAAACAGCGACAGTGTGTAAAATTTCACCTACTTTAGGTAGCTCTTAGTGTAAATGTTTAAGCCTGACCCACTTTAGTTCACACACCAGCGTCAATGTCTAAATCTGACCTACTTTAGGTCGATCGCAGTGTAAACATCTAATTTTGACCTACTTTAGGTCGCCCTCAGTTTCGTGTCTAAATCTGACCTACTTTTTGTTTCTCGCAAAGTGCGACGGTTGTAATGTGTAATCTCCGCGGCATTTAACGATTATGTCTGATACAATAAAACAGGTATTCAAACTGTGAACTAGTGTTGCTTGTCCTACCTAGCATTGGTTTGAGTGTCCTTGTTTTTCTTAAAGAAAAGTATAATCTAGCCAAACCTCCTGTGTTTATTACTTCTTGCTGTTGTTTTTATTGTCGACTTTGTCAATAAAATAATCAGGTATCATGTTAAAGTCATGAAAACATTCTGAGCCACACATATTTAAATACGTACATAGGATTTATAGCACATTTAAATCCCTATAATATTTTAAAGGAAG
The DNA here is from genome assembly GCA_949126835.1 of Anisus vortex. Lineage (NCBI taxonomy): Eukaryota > Metazoa > Mollusca > Gastropoda > Planorbidae > Anisus > Anisus vortex. The sequence continues at coordinate 32,695,943 of OX421499.1, forward strand.
AAAGATATACTGTCATTAAAATATTTCCATTTAAGAGACAATTTCATATGTGCCTCGGACAGGTGTTCAACCTCTAGTACTGGTTTTGGTTTTAAAACGCCTGCATTTGAGGGATTAAGATGGTTGTATACTTTCGATGACCGTGAGTAGACATGTAGTTCATCCAATGTGGGCTTGAACAAGAAGGGAGGTAACTTTCGGGATAGCTCAGTAGACTTAATTACATCCCTTTCTGACCTGTTTTTTTTTTAAATATTTTTGCAGGCGCCTTTATCTCATAGACAACAGGAAGTCAACTACCCTCCACCGACTGCCCGACCAGGGGACATGATCCAGCACGATCACCACGTCCCTGCCTCCCCGCTGTACAGGCCTGGGGGTCAAGGCATTGACCCACGCTACGGAAGTGCGCAAGGTGGACGACGGGATTGGGTCGGCGGAATAAACTATGAGGTACGTCTGGGCCCCCATCCTCAAAAGTCTGTATGTTTCGGGGAAACACACAATGATTTCTTCGGAAACTATAAAGAACATTAACGCGCCAGCTTAGGAGTTTTAAGGCAAGGTTCGGCAACCTAGTCTTGGCACACATGCTTTTCAGTGCCACAAAAGGTTGCCGATCTTTAGTCTAAGACAAGGGGTTGCTGTTGCTAATAGTGTGCCAAACTAGGATTTCTAAATCATTCAGCGTGCCAGCGTAAAAGTCAACCTGCTCTATTATACTTTTTTAAAATTATTTTTTAATTAATTTAAAATTAATTTAACTCCCTGGTACGACCAAGTCCAAAAGCAAAGGAAATAAATACAGAAATCGTTAAAGCGTTTTATATTTAATTTAAATATAATAACTTTTTTGTGATTATCATCTTTTTATTTGCATTCATACAAAATATGAAATTTTATTACCAAATTTTCACAATTTATGGTTACTATTTTGTTAACTTCATCGTTTAGTTGTCAAGAAAAGGACAAACAACTTATAATGTTGATTATATTTTATTCTCAGTTTTTTTTTTTTTCCAGTAGGAGGCGCGTACGGATTCTTACATCCTTGCCCCTCCTTTGGGTAAGTTTAGGTGAGAGCCGTAGCTCGGGGTGACTAAGACTTCCCACACACCTGTGTGAAAAATCTAATCGCACGAGGCGGAGAAGATCTACACGTTGTGTGGGGATTAAGAGATTTTGATTGATTTGTATAGTGAACTTCTTAGCTGTCGAATGAACATCGTAATGCGGTATTGATACGTAGTAATCATACAAACTGGGTAGTTAATGTAATGTTTAAAAAATTTGCATATGATGTTTTAGTCGTATACTATTTATATATTTTTCCACTACTTTTTTCAGTTAAGTAATTATAAAATTATAAGTTGTAAATCCATTTTTTTTATAAAAGAAAAATAAGAAACATAATATTAGAAATACTAGCGCAAAAAAAACGGGTTAATTTTCTCCCTTTAATTGAAATAAAGATACTAATTTGATTCAATAGTGATGCCGAGCAAGTTATGTTTTGTAATATAACAAATATTACTGACTAACTATTATTTCTTTATATAAATCCATTAAAAGATTTAATTATTAGAGGTATAAAATTAATTTACGTTAAACAGTTGTAAATATAGGCCTACATTTCCGGTATTAATTGTTTGTCCATTTAGCCTTAAAAATATTATCATTTAATCATTAGGCATATTAATTACAATAATTGCATGATATAATGCTATTAATAAGTCCCTTATACTTATTAAATTAATCAAAACATTTTTTTAATTATTTATATTTATGTTTAATTAAAGAAGATCAGCATAAAAACTCTTTTAAATATAATTAGTCTGTATCAATTAATTGACAAGTCTTAATTAGGTGTGACCTTTTGAGCTGTAATCATCGTGAACTTCCGGTGAAATTTACCGCCATTTTCAAAACAAAAACCATCCTTTTGGTGCTGTTTGACAATTGATTTCAACATCGACAGCCTGTTTTGGTCTTTTAGAAATATACAACGGCTACAAGATTAGTTATGAGGAATCCGTTTTTAACAACAAAATTGAGTCGGCGATAATTAATACTCAAAGTGTTAGTCGCGTTTGATTAAATTTAGCTTTTGTTTATAAAAAAAGTTAATCAAGAGTTGCGTCCATGGTAATTAAAAAACACAATGCGGAGATTTATAAAAAAAACAACACGGAAATTCTTTTGCATCAAGCAATTAGTTTGGAATTATAAATAGGTGATTCTTCAAACCTGACATTCACAATCCATCGTTTTGGCGCCATCTTTTGGAAATGAAATAAAATTTAATTCTATACATATTTTCGTACAACCAGTAACGTAGCACACAGACATGTTTCGAAGAAAATGATCGAATAAGACCGGAAATGTTCTTCTTTGTGACCTTTCATGCATGCATAATCGTTAAGACTTGTCAATGAGCGCCTGGTCTTGAGTGCTCTTCGCTAATTTATATTAACAGATATATATTTATTAATTTCTGAGTAGTGAAATGTAGGTGACCTCTATGATTGCTTAACACAGCTTTCATGAGCAATAAATAATGTTCATAAGTTAACCTGAAACAAACGGTGAAAGTAGAGCGAATACCTGGCATTTGAGAATAGCAGATGAATTTCCTAAGCAGCTTCATTCCAGATTTACCCGCATTTCGATGCAATTTTTTGTTAAATATTTAAAATTCAACTGGCTGTGTTTGTTTTCAAATCGCCAATATCCCTCCACTTAAAAAAAAAAAGTTGCATCTAAGAAGTTTGTGGTAAGATCAAGCCTGTTAACCCTTCCCGTACCGACCTACTTCTATCTGTGCTGCCTTCAGTTCCGCTATATACGCGCCCGGGACTGTAAGGGTTAAGCTCGATGAGGTATGAGAAAATGAGTCTATGAATTTGAAAGTCTGCCTTTGTTTAGAAAACTCCGCTTTTAGTGCTTCGATGTACTACTGAAAAATCCCAACTATCTTAATATCTTCCTTAATAAAGGGATGTACATGTAGTTAAATATTTTGAAATTGATATCACTCAAGATGTGTGCAAATACATTTCAGTGGTCTAACAGTTCAAGTCATGTTTGACCCCGTCCATGTAAATGCGTTCAACGCACCTAAATGTGTCACTATGTCATTCAGAAATACGGGCTTCAACATTCAGTTTTTCTTATTCAGAACCGGAAAAGGTTGTGTTTTTTTAATAAAAAAATAAAAAACACCCCCTTGAGGTATCTTGCATGCCATTTACAATCGCTCTGTGTGACATGTTTGGCACCCGTGCCTTAGGTTGCCGATCCCTAGTCTAAGGAATGAGCTCTCCCAGCACTTAGTACCGGGACAGTACAAGTTCTAATCTATATCATTCCGTTTCTATGATTGGCTAAATATTAAACTGGGTACTATCCGATAGGGGCCTTCTTTATTAGGCTTAGGTTCCACCTCGCCCTGCGGTGTCGACACTGTGGGGATGCAGAAAAGAAGGTTAAGCATGTGCTCATGGATTGCTCGAAGTTGAAGGAGTTTAAGCCCATTTATTGTCGAGTAGGCCTATAACATGCTGCAAATCCAAGAATAGCACAATTGCTACCAGACATTATAGTTTTTAATACACATTACTAGATTTCAAGCGTGTAGCGTCCTTTAATATAGACAATACCTTGGGTTTACAATTTTTCATATTTATTTACACCTGAAGACTTGAGTGCAAATCGGAGGCCGCGCTTGCGCAAACTAATTATTCAGCTCTATAAATAGAGCAAGCGGTCCATCTTATTGTAGTCTTTGGTTTTTTAAAAATAGTTTTAAAGAAAAATCCACTAATTTTGAATTTGAGGAGATGTGTTTTAGTTTAAAGTGAATAGACGCTAATGTCCATCTACCTCATTCATTGTGGGTATTTTAATTTTGAAACGTATATCATTTTATTTTAATACTAACTCAAAGATGTTAGAATATAATGATAAGATTGTCGGTTAAAATAGCGTAGGAATATTGCTCCATGCTATCACATAAGGGCGCTTTCATATCAGTTTTTGTTAAATTTTACTCCATATAAGTTCCGGAATCGCGTATCCAATAGATTATACCAAAGACTATAATAAGATGGACAGCTTGCTTTAATATTTCTGCTATTTGATAACTTGAAATAGGATTACGCTGTTTCGGAATTTCCGATCGCATACTGTCCTCTAGACTTCCGGTCTAGAATAAAATCGAAAGTTGTATACAGCGGAAAACTTTAGGTACGTTTAGGAGTCATTTATTTGGGACAGCGTTATTGGTTGCGCGGGGAAATAAAATAGCATATATATTAAAGAATGTTCTTCACACGCTGTTTTTTTCTCGTTAATTTATACTGTGTTGACTTAGCACATTAGAATGCAAAACAATTGTCGACATATGTAATGGGACATAATAAATAATTAAAAAACTTAAATCCATTATATTTCCAATGATAAGTAAATTATTTCGTTTCACCGAGATAGCGAAAAAATAATCCATGCAAGTTTTTTTTAAATTTATTTTTATAAATGTTTATTATTTAACTATTAATAAGCCGTTGTCAATACAATATTGATATCTTCTGATTTATTTACGTTAAAAATAAATTATGTCTTGTATATCCTTTATTATCATTCTATTCCGTATTTTTTTTTTGGCAGTCTGCTTTTTTCCCGTTTATATAGTGTAGAGTGTAGATCTAGATTTATTTATATTATTATAGTTGAAGAATATTTAATAATCATCATATTTTTCTTTCTTGTTTTCTTTGATAGATTTAATTGCTTGGCTTTTTGTATGTTTGTTGGGTTAACATATAACTTTCGTGGGAATTGAAATAAAGAGAGAGAGAGAAAGAAAGGTCTAAAATTAATCTATCAGCACAATAGAATGCCCCAATATTGTCAAAACATTTGGGCCAAGATTTAAACATTGGCAGAATAGAATATTGGACCAACATACTGTGCAAGTCAAAATAATAAATAGCTATTAGAGCTAAATCAAAATAATTTCAGTTGTATTTATTTTTTCTTCAATTTGACAAGGAGAGAGAAATAAATAGAGATAGAAAAAGCTATTGTAAACCAAAAACAAGAGACTTATTTCTGTTGATCTAGTGATACAATTATTTTTCAAAATGTCTCAGATAATTTTTATTCTATTTTGTTTTAAATATGATTTTGTCTTTATATGTGTCATATATTAATTAGTACATTGTGTATATATGCATAGTTGCTACTTTATTTCAAATACTTGAATGCTAATTTAAATTTTGACATTTCAATTTACTTGCATAAATTTCCATTCTATTTGGTTGGCTCTGGACGGCACAGGAAGAGCACACACACACGCAAAACGATTAAGTGTTTGATAACTCAGAACCCTTACATTGTTTCTCCAAATCCTTTGGCCTATTCGTAATGCCATTTTCCATATTTAATATTCGGAATTCTGAATTCATCACTCAAAATTTCAAATTGGTTTATTAATTTTCGGAGTAAAATTGTATTTATTCAAAATTCAAATGTCCAATACTTTCTGTTCCTATTTTCGATTTCCTAAACGTTTTAGAAATATTTGACTTCACCCTCCATATCTTGTAATCATCTTGTACTTTTTTTATACATAGTTAAATTACTGTTTCGCTTCATGTTTTTTGTTATCTTTTTTTTACTTTTTTTTAAAATCTAAAAAAGGTTTTATTTGTGTGTTATACTTTTAAAAATTCTTTCTGTTATTTTCTTGCTACATGTGTATAAAGCTTTTTTTTTTTATTTATCGATTGCTTTTTTTTTCTCCTTAAAAATCGACCTATGGATTGCTAAATTATTAGACACCAATGAATGGAAGTAGACACCACAATTATTAGACTTTGATTAAATTGCATCACTTATAGTTTTCTACTTGTTCTCTGATAAGATAACATTCAACAAATCTGTTTTTTTGTATAAAAAAAAATTGAGACATTTTAGAAAATCAATAAATTAATAAATAAAAACATTGAATACCTATTGCATGATAGATATTTACTGAAATAGCTTATCTGAAACCACTGATCTATATAATATATTCTTGGATTGGCAATGGTTGTTGTTTATTTTAAAACTAGGGCCCAACCGGAAATCGCCTCGTACAGTCACCACGGTCGAACATCTCGGTGGGCAGCACGTTCGACTGGCGTACCAATGGTCCTTAGTTCGAATCCTGGTGGAGGTTAGGAATTGTTCCCGGGTCTGGAGAGTGTCCACGAGTCTACCCAGCTCTGATGAATACCTGGCATCAGGTGTGGTAAACTAAAGGCGGCTGGGCATTTGCTGGCTACACAATCACCTAGTATACTATGGCCACAGAAACTGGTGAACGTTGCTTAACTGGCCCTATGGATCAACTTGGTCCAGCGGGATACCTTTTTTTAAATTTCGGGGGATTCGCACTTAATAATGATTCAATCAACCATGTTTATATAGATCCGTGATTTCACACAACTTGAATGTAGTCGATAAAATTAGTTTTACCAAAGTCAGTTTTATAATTTAATCCTTTTCATTGGCGTATTCGATTTTAAATTGTGTTTTTTTCTATTACCGGTATTGTTGATAGAAACAAATTGTTGCTAGTTTTTATTTACTCATTTTTTTTGTTACAATTCTGTATTCCCATTTATTCTTTCTTTGAATATTAATGTGTGATTTATGTGAATGTTTTTTTAATGTTTTAGTCTATTAAGTCTATGAAGAAAAACAAAAGGATGTTTCCCCAGACTCAAGACAATTTTAAATATGTTTTTTAGATGTACCCCTGGTCCTCTCGGGAATCGGTCTAAATTCTATGGAAGCCCATATATGATTGTAAATGATATTACCATGGTAAACCTAACTAGGCGTTGGTGGGCTACACAATCTTTATGACATCTAAAGTCGAAACAAAAAAAAGGTTAATGGAACTAAGCCTTAAAAGGAAAGCTAATTTTGCGATTGATTCGGGACACTGGTGTTTATAGTCTTGATATCAACTGTTGATTTAAGTATTCGGCCATTTTGTTTTCTTCAATCACGTGATCTGCCCCCACGTCACGTGACTATTTAGGATGACATGGCAGCGCGACGGACGATTGGTCGGATCAACCAGGTGCCTGTGTCGCCGTTGTACCGGCCTGGCCAGTTGTACATCAACAAGGACAGTCTAGGTGACTCGCAAGCCTGGCAGAACACAGAGGTGACATTGTCAACATGGTATCATGTGTTGTATTTGAATTTTTGACTAGTTTGTGACATTCTTTTGGTGGGAATGGGTTACAAAGTCAATGTCATTTTCTAAGCTACTTCATACTTTAATTAAGTATTATATTATTGTCATTATTTTTAGGTGACCTTCATAAATAAAGTCACCCGCCCCCCCCCCTTTTTTTTTTACAAATTGTCATAAGTTGTCACACAAATTCAAACCACCCTTACATAATGACGTCACAAAGCTCTGCACCCACAACCTCTCCCCATATTTCCAATTCAAATGTGCCTGTTTAATTCATTTTTATTGTTATTGTCGTTAAAGCCTGACAATAATCGATAAATTTAATCTAAATTTAATTTAAAGCTGCATATTTTTTTCACGTTGTTCAAATTCCCCCTCCCCCCCCCCCCCCCCCCCCCCGGCGCTCTCATCACATATCGTAGTAGGCTACATACAGGGTTTTGAAAAGCGTGGTACTTGTCAAAGAAAGGTTACCCAGAGATTCCCAACCAACAATACACAGATACCTAATAATACCCAGCCAATGTCCAAACATACCCATGATTCTTTTTTAAACTTACCAGGATCACAATATGTATTTATTAATTATTTTCTGTTCTGTAAACAAGTATAAAGTATTATTTATTTTCTTTTTTTTCTTTTTAAATGTTTTCTTTTTCAAACTTGCACTTTAACGCTCTAAGGGAGACTAACAAATTAATACTTTTAACTTCCCGATAATGTCCCCTGATAACATTTTCCATTTTATTTTATTTTATCCGTAGGTTTTTTTTTAAATTCTTAACATGTTTTTCACTTTTAATAAATTGATACGATTTAGATGCTGAAATGTACTCCTTAACGTATTAAATAGTTGGACAATACGATGTAACTCTTAAATACAACAAACCATGTAAATAGTGGTCACAGAAGCAGGTGAAAGTTGCTTTAGCGGCCCTAGGGATAAATTTGGTCCGACGGGATCATTTAATGTACAGAAGATTAATTCGTCCTAACCTTATTGGTTATTTGAGTTTTTTTGTTTTTTTAAATATTTTTGAAACAAATTTTTAATTAAAACTATTTTCATTGTATGCAATTGTTCAAATCACCAGTGTCTATTTGTTTTCTGTTTGTATGTTAATGCTCTCCCTCCTTCTCTCCATCTCTCTCTCTCTCTCTCTCTCTCTTTCTTTGTCTAACCTATATATATATATATATCAATCTAACTATGCATTGATCTATATCACTCTTCCACCTGCCTACAATGGTATGAGTTCATCTTTCCAGGTGCCCAGGCCGAAAGACCCCCCGACCCCAGACTACAACACCACCCAGATGAACATCAACGAGAACAATGTCCAGGAGACGAAGCTAAACCTGAGGGGCAGCCAGGAGGATCTGAGAGATGTAAGTTAGCAGAGGGAAATCTCACAGGAGAATGGATTGTTTTTTAATGTTATAGGCTACTTGTTGTCACGTTGATGGGGGAGGGGGATAATTATATATATGTTTATATATATATATATATAAATATAATTTTAATAATACTTTTTTTTACATAGCACTGCCAACAAACATAATGTAATCTCAAAGCGCATTTAACATTGATCAACAAAAACATGCATAGAGCTCGGTTACAATTCGCTAGGCTAAATAAGTATATACAAATCATTTTTGAATACATACTGGATTGAGCGCTAATTATTAATCTCAAAACTTTACGAACAAAATATAAGACAGAGCATTTGCAGTATTTATCGACTTAAAAAAGAAGTTGAACAGTACAGTAAAAAAACTGGTTTAACGAATGTAAATCTTAAAACAATGAGTTTTAAGTTATATATCCAGCCTTTGAAATGCTCTAACCTGCCTCATCACTTCCATCCATTCAGACCTGACTCACCATATATAATGCAGACAATTAATTATACTTTTCAGAAGATGATAGGCTCCTACGTTTATCAGTGGTTTAGGTATAGGCTTACATTTTGTATTAGTGTTTTATATTATATGAATACACCGATCGTCTCACACCTTTCAAGTAAAACCACTGTTAAGAATGATGATTTTAAAATAAAACCGATACTAATAAAAACGAGATAAAAATATTTTACTAATCATGTCACCTCAATAATCTCCATTGTCCCGTGTCTTGGTGCAATCTAAAGCAACTAAACTTTCTTTGCCAGTATCGTCAGAACAACGCCTCCTGGGCTGGCTATCAAGACAGACCAGTGAATAAGGGTAATTACACTGACCGACCAGCTCTAGCTACTGACCGCTCTACTAAGTAAGTACTCTGAAAAGTGTACTTGGCTTTATTTTAATATAGAAGAGAAGTTCTAAAATGGCTTGTTCATTGAAATGCTTCAGATTTACATCAATGTTCCACATTTAGATACCTTATCCCATTCTTGTAGCGTTACTAGAGAACGCTCACTGGAGCCAAAGTTTGATTAGGTGCTGCTCTGAAACTTTTTAATACGCTTACTGATAAATCGAAACAAATTTACTGAATAGCAGCTGTTATGTACGTCGTCTAAGGTTACCTTTTAATTGTTCATACAGCATTGGGAGTCAATTAAGGAACTTGCGTATGAATAAAGACAATCTTTAATGGTCATATAATTACACAGGAACTTGAATAAGTACAGGCGTTTGAAAACTGTTTTTTTCTATCACAGCAGACCAGTCGAGTATATCACAACTTCCTACCAATGGCGCTATGCCAAAACACACAATAACTCAGTGACCTCAGTCCAGGGACACACGAAACTGCTAAAGGACTGGTCATAAGGATCCAACTTTTACGTAACAGCGCCAATTTCGACACGGCGCCATTCACCCTAGTCACGCCACTGTCCCTGTCAATTATCATTGTTACTAAACTAAATGAATGTTTCAGAAATGAAAGTGTATCATTATTCTTGTCTAGTTGATTGTTTTATTTCTTTTTAGTTAAGCTAAATACGTTCCTATAGTTTTACATAAGAGTCATATTTATTATATTTGTTTTATTCTTTACTTTGGATTTAATATGAACAAAAAATTTCATTGCCTGCTATAGTTGATATTTATCAGATTATATATTAAAATAGCGGGGGAAAAAAAACAAGAATATTAAAATTTGTTTTTATTTCTTCGCCTCTTTTGAAAACAATTACATTCCATGTCATCCATCTTTGGACGTAGGGTCAATCCATGGACACAAATGGCCAGAGAGAGACAGAGTGACCTCCTGGACCCTAGAGTTGGCGGACACCATGAAGGAATTGGACTAGTTGGAAACAGGGTAAGACGGTCATTTGTAAATCTAAATGCGCAAACCCTTTCCACAATATATACTATTGATAGCTATAGTTAATTATTTTTATCTTAACGGTTCATGATAGTAAAATTTTGCAAATAGCAAATGACCACGAAATGATTATTAGAAACATTCTCCTTTTTAACAGACTTTACATTTGAATAACTTAAAAAAATTACACAAGCCGAGAGATCCTCAAACCAATATCACTAATAAGACTTTACAATCAATTAGTGTTTGGATTTTATTATTTTCGACGTTTTTATTTTCAGAATGGTGGGGCGTTGTTGTTCATCCGTTTCCCTGTGGGTCAAGGTGAGAATGTCCAGGTCGCCGCCCACGCTTTTCTGAAGTCCAAGACCCACGATAATGGCGGCCGTTTTCTTGGTCTGGCCAAAAGGGTGAGTAGAGACAGAGACTTACAACGCGCTTTTCAATTCTAAACAGTTACTGTAACGCTGACCTAATAGCTAATGATTTTCATCCAGACAAATAAATATAGTAAAAGTATACTACCCGTCGGACCAAATTGATCATAGGGCCAGTGAAACCGCGTTCACCAGTTTCAGTGGTCATGGCATACTAAGGGATGTGTGGCCAGCACGTTACCACAACTAATGTCAGGTACCCCATCAGAGCTTGGTAGACTCAGGGTCACCCTCGATTCCAGGAAAAAAAACTAAAATTCACCAGGATTCGAACCCAGGACCCTCGCTTGGTACGACAGTCTAACGTACTGCTGCTCGTCCACCGTGTCCCTAAAAAAATAAATATACATTCAACCACCAATAATCTCAAAAGTATTTCAAGCTACACTAGAAGATATTTTGTAAACTTTTTCATTATTGTTCTGACTTTTCTAAACGTTTCGTTTCCGTTTCGACCAGGTCTACGACTTTGGCTACGAGAAGCGACCTACTGAGGCCATTGGCGTGTACCACTTTCCGAATATGGACAAGGCCTTCTTGTTCTTCCAGATGGACCCCATCATCCGACAGCCAGACTTCCCGCCCCCATACGGGCACGCTGAGATGTGGATAGTCAGCAACGCCTACCTTCCAGATAACATGAATCGTGAGTCACTCTGGTTAAGTCTTCAATGGGCTAGTACTAGGATAAAGATAGTGTGAATCGGTTTATAAGGCAGGCAAGGAGATTGTGTGGCCAGCCTCGACGTAATTTACTTATTGGTGATGTGTGAATTCCAAAATGAATAATTCAGCATGGTATGATAGATTGATGAAGTCTTAAACATTTTGGTACCGCAAAAGAAAAGTACTAACCTTATACTACTACTTGTATAGGTCATTACTATTACGTCTCAAATTGCCCGATGTTCTACTTCATGATACACCATATATATGCCACCATTGTCATTCTAGTATGAGTGAGCGTTAAGAGTCTCGGCAGCAGAGGTGGCTTTTGGGGGTAGGGAATAGGGCAAACTGTTGAAAATTCTTTTTTTTTTTTTTGGTTAGTTGGAGAGGGGAATGCTGCATACAATTAGACAGAATGTGTTGCCCGGGGCTTCACGCGTATGTGTTAAGTTTCAGATGCTAAGCTGAAAGGAAATGGTTCAAGCAGCTTTTCGAAGGTCGGATCGATGGATAGACAGACAGCCAGTCAGAAAGTTTTGCGAAGTTAATAATATGTTCAACAAAACCAAGATAAGAAAAGTAAATCTGATAGTTGCCTTATGTTATTTTCTTTTCTTTCTCCATCAGTTTTCAACACATTCCTATTGTCAGAAGTTCAACTCCATGGCGGGAAAGACAAGAGAGAGTTTTTCGAAACCTTCCAGGTAAAGTTAAGATTAGTCTTAAAATGCTTACAACTACATAAATATTCATTAAATAGGCAAAACAAATAGGGTAGGAAGTACTGGGCACACTATGAGCACTTTAAATAAGTCATACTCTCAGTTATACATTTAAAACAAAAATTAAACCAGAAGACTCAATGTACATTCCAAACTAAATAAAATATGGGCGGTGCTATGTGAAACGCCCCCACTCCCCTCGTTACTTTCTCTAAGGAATGCTCAAATTAAATGTCCCGGTAATACGCCCGATTTTCACTGGATTAAAACCGGAGACTTTCACAATTGAAAAGAAGCGCTCTGTTCTCAGGCAAGAACGTTCCATTCTGAGTGGAAGGAAGGTTTCGGAAGAGCACAACTTTTTTTTTCAAATGGGCGAGAACTGGACGAGGAGGTTTGGAATCAAAGAGAGACCTGGCCATGCTTCTTCGATTCTGCAATACCCACCATCTGATACACACATGTTACTCTGTGACGCTTTATTATTAGACAAACTGCCAGATATATTTATAGAAATGAAATAATGTTCACTGTGGAACTGAAATATTCGCAAGTAATGAGTTTCAATTAGAAGTATAAATATTATTTTAAAAAGAGTATAACACGGATTCGCCAGAAATGGTTTAATCTTTCGTTCTTATTTTGAACAACAATTAAATTCCTCTCGACAATGAATGTCGCAAATCATCGAAAATAATATTTCATTAGTAAGAATCCACCGACTATAAGACTGAGTGCTTTATCGTTATAACATAAATGGACACATGGCGAGTTGCTGTTAATAAACTATACATGAAAATAAAACATGACAAAAACAATGATTGTTGTTGATGGCTTTTTGTTTACAAACTAATGTTTGGTTGGATATTCGGACGAATATACAAACAAAGACGGATATCAACATGGACTATATAAGAAACGGATGTCATTTGTAACCATGTAGTGTATTTACCAGGATAATTACCCATAGGCCCCTAGCCTTTCAATAATTCCGTTCAGCTCCATGTAGCCTACTAAACCATCCAATCACTATTTCAACACTTCACACAAGTGTCAAACATTAATAAAAAATACCGTATTTATTTATTTTCTTAATTTTTACAATGTTGTAGCATGACACAGATGTTGATTGCATGTGTATTTATGATTTAACGATGTTGTTGTTGTTTTTTATTCCTACCTGGCAGAAGCCGTTTGAAAGTTACCTGTATAAAAACGGCGCCATGCCCTTTGTCATCTGCTCCTACGGAAGCTACGACAGGAAAAGTCTGCGACGCCACGCCTACCCGCCAAATTCAGTGGTGACGTGTCACCTGTTTCAAGGCCTGGACCATCTAAATTGGATCACAAATGACGGTCAGTGGACCTGGACCAAAATCAACTTCCTGCATTTTCAATAATCAGTATCTATACCTAAACATATTTTGAATTGTGGAACGGACAGAATATAGATTATATAGAATATAGAACATACATAATATGGATCATACAGAATATAGATCATACAGAAAATAGATCATACAGAATATAGATCATACAAAAAATAGAGCACACAGAATATTGATCATAAAGAATATAGATCATTCAAAATATAGATCATAAAGAATATAGATCAATCAAAATATATATCATACAGAATTTAAATCATGCAGAATAAAGATCGTAAAGAATATAGATTAGTAAGAATATAGATTGTGCAGAATATAGATATTATAGATAATAGATAATACAGAACATAGATCATACAAAATATAGATCATACAGAATATAGATCTTACAAAATGTTTGATTATACAGAATATAGGTTACACAAAATAAAGACCATACAGTCATACAGAATATGTATTAGCTGAAACGTAAGATAAGATAAGATAAGATAAGATTGCTTTATTGATCCAAATAAATGGAAATTCGAATTGATTACATAAATTCCGTCTTTCAGCATACTTAAAACAATATTAAAGAACCATTTGTACTCAAACATAAGAGACATTCGTGCACACTATCATACCATTTATCATACAAGAACAAAAAAGTAGGCCTATCATTTAGGAGTCGGCTATTGAGCCATTGTATTTCCTGGCTGAAAGATGATTCTTTTGAAAGAGTCTCACTGATAGTGGAACAAAAGAGTTCCTAAATCTCTCTGTTCTTGCCCTTATTGAAAGAAGCCGACCACTTAGACTAGATATTATGTAGCTACCCTGAAGCGGGTGTTCATGATCTTGTAAGATTTTATCAATCATAGACAGGCACCTTGAACTGAAAAGATCTGCAAGAGATGGTAATTCTGTCTGGGTAGTACGAGAGGCTTTGTTTATTAGGTATTGATTATTAAGTAGTGATTGTTTGAGACTCTGCATGCCGAATCACACAATTATCTTCATATCGCTACTTCCTCTCTTCCATATACAGAGACCTACTCCAAGTTCCGCAGTCTGCACAATCAGATGGCCACAGAAAAATGCACCATCTTTAGCCTTGTCAAAGAACCGTCCCTGTAACAGATGACTCACATTTCTGATTCCACACGACCCGTAGTAGCCGAAACTTTGCAATTTTTTTTATATTTAACAACCAAATGTATTGAAATAACATTGTTTTAGGTCAACATTTTTGTAATTTGCAAAAGACTGGGTTTAATTCAATGAAGGGGTAATTAAAAACATGTCTAGCACTTGGTCTATATTTAGCTGCACATCGGATTTTCCCGTACATTTTCGGAAATAACTTTGTTTCTGTTTTTTTTTAAGCTATTTTATGTTTGTTATTTATTAAATGTAAAACAAAACAAAAAAATGATTACATTTTTAGTAATATCTGGATAAGTTGTTCTTTTTGTTTCTTACTTTTAAAATATAATTTAGATATCAACTGATTATATGCACACAAACAAGTCTTCCAATGGAAATAATTTAATGCTGGGACACCGTTTCAGTTTATTCACAAAATTATATAGCCTATTTAAAAAATCTGTTTAAAATAAATTTTACTGTTTCTGTGTAAAAAAAAAAAATAATAATAAAAAATTATACAAAAAAGTGCTTTAGCAATCATTTTTGTGATATTTTATACTTAAATTCGATATTGTAATCTCAAAATTTTAGTTGTTATTTTGTTTTAAATTATTTATTCTTTAATCCATGTTTGAATATTTACCTTTAAACAAATGAGAATTATGAGAATGATAAAGTTTAAATTTCATCATTGTAACCTGATACTATAGAAATATCTTGGGAAAATCAAAATGTAACTTTTTGTAAATTGAAGTAAGCTTTGGGTTTGGTTCAAATACTATAATCAAATGTAACATTTTAACAAAAAGTAAATCATGCCTGTTGGTGAACTTACACATTTTTTTCTTAGTATCTTTTTCATTTAAATATAACAATCTTTCGTCTAATACATTTTTTTAAAGATAATTTAATTTTCATAAAAACTGTTCTGGATAATCAAACAAATATTTAAACAATGTGATAAAATAAAAGGATTTATACATATTTTTCTTTATTTATTGTTGTTTTCTGTTCAATGATTTAGTTGGAGATGTTTTTTAATCATGTATTATCCCTGTGATGAAGCGCATTGATCAAGAGATAATGTCCCTTACCTAGTGATGCATGGATTGCACTGCACTTTCTTATCTTCCTTAGCCCATACTCCCTTACATGGAACATCATAGGTACTGCACTTATCATCACAGTCACTCCTGAGAGTTTTCCAAACTATGTGATAGCATGGAGAGAGGCGCCATATAGATGACCATCATTTTCATATACAAATATTTACTAGCGCTGTAACAACTCTCTCTTTCTCCCTCCAACTCTCTCTCTCTCTCTCTCTCTCTATCTCTCTCTTTCTCTCTCTCTCACCATTGCATTATTGGCAAATACCATTAAAAACACTTTAAGAGAGATGGTATTGAAAGAGAGAAAGAGAGAGAGAGAGAGGGTGAGGTGGTGGGTATTAGAGGAGCTAAAGCTAGTCGTGTGTCTTGTATATGCGAAAGATTGCAATGGTAATAAATCACCAATTTATGAGCCATACAATCAGATGTATAGTTAGAAGAGCTGTCTAATGTTTGAGTTTTAAGTTCAGTGAAAGCAAAGTAAATTGGGACGAAGTTCATATTTATCTAATCCAATATCTAGTAGTGCATGTAGTTTGATGTTACTGTAAGTTGAAGTACGTTTTATGTGGTCTACTTTTTATATTCATTTGTTTGCTCAGACAACGTTAGGCTGGATGGATGGATGGATGGAGAAGGGAGACCTACTTGGTTATATAAATGATAGATAGACAGAAAACTAGTAGGACAGATAGATAGATAATTAGAAAGACAGACAGTCAGACCGATAGACAGATAAACAGGTGGACAGATGGGCAGATAGACGGATAGATGAATAGATGGATAGATGGATAGATGGATAGATGGATAGATGGATGGATGGGTAGATGGATAGATGGATGGATGGATAGATGAATAGATGGACAGATGGATAGATGGATAGATGAATAGTTGGTTAGATGGATAGATGGATAGATAGATAGATAGATAGACAGACAGACAGATAGATAGATAGATAGATAGATAGATAGATAGATAGATAGATAGATAGATAGATAGATAGATAGATAGATAGATAGATAGATAGATAGATAGACCGATAGACAGAAAAACTGGTGGACAGATGGACGGAGAGACGGATAGATGAATAGATGCATAGATGCATAGATGGATAGATGGATTGTTGGATAGATGGATAGATGGATAGATGGATAGATAGATAGATAGATAGATAGAGAGAGAGAGAGAGAGAGAGAGAGATAGATAGATAGATAGATAGATAGATAGATAGATAGATAGATAGATAGATAGATAGATAGATAGATAGATAGATAGAAAGACAGACAGACAGATAGAGAGATAGAGAGATAGATAGATAGGCAGACAGAGAGATTAGACAGATAGATGGATAGATAGATAGATAGATAGATAGATAGATAGATAGATAGGCAGACAGAGAGATTAGACAGATAGATGGATAGATAGATAGATAGATAGATAGATAGATAGATAGATAGATAGATAGACAGACAAATAGAGATATAGATAGATTGATAGATAGATAGATAGATACAGGGTATAGAAAGATGAATAGATCGATGATAGTCAAATAGAAAGAAGGATAGATTGTTAGAAATGTTAGTTAATAACTATTCATCCATTTATTATCTCTGATTTCCGATATCTAGTCTAGTATATTATATCTTCAATTATTTGTTCAAAACCTATCACTATGTCGCGCTGTCCTGTTTCATAATTTAGCAGGTGTACTTTATTTATAGTCCAAAGTATTTCGTCATCTAGTGCACCAGTATGGGTGAAGTCAGTGATTCCCAAAAAGGCGGTGAATCTAAATTTTTAAACGTGAATTCAGAAATAAAAATTGTATGAGATTCAAACTTTTCATTCTACGTTTTTTTTAATCTATTTACAAGTCTGTGTATTTCAATGCCATACTACTGCAGACTGCAATTGCTAAATGACTCAACTAGATGCAGGGCAGTGCTGTAAATCATCTCACGATCATGATTGTCTTTAAAATATCGCCACTTAGATCTAAATGTTTTATACGATATTGATGCGGTAGCATGATACGGCACTGCTTATACACTGTAATTTGCGAAATTGTTTTTTGTTCCACTGTGAGCTGCAAATGTTTCAATTGTTCTAGTGGTTTTTAGTGTGGGCCCATAGCCAATCAGATTAATTCATGACGATTTCAACCAATGAGCTTGAAGAGAACAATTTTTGAAATGGAAAAAAAACACTTTAAGATTAAAAGTAAAGTAAAGTACCCGTCGGACCAAACTGATCTATAGGGTCGGTGAAGCAGCGTTCATCAGTTTCTGTGGCCAGTCAGGGAAAAAAAACTAGCCTGCACCTAGCCAGGATTTGAACCCAGGACCTTTGGTACGCCAACCAAAGGCGCTGCAAGATTAACAGCAAGCATACCTACCTACTGCACAGCAATTTATAGTTCTATAATTTTTGTTTTTATTATTGTGAACTTACATAGTGCAACGATGTGCAAATAAACGTTATATCCTATTCATTATTGCCTTGACACAGTTGGGTTCTAATAACTTTTACAAAGCTGTAACTTACGAAAGTGTCACTAAAAGCGGCTGTGAAACTAACAGAGATACAAGTATACCTGTCAGAGCATCGCATTTGTACAAGAACAATACAATACTCAGTCTCATCAGTAGGAGGGCCAGGAATTAACCGCGGCCCGCTGAATTTCGCACCGTTATGAAAATTAACCAAACCGCCTCGAAAAATAAAATATCTGAAGAAAACTCACAAAGATTAGACTGAAATCGCGAGACACAAGCGTGGGACACAATAATCTTCTGGATGGAAAAAAGCATCCTTTCTCCTAGCTAACACTGCAGTTTTCATCAACAACAAATAAATTCATCATCTCTAGAAACAACATTTGATTGTTTGTTAAGAGCATTATTAGGACTACGTATGTTTTAGCATTGTTTGCCTAAACCAGATCTGCGAATTAGGTGGGACATGAAGGCTTTGCTACACCTATTTGATTAAGAATAATGACTGTGCAACAATTCAGAAAAAGAAAAGGCATTTACTTTTGTTTGGTTTTGTGAATTAGTACTAAATATTATAGTGTTCTGGTACTGCTATTCCGGCGATTTGATATGCCATTAAATCTGAAAGAAAAAAAAGCGTGCTGTGGAATTCACAATTTATTCGCCGCTGTCAATCCTGTGCCCTACTCATTAGTGGTGGGTGCTATTCTTCGTGACTCAACTCCATGGCGGTCAACAAGTCTAGGGTTTAAGAATAGAAATAACCAACCTAACATATCCGCATTAAGGAAAGAAACTAAAGTAACTACCGGATTTAAGAGCTACTGTACTTAAAGATTTCTCGGTCAATGACCATCCTGTTGCATTAATTGTGTTTTGTGTTACTCTTTTTTAAACACAAGAAGTTGGAAAGACTATTTTGATTTTCATTCAGATTCGGAACTTGAGCATGGCGATTCCACAGACTATGTCTGAATAAGTGTGTTTTTAATAATAATTGATTTCAATATTTTTGTTAACGACCAGTGGCAGTTCGGTGATGACTCCTAGAGGAATAAATTGTGAGAGTCACTGACTCCGAATTGTGAGAGTTCCGTTTCTTTTGAGACATGTTCAAGTGCAGAGATTAAGAGAAAGCGAACACACACACATCCACAAGCTGGCAACCACACACACAATCAGCCACATACAAACACACACAGACACAATTTAAAGGACAAGGTTCACAGATTCAAAGTTAGCATCTTCTGGCCAGTCTATAACAAACTATAATCAACAGTATTACAGTCAGAACATATAAGGTAGGAAATAGATGTTATACATTACAAAAGTTGTTTGTTTTTACTTCGTTTTAGTTGTTGTTGTGAGCCTAACTAAAAAAAAAGTTTTAATTGTATAATTTACATAGATCTATATAAATAATTCAATGGATTTAATGATTGGTACATATAACAGAGAGTGCAATGTAATTAACTGCGACTTTATGTTAAGCTAACAATATAGGCCTAATTTCATGCGATTGGTGCAATCAAAGACTATAATAAGATGGACCGCTTGCTCTATTTTTAGAGCTTATATGTTCTCTTTCCGTGCGCCACCAATAACGATGTCTTTAATTACTTCTACGCTCCTACGTTTGCATAAATGTTTCCACTGTATACTACTTTCGATTTAAATTAAAAATTTTCATTGAGAAAATCACAGCGGTTAAATAAAACGGAAGTGCACAGTACAAAAGGGAATCGGGAATTCCGAAAAGAAGTCATTCGAGTCATCAAATAGATATATTAAAGCAAGCGGCCCATCTTATTATAGTCTTTGGTGCAATCTCAGGGCCAACTAGTAGACTAGTCGACACATGAATACAACAACTGAGATCTGCAAAAAATATTTTTTTGTAAAGTATACAGTCGGATCAACTTGATCTAATGGGCCGGTGAAGAAACATTCACCAGTTTCTGGAGGCATACTGGAGATTGTGTGGCCAGCACAATGCACAGACGTCTTTACTTTACCCCAACTAAGGTCAGGTACCCATCAGAGCCGGGCTACACTCAGGGACACCCTCCAATCCCGGAAACGAATCCTACCCTTCACCAGGTTTCGAGCCCAGGACCTAAACATATTACATAATACAACAACTGGCATCTACATTATACAATAAGAACATTTTAGTCTACATTAGAACACAATTTCCAAATATTTTTTTCTAATAATTCACATCCATGTTTTTGTATTATAGTTTTATAGTTTGTTGTATGTTGAATGTGTAGGTCCTCTTATTTTTGGGGTGTTGTCTTATTTTTATTAGTGACATTTGAAGCCAATGTCCGTCATTACACGGGTCCATGGTTACATCAATAATACAACGGCACTTTTAAAACTATGCAACTCTGTGTGTGTTTGTGCTTGTGTGTGTGTGCGTGCCTCTTTTTTTGTTGTTGAATGTTTGTTGTTGTTCATTGTTTGTTTGTAAGTGACATCAATTACTTCTTTTAATCGATCAACTCCATATTAATTCAAATTTAACGATAGGTTTCTTTTATATTTTTTTTTTTCATTCTTTTCTACCATGAAACTTATGTTTTACAAGGTTACATTAAATCACGCCTGGGTCAAGGTCGTTACAGTGAACCGGAAACAACATGGTGGAAAAACTATTTGGCCACTGGAAGTCCGAGCAGTCAGAAAATTTTGATGAGTACATGAAAGCAAATAGTGAGTTGATCCATAGATCGTTTCTTATCATATATGTTGCAGA